>CM055111.1:29410339-29786789 GCA_029204225.1 Diphasiastrum complanatum
ACACATTCCTCATTGAACAAGGATTTAAACCAAGCACTGCTAATTGCAACATTTATTCAAAGTCAATACAACAATCCTTCATTATCATCACCTTGTATGTTGATGATATGTTGCTCTTCAACAACAATGCCAATATGGTCAAGGATTCAAAACAAATGCTATTCTCAAAATTCGACATGACTGATTTGGACGAAGCTCACTTTTGTCTTGGAATTCAAATCCACAGAGACAGAGCAAATTGACTGATTTACATCACTCAACAAAGATATCTTCATAATGTTCTCGTCTACAAAGAAAACAACGAGAGAGAGAGAGAGAGAGGTAATGGCACACAGAAGCGATATGTATGATCATAGTATCGCTCTTGTGCGCACGTAGAAGGACGAGGCGATGAGGGAGGAAATAGGGCATGCAGAGAAGCGATATGGCATAAAAATCGGATGAAAAAAGTTGGAAATGACTTCGAGCTCACAAATATGTATACTCAATTTTCGCACGTGTGGTCACACATGTGACCAAAGTTACCCACCCACGTGGAGGTCACATGTGTGTTAAAAGTGAACCAAACACGTGCCGTAGTCCAACGAATCACCACATGACACATGGCGATTGTAGGGCTTCACACATGTGGCAAATTTGAGCCAATCATATTATGACACATGGACCATTGACTGTTGACTCACATGTGTGAGACAACTATAAAGGCCACGATCCCCAAAAAACTATTTTTTTTTTACTTTCTCGGGTTTTGCTCATATCGGTTCTCTACGCGCGTATTTTCTAACCATTTTTGTCACATATCGCTTCTGTGCCCCCCCTGTTTGTTCCCTCATTGACACATCTTTTTTTGTGCGCACAAGAGCGATCGCACATATTGCTTCTGTGCGTGCGTAGTGTACTCCCTTAATCTCGGTTACTCCCCTCTCACACAAAACCGATACTAGGCAATGGCTTCCTCCTCTGATCCTAGTCAGGAGCATTTGTTGTCCAGTTTTCTCACTGAATTCGGTATAATTGAGTGCATAGAGTACTTCGATACTATCGAGTAGTCACCATCGATGACTCAACACTATCACGTCCGGACAGAATCTCAAATGGAATTAGATTGTGTTTGATGGCAACTGCTAATAGCACGTAGTTCCTTGATCCTATTTGTAAAAGTACATACTAAGTATTCTTTTAATCTGCTATCCATGTGTAAATATTCAATAACAATCAATGTAAACAAGTTACCAAGATCACCTAGTCATCGGTTGATCGAACATCCAGAGTGCAAATATTTGATCTTTCTCTCTATTATTATAGAGTATTGTCTCAAAAGGATTGCAACTATGACTGCATTCATATTTGTATACACTTTCAACCAGATATATATTTGTTCCAGTAATCTAAGTCATATTGCATTATGTCGAATGCATCTACTTTGTTTCGCTTGACTCAACTTAATTCGTCGATTAAACTATTCGTATAGCTGATACTTCGTGTCGATTGTAATACTCCAAGATCTGTATTGGTTTGCTTCCGTAATCACAATTTAAATCAATCTATTTTTTGCATGTCTATGGAATTGATTGTTTCAAATGCAACAACTTTGATGCCAGGATCAAGTCAAATGATCTTTGAATTATCAAAGGTGGTTTGAATCCAATTGATGTAGATTCATGCATCGAGGATAGTTGGCTAATCCTAATACCTCCATACTATCCCAAAATGGTATCAGAGCTATTGTAAAAAAATCAAATCCAAAACATGCTTGATGGATCAACAAGATCTTAGCCAAATTTGGATGCACATCTAGAAATAGTATAGGATAAACATCACTACTTTATGCATGCTAGAACTTAGAAATACATAATGATATGATCATAAACACTTAAATATAGTAAGGTACTATCTCTTTCCATACAACAACAGCAGCCTACTATCCTTCACATGTGTGGAAGCAATATCTACAAGAAAATCAACATTCTACACATAGAAACCCAAGATATCAAGAGACATACGCATGAGATGGAGAAGTTGGTGTTTCCATGAAACTTGTACACAATGGAATAACGTGCCTTAGCAATTACTTGCCAAAACATTCCATGGGAGATTCCCAATAGATTCTAATATGTTTTTATGCATACAGATTTACCATCCAATGTAGGTTTGAATCACAATTTGGGTTCCTCCAAAATACCAAACATTGCGTTTGACATTTCTCATCTATGAAAAAAATATTTGAACATCTGCAATAACTGATTATGCTTGTCAGTTCCTCATTTTCTCCACACATCTAGTATTCTTTGTAGGTGATTTGTCAAATGCACAACTTATTACAACATGGTTGCGTCAACGTTTCCCTTATATTTCTTGACAATAAAACATATTTTGTCTTTTTTGGTGCAACATAACAAGCACACGTTTTCTTTTTAAATGTTGAGGAGTTTCAAAGGATGTTGGACATACTTGAGGCTCTCTTTGTAGATTTTCAAAAAGTTCATCTGCTTGTGACCATCTTGATCCTATAGGATCGTTTGTCATATTAGCATCATTTAATATGTTGCTTGTGTAATCATGTTCATCAAAATCAAATTTTGAAAAATCTAAATTATGTCGGATGGATGCATTTGCACTTGCCAAAATTGACGATTTTGGTGTTCGCTTTGTTTGAATGCTGATTTCATAAGGACGCCTTTTATTTTTGTTGTTATCAACAGCCTCTCCAACATCCTCCACACCTATAAGAATATCTGAGTTATATGCTGATGTAGATATATTATGAGTAACCACATCCTCAACATCTATTAAGATATCTGAGTTATACATCGATCTTGACATATTACGATCATGAGAAATATCTTCGATTCTTGTCAAGAAATCCAAGTTATAGTTACTTGATCTTGACATATTACGATCATGAGAAATATCTTCGATTCACTAACTATTTAAGTGTAGGTACCGATATGTTGAGGGATGCTTTCATTGGTTCAAATGCCAATATTGAGGAAAATATTGCTAATGTACATTCTAAATGCTTTTTGAATTTGATGAAATATTATATAAATGAAGATGTGGTCACAATATAGATCATCCCGATCTAGTTGCAGCTGATGATGATGAATGCGTAAGTTTAAAAGTTTTACTGTATGTTTATTTGAGATGTATATGTTCTGCTAAATTTTATTTAACAATTTCATAATTTCTGAATACACTTTTGATTGATGACTTTGCTACTTGTCGAGGGGGCTTTAGACAACATTCATCATCTTTCCATAGGGATAGTGGCCTCGGCCACCACTTGAGGCACTTTAGAATAATGAAATTTGCATTGCTCATTCCAAACTTAGTCCAATTGGAGAGACTATGATAATGGCTGTGAAAGCCTTGTCTTATTATCTAGGTGGACATAAATTTGCAAGAGCAAATAAAATAATTTTTGTGAAGAGATCTTATCAGTATCTTAAAATTTGTCTTTTCTTAATATTTTAATCATACTGTCAAGCTTTCTCCATACATCAACTTTCAATAATCTTGATTTGCCGGTCACTCCTAACTCCTCAGTGACAGCAACGATTTCTTTCCAGACTGAGCGTTGAATGTTTGATGCCTTACCAGTATGGTTTGATAGGAATCGGTGTGCTTTTGCTCTTCCGATGTTTGGCTTAGTTGGCATATTTCCTAACTTTCCAAAAAGCTTTTCATTTTTTTGTATTTTGACATGTCCCTTATGCAGTCATGCTTTTGATAAAACATCTTCTAACTGACGAATAGCTTCCTTCGCTACGACGCTGGCTTACTATTCCATGCGAAAACTATATGAAGATAAACGAGCTTTTCTATTATCCTGACTTCTGAAAAAAGACCTGTTTCGATAATCTTCAAAAAAAATGCAGACATGCACATTTCTTAAGGGAATAGGCAATATTGGCTTCCAGTTTGGATCTGCATTTTCTCTAGTAATTCCTATACTTCTAGTTACATCTTTTGCCATTTTCATGCAGTATAAACAAGGATGTCTAGATGTAGCACCATGAGAGACATTATACATGCATTTCAATGTTTTTAAATCACCTGCTAAGTGCCATTCAACTTTGAAGTCTCCACTCTGGAACATTGAGAAATTCTCCTTCCATATGGTCCTTGATGATCCTAGGGTAAGATGTCTTAGAGAATATCCATGATAATATATCGTGATTCTCCTTCAATTTCTGTCCAATAAATAAGACCAACTTAGTTAAACATGAATTATAAACTTAGGTAAGGAATAAAACCTAATTGATAAAGAAAATAATCACCTGAAAAGCTGCCAACCACCATATATCATTTTTGGACTGGACACTGAATCTAAAGTCTCTTTGGTCCACTGTTTGTGATAGTGCACCATTCATGAGAGTTATACTAACTCTCTCCATCTTCTACCCTTTCACAATCTCTGACTCATCTAACTTAAGTACTATGATTATTTTACCATTCACCTTTTCTAAGGTTATATTATAAAATGTGACAATCTATGTTAACAAGTGATTGAGATCAACAAAGAAGTTGTTTGATGAATTATATGATATGGATCTTCCATCAGTTTCATACACTTCCTCAATATGAAATGGGATACTAATGATTTTATGCATACTTAAGTTCAATGTATTCCTCTCGGTCTTAAAGTGATATGACCTAGGGATAGGGACTTTTCTAATTCGAACTTGCTTAAAAATATCCCTAATAAGTTGAAATATTGTTGAATATGCTTCACTGCTAATACCAGCAAAATCACAAGCACCCTGAACTATAGTTTTATCTAAAATTTTCTAAATGTCTAGCATCAAAGACTCTGCAATTTTGGACTTTACATTGGAACTCCTATTGTTCATCATAATACACTTAGTGGATTTGCTTGTCAATATTGAGCCCAACAACAATCCAATTGATGCATTGTCCTTTATATTCTGATGAGCTACTAATGCAGATCTGCAAAAAAAATAAGATAGTGAGCAGAATAGCACAGTAGCAGAAATAAAACCGTATGTCATCAATCAAGTTACAAAAAATCAGAGTATGTTTACTTGAATATTCGAATTCTTCTATTTTGATAGCCTCCTTTTGAAAGGGTCTGAATATCCTTGCAACCTTGCCGCTTTCACTTCTTACTCCTAGTCTCCTTCTTCTTAGCCTCTTCCGCATCCATCAATAATTGCAAGTTTTCCATATGCATAGATTGTAAGATTGATTGCATTTGATCTAGTTTTGATTTGATATCAAAAATTGTTTTCTGTAATGATTCATTATTCTTCTATAATGATTCATTATTCTTCCTCATTTTTCTCTAAAGTCTTTTGGACATGACAATCTTTCTTTTGATAAAAAGAGGATATGCGTATCAACTCACATTCTAAAAAGTGAATTTTTTTTCATAGAAAACTGATTTCCATAGTTTTGCAATCTCTCATAATATCCTAATAATCCAGTATGCCCATTGCACATCCATGTTACTAATAGCTATTGAAGAGAATGTGGGATGAGTCAATGTGCTAGGATCTTGAGGATACAATGATCCGTCAGTCCACAAATAGCCATGTATTGGTTGAGTGAGCTGACAACAAAAGAGATATCTGGCCTTGTACAGACCATTGCGTACATGAGAGATCTGAGTATCGATCGATACGGATATTCTCTCATCTGCTCCTCTTCCTGATTTGTCTGGGGACATTGGTCCTTTGACAAATGTAGGCCTGGATCAATTGGTGAGTGAGCTAATTTACAATTCAAAAGACATCCATATATATCGCACCTCTGCAAGACTTGTTACCCTCTTCTTATCACTGTTAGGATAACTACCCACCGATCTGATACTACCCTGATGTCTAGGGTCAAACAGAACTGGAGAGCTTCTCTCGTGGGACTGTATCCATTAGTACCCTTGTTGTTAATCTTCCATGGCAAACCAGGCATAACAGGAGCAGATGGGTTTCTAAGATTAATAAATATCAAAGATTCGCCTTGCTCCTAATATCAGGGACACCATTCTATAGAACTATTTGTAAAATTACCTGGGATAGTCTGTAGAGTCTTGTCAGGTTCACACCTGCAGCATTGCAGTGCTTGCAGGAATCCACAGAGGACTATTTGGTTTAATTTTTTGAAGATTCTTTTTTGCTTTCCATGCATTCTAAGCGGGTCACCATAATGCCCAAAGATTTGCAAATTTTGTATAGAATGAGAGAGAGATTCCGTAAACTTTACAAGGGTGAACCCTCTTCTCCTAGGGACGAACCCCTTGAGATAGGACTAACCTTTTCACAAAGAGGCCTCGCAAGCAACCTGCCCCTAAAAGGAGCAAGAAATCCTCTGCCCAGGCACCTAAAAAGGTCCGACGCTTGGACCTCCAACATTTTGTTGGGAGAGAGGGAGGAAGAATAAATGACGAACACGAACAAGAAACGAACTCGAACAAGAAACGAATGAGAAGCAAACTCAAACAGAAAATGTTCGTGCATAGCGGAATGAGTTAAATGACTCTCTCCATAAGCATGACTACGCCTATCAGAATGAACAGAATTTTAGTGATAGAAATCACAGTCATTCTAGATTACGTAGCCAAACATTTAAATGGATGAAGCGCTAGATGAATAATTTGTCGCGAATTGCAAGACAAATTATCTGTCGTGAATGATTTGTGAAGAGCTAGACTGTGCTCGACTGATAATTAGTCGCGAATTATTCGCAAAAGACAAGTCTAAAAGTTAATCGTCTATTTCCAGAAAGAGCAACAAGAAAGATCATTACTGAATAAAGAATAAACATAGCAATATTGACAGATCTAAAATGCAAAACAAATGAACTGTGTCAGATTAAGTATATCAAGTATACAAGTCAATTATGCAGTAGAGCACAAGACTGTAGCGGACAAAACCGCATGTCCTACAAAGCTTATTTCTGTCTGTAATGAGGAATGAAAACTCTTCTCTTAGTCTCTTCTTCACTCACTTGATCATCTAATCATCATCATCAAATACGCAGATGGTATCCAATATATATACATAATATTACAGGTGTGCAGATGCAAAAGTACAGAGTGGATGTGCTGTTTGTAGGAGATCGTGGGTGGCTGCAATTGTGGTCCAATCTGTTAGCGCAACTGCATGGGGTGAAGGTGAAAAGGGTAAGATGTCAGCCAATACTGAAGTGAACATTGGTGATGACGCAAAAGTGCGTCACTCTTACGAATGGCCTTAGGATAAGATTTACAGGGTGCCTTATCTGTTAGGGAACCTTTGGCATTCAGTAAGATAGTGTCCCCTTTACGCCTATCACCATGACCTGTGTAAGAACACAGTGTTGCAATTCATTCATCTTTTTCTCGTCTGTGCAAATTTGCGTGTAAAAATGCAGACTGTGTGACAACGTTAGAAAAAAATATGCACCATGAATGGAGGCAGATTAAAATTGGGATTTAGGAGAGTAGAAGGAGTAAATCCAACACCCCCCCTTAATCTGGATCCGTGAATGCCTTGATCTTCAGACTTAGCAATGCACAAAATCTGTTGTGTGCATTAACACTGAGTGCTTTCGTAAAAATGTCTGCAACCATGTCCTGCTTCTACAGTACGTTAAGCTCACCTCTCTGTCGAGAACCTTGCCCCTGATATAGTGATATTTTATCTCAATGTGCTTACTCCTAGACTGAAATCTAGGGTTGGCCGATAAGGCAATAGCACTTTGGTTTACACAAAACAAAATTGTAGGGCTGTACTGATACAGATTGATGTCTGACAACAAATTTCTCAACCAAAACGCTTCCTTAATAGATTCAGAAGCAGCAATGTATTCTGCTTCAGTAGAAGAAAGTGTGATAGAGGTTTGCTTACGATTGTTCCACAAAATAGAACCGCCGTTGAAGAAGAATGTAAATTCAAATGTGGACTTACGGTGGTCTACATCTCCTCCCCAGCTTGCATCTAAATATCTATTGAGCTGATGACGATTGTCATTGCTGACATCTCCATAGCAGATTCACTGGTCCATGGTAGTTCGAATATATCTCATGACTCAAATAAGAGCCTTCCAATAGGTTCCAGGATTAGCCATGTATTGGTTGAGTTTGCTTATAGCAAAAGAGATATCTGGCCTTGTACAACATTAGAGGAGTTTGAAATGCAAAAAATACCCTTTGTAAAGATTCTTTTTATATTTTTTCTCAATTTTTTCTTACACATGCACCAATCAAAACACTAAATTTGAAATCTACGTAATGTAAGTTTTTGAGTCCACATTTTGATTACAAACTAAAAGTGGCATAAGTTTTTAGTGGTAAGTCCAAATTTAGCAAAGTATGGTGCATTGGAAAGCGCTCAACAAAGGCTTTCCAATGATATGTTACGTGACATACTTTTGAGCTATGATTAAAAAGTTATGGCAAGTCAAAAGTATTAGTGTTATAATATTTTAATAATATAAACTACATCTGGCACGAATTCTTAAAGGGTCTTTTTGGAGCTCAAAACTCCTCTAATTCGGACCATTGCATACATGAGAGATCCGAGTATCAATCGATACGGGTATTCTCTCATCCGCTCCTCTTCCTACTTTGTCTGGGGACATTGGTCCTTTGACAAATGCAGGTCTGGATCCATTGGTGAGTGAGCTAATTTGCAATTCATCAAATTGTATATGTTAAGAACATTATGAAGATACCTTTCTTGAGTGATGTAAATCAGTCAATTTGCTTTGTCTCTATGGATTTGAATTCCAAGACAGAAGTGAACTTCGTCCAGATCAGTCATGTCGAATTCTGAGAACAACATATGTTTTGAATCCTTGACCATATTGGCATTATTGCTGAAGAGCAACATATCATCAACATACAAGCTGATGATAATGAAGGATTGCTGCACTGACTTTGAATAAACGTTGCAATCAGCGATTCTTGGTTTAAATCCTTGTTCAATGAGGAATGTGTTGATCTTCTGAAACCAAGCTCTAGCAGACTGTTTCAAGCCGTACAGTGCTTTATGGAGTTTACAGACATGATTCTTCATGCCTTCTAGAACATATCCTTTGGGCTGGATCATGTAGATAGCTTCTTGTATAACTCCATTCAGATAGGCTGTTTGTACATCGAGTTGATGTACTTCAAGGTCGGCAGCTACAGCATAAGACAAGAGCATTCGGATCAACGAATGTTTGACGATTGGACTAAAAGTCTCACTGTAGTCGACATTCGGGATCTGGGTGAATCCTCGTGCTACCAGTCTAGCCTTCCTTCGATCAATCGCTCTGTTGGCATTATATTTGATCTTAAAGATCCATTTGCAATCAGTAATATTGTAGCCAATAGGATCTTCGACTAATGACCATGTCTGATTCTTGATCAGAGAGGAATACTCTCTGTCCATAGCTTCTCTCCAGAGATCAGAGTCTGGTTGGCTAAGTGCCTCTTCGACTGTCGTCGGTTCCTACATTAAAAGACAAGCAGACTCAGGAGTATACCTTGTGGGCTGTGTGCGCACTCGGCTTGATCTTCTAGGAGGATTCGACTGATGAACTGCTCCTAGGATATGTTGCTGGGTAGCAACAACATCTTCGTCTGATTCGTTGTCTCGAAGTGGGTCGACGATAGACGTTCCTGAGCCAGAAGCTCGGATTGTCGCAATATCCTTGCCTTTGAGGTTGACAAACTGATCCTCGATAAAGATTGTATCCCAGCTATATAAGATTTGCTGGGTATCAGGATTGTACAGCTTGTAGGTGTTATTAGACGAAGTATATCCGATTAGGATGGTCTTTAGACCTTGGAAGTCCAATTTTTTCCTTGTGTCCTTTGGAATCTTCGTGTAGGCAATGCACCCAAAGACTCTAAGGTTTTTCAAAGAAGGCTTGGAGCCTGTCCACACCTCGTGGGGTGTCTTGTCTGAGAGGGATTTGGTTGAACATTTGTTCTGGATGTAAGCTATAGTGGAGACAGCTTCAGCCCAAAACCTCTTGGGCAACGATGCATGTGCTAGCATACACTTAGCAGATTCGACCAGAGTTCGGTTTTTCCTCTCAGCTAAGCCATTAGACTGAGGACTGTAAGGAGTGATGAATTGCTGCTCAATGCCTTGGCTTTGGCAATACTCTTTGAACTCGACAGAGATATATTCTCCATCATTATCTGATCTTAGGGCCTTGATTGTCCTTCCAGTCTCATTTTCTACATGCTCCCTTAAGATTCTGAAGTAGTTGAAGGCTTCTGATTTCTTCGTTATGAAGTACACCATCGTTCTTCTCAAGAATTCATCAATAAAGGTTATAAAATATGTGGCTTCCTTCAGCGAAGGATTTTTCATCGTGCCACAGATATTTGAATGTATAACATCTAGCAACATGCTGATGGCTTGACTTAAATGGCTTCCTAGTCTATTTTCCAACTAGACAGTCTTGACAGATAGGTAGCTCGATTGTTTCGCGAGGATAGTCGAGATCAAGAACAATAGATTGTCTAGACATTCGTTGTACAAAAGCATAATTTAAATGACCAAGTCTTTAATGCCAAAGTAAACCTTTATTTGATTGAATTGAAGTATTGAGAGCCTGACTAGAGGCAAAAAAGCAATGACTTAGTTCATACAAGTATCCATGCCTCTTTTCGAGTGCTAGGATCTTGTCTGTCCTATCAACTACTTTACATTGATCACATTCAAATTCTACTCTGTGTTCTAGATTTGTGATTATGCTTACAGAGAGCAGGTTCGTGGATAACTTAGGTACATACAAGACTTTGGAGAGTAGCTTAGATTGATCATTTGCAAAGCGTAATCTTACAGTTCCTTCACCTTTAATAGCTTGTGTGCTATTGTCGCCAAGGTGAACGAATTTTTGGACACTGTAAAATGTATAGGACTCAATACAACCAATCATGCTAGTCATGTACTGAGTGGCTCCGGAATACAAGAACCAAGAACTGTTGCCAGATGCTCCTTGATGGTTGGTCATAAAGGCATCATGATCCGCTTCTTGAATGGGTTGTGGAGCTTCTGCAGCTGCATTTGCCACTTGATTCGACTGTCCTTTGTTGTTGTTCTTCGCTTGAAGTATTTGACAATCTTGTATTTCTTGGTTGTTTCGTTTGCAATATCTGCAGAACAACAACTTCTTTGTCTACGAATTTGACTGTTCCTTGTGCTGAGTTGGTTTCTAGTCTGGCTTTGATAGCTTCGGGCCTTTCTTCTTCTTTTGCTTTGTCATGCCCTTGTTGGTATGCAAGGCGTGAGAATCAGTTGAGGAACTTGAGGCTTCGTTCCTTCGCGTGTCTTCCTGCAACAACATAGTGATGACTCTCGAAAGAGTCAACTCTGGATGAGTCGTGATGATCATCACCCAATTGTCGTAAGAACTTGACAAGCTTGTAAGCAGTTGCATCACTGCATCTTGATCGTCTATGATAGATCCAACAACGGCCATTTGCCTTAGCAGGTTCTTGAGTTGATTATTGTGATTCTGTAGAGAATCACCATTCTTCATCTTGAGGATTTAGAATTTCTTCCTAAGATGTAGCTTGGAAGCTATATCTTGCACTTCGTATAGTGTGCTCAAGATGTTCCAAACTTCTTTCGATGTCTGAGCCTCAGATACATGGCCGATCTGTGTATTCGTGATGTTGAGGATGATTAGCGCGAAAGCTCTTTCATCCTTCAACTTTCATCGGATGATTGTCACGTCATCCGCTTCGGGTTTTCCTTATGCACCTGTGACAACGTTGTACAATTCTTTTGTACAATCTTCATCTTAAATTTCCACAGATGGTAATTGGCTCCATCAAGCTTGTCCATGAGAGGACTGGCTTTCCCTTGGAAATCCATGTGGAAGAATTAGTCTAAGTGATAGGAGAAACTATCAGTGACTTAAGTATGAAAATCTGATACTGAAAAATACAGAACAAGAAAACAATTACTCTATTGGCTAGTAGAGTCTTGTATTGTGGGAGATAATTGAGCTACAAAGATTGCTCTGATACCATGTTGGGAGAGAGGGAGGAAGAATAAATGATGAACACGAACGAGAAACAAACTTGAACAAGAAACGAATGAGAAGTGAACTCGAATAGAAAATGTTCATGCACAGCGGAATGAGTTAAATGACTCTCTCCATAAGCATGACTATGCCTATCAGAATGAGCAGAATTTTAGTGATAGAAATCACAGTCATTCTAAATTATGTAGCCAAACATTTAAATGGATGAAGTGCTAGATGAATGATCTGTCACGAATTGCAAGACAAATTATCTGTCGCGAATGATTCGCGAAGAGCTAGACTGTGCTCGACTGATAATTAGTCGAAAATTATTTGTGAAAGACAAGACTAAAAGTTAATCGTCTATTATCAGAAAGAACAACAACAAAGTCCAGACAGAATAAAGAATAAGCATAGCAATATTGACAGATCTAAAACGCAAAACAGATGAACTATGTCAGATTAAGTATATCAAGTATACAAGTCAATTATGCGGTAGAGCACAAGACTGTAGCGGACAAAACCGCATGCCCTACAAAGCCTATTTATGTTTGTAATGAGGAATGAAAACTCTTCTCTTAGTCTCTTCTTCACTCACTTGATCATCTAACCATCATCATCGAATATGCAGATGGTATCCAATATATATACATAATATTACAGGTGTGCAGATGCGAAAGTACAGAGTGGATGTGCTATCTGTAGGAGATCGTGGGTGGCTGCAATCGTTGTCCAATCTGTTAGCACAACCGCATGGGTTAAAGGTGAAAAAGGTGCGACGTCAGCCAGTACTGAAGTGAACGTTGGTGATGACACAAAAGTGCGTTACTCTTATGAATGGCCTTAGGATAAGATTTACAAGGTGCCTTATTTGTTAGGGCACCTTTGGCATTCAGTAAGGTAGTGTCCCCTTTTCGCCTGTCACCATGCGAATTTGCGTGTAAAAATGCAAACTGCATGACAATGTTAGAAAAAAATATGCAGCATGAATGGAGGCAGATTAAAATTGGGATTTAGGAGAGTATGAGTAAATCCAACACCCCCCCTTAATCTGGATCCTTGAATGCCTTGATCTTCAGACTTAGAAATGCACAAAATCTGTTGTGTCCATTAACACTGAGTGCTTTCGTAAAAATGTCTGCAACCATGTCCTGTTGTTGGTTGTCCGCATCCCTCAACTCTGGCTATGGCTCCAACTAATGAGTGTTATGGCAGACTCCCAACTAGAACATGTTATGGCTCTGACTAGGCATTGTGGGCTTTCCCAACCAATGGCTATGGCTTCCAACTAACCGAGAGGTTGAAGAATGAGAAGATCTACAGTGAGTGGGTGAGTATTTCGGGCAAGATCCACTCTTCTCTCGTTTCTCTACTTAGGAACTGACTCAAATGATGGCTTAACCTAATTCAATGACGGCTTAGCCCAAAATCTCCTCCTCTAAGGCTGACCCTACTAGAGAATGGAGGGCCTAGATTAACTTAACATGTTGCCAGATGAATAATATACCATACAAGGTGAAGCAACATAGTACATGAAACCACACAAGGGAGAACACTCAGAGAGAAAGACAGGCATGTATTGCAAATGAGGTTCTTCTCGAAAATGGACTCTTCCACTCCTATTTATACTTGGAGTGGTGATCACTTATAAAAATGCACTATGGGACAAGTAAGCCACACTTACTTTGAGTCACACTGGTGCCATGGGACAAATCCCCAATAGGCCTTTGTGACTAAATTTTACATGACTTGAAATTACATATCTATGTGTAGTGCCCATGGCAATTTAGACTTAGAACTAAATAACTTAAGCCAGTATGGATACCGTAAAAGCCTAAACTTGCTGGGCAAGTTCTACGTTTAAATCCTATCCTGCTTGTATTTTTGAAGATATTCCGCAAGATGGCTAGAATATTCCTTGAAATATCAGCCTACATTATCCCCTCCGTTAAGAACTTCGCGGTCCCACGCCAAGTACAATGTTAAGACCCCGCTCCTTATGGTGCTGGAGGAGTCAAAGTCGGTGCAACTTGTAGATGTGGAACTTTTTGTAAAGTGTTGTTCCGTAGGAGATGAAGCTTTGAAGAAGTATGAGTGTCTCCAGAAGATTTGAATTGAAGTAGAGTGAAGTTGGCTCGTTGATGACTTGCTTCCAATTGCTCACGCAAATGATTCAACGGATGATGTACACGAGCTTAGTATTTCTTGAGACATGATGTGAATGCCACACAAGAGATTATTGAACGGCAATGAGATGAAGATGGAGTGGGTGTGATAGAGGGTGTTGAAATCTTGGAAGTGGTGAAGGTGGATATATGGAAGTGGCTGGATGGATCAAAATTCCTTTACTCATTATTGTCTTTTGAAGCACTTTTGGCAGTAGAGGTGTTTCTTGCAACTATTTGAATTCTTCACAGAGTTCAAGAACTCTTCAAGCGGTCGCGAATGTATAGAAGCGTGTATGGCCTTGTTTTTTTTTTTTTTGAATGATCAACAAGCTGTTAACGTGTCATTTTTTTTTTTTTGGATTTAAGACATGGCTCATTATCATTGTTGAGAACCTCTGACATCCTTGAGTTTGTTGCTTCAAGCGCCGTGAACTTTATCAATGGTATGATGCAGATGTTGTAGATTTGTCTGCTTCACAAAGTACTGTGGTTGACAAACTAGAGCAGTGCAGATGGATCCATCGGGGAGGAATGAAGACTTGAGACAAGGATGGGAGAAGTGAGATGAAGCTGCAACATGTAGTATATGGTGGAACATGAGAGAATGAATGGATGGAAAAAGGAATGAGATGGGTCTTGTGTGGATTTGCATATCTGTCCATAATATAACCAATGCTCTTTGTACAATTCTCCATGGAATCATCATGGCTCGTCTTTGAAAGCTTTGTCATTGAGGTTGTGTGCTCATATCTTCAATCTCTGATTGACTTGGAAATTTCTTCAGTTTGCGTAGGCCTATGGGATGTCGCTCGCTGATGACTTGTGCTTTTTTTTGTGGCCTCCGCAGATGATTGAATGGATGATGTACAACAGCGGTAGTACGGGCGACCACTGCTCAATGTACATTTTTCAAATGAAGCATTGTTGTTGGCGTTGGTAGGAACATTGGTCGTCTGCGTCAATTTGCATATAGATTTTGCCCTTGATGTGACTTGAGAGCCTTTCACGGGTACAAGTTACCACTTTATTGATGATTTGATGGCCATGGTGAGGCAATTGGAAAAGCATGGATACTGTAGCGCTTACGTAAAACCAACTACTTATTGATAATGCTGGTGGTGGCATTGCAGATTCCACTGAATCTGTGAACACGGTTAATGTCATTCTTCTTTTTGTTACTTTTGTAGGTTACGATTCTTTACGGTTTGGTCTAATTATTAGAATGGTTTCCAAGCAGAAATGTTTTTCAGATAACAATATGTATTCCCAGCCTGTCAGTGGGGAGAAACGAGTATGTTACTTAGATACATGCATAAACAAGCCATGCAACCAGTCTTAGCTCAGTATGGATTAGCGTTATGAATTCAGGGAGCAATTCTACAATCAATCTACTAAAATCAGGGAACAAAACAATGACAAGGTTAAACTACTCAGCAAGAAACAAGAAAACAAGAAAACTAGATTCCTAGCAACACTCTAGCAACCCAAGAATCAAGAAACACCCATTTCTTGATGGTTGGAATGCCCAAGAACAATCAAGAACTGAAATGTAAAAGAATATGCAGGATCTTCACGGCATTTCAGCCTATTTAGTTTACTTGAATGTTGTTTTCTACATTAATCCACAAACAAGAAATGAAATCTAATTCACAACTAAAAAGCAAGAGAGTAAGCAAGAAATCTAACTAATCCACGAACACAAAAGGAAATCAAAACATGCTCATAGGAATTTCACTCAAGAACATTGCCATGAACAAGGAGCTTTACAATCATCAAGAACTTGTGGAAGATCTTCTTTATTCACTCAAGAGAACTTGACAATACATCTCCCTCGCTCATCTTTCACCCCATGGCTTCAAATACTTGGAAGCAGAGCTTACTTTCAAAGTTTAGTGGCCCCAGGTACTCTCTTATCTTTTCAATAAAGCCCAGCTCCTGCCAGTCTTCCACCATGGTCGCATATCGTGACGACATGAAGGCCGCTCTATAGTATAGTCGGGCCATCATCTCATGGTCTTCCTCTGATTGGAGGGCTATGTTGGGATTGATCTTGATCGGTTCCAAACCACGATCCCAAAAACATTCTTGCTGCATTAGGAAGGCCATAGATTGGCGGTATTCGGCACTTTCTTGCACGCATAGATCGGCATTTGTCTTGTATTTGTGCCCAAAATCAAGTAACTGTAGCCTCAGATCATCCGGGGAGGTTCTCTCTAAAATTTCTAGAATCACTGGCCAGTTCACCAACTCAATCCGTGGTTTTTCTGTTGGCCATGGTTTTTTGCGTTTTAGCGGCATGTAGAATGGATCTATTCGCTTCCATGCCGGTGCTTTCAGGTACTCTTGGAGTTGCTTGCTATCCTTTAGGATCTTATTTTGCCACTCCGGTTGCGGTTGTAATGCCGCAATGATCTCAGCTCTGGTGGAGTATTGGCTTTTATCTATATCCTCTTTGCCTCCTCTCATGTTGGGAAGATACTTCCTCTCGAGTCTCTTTGATTCTCTGGTATCGGCCATTTTGCCCCGGGGCCTGGTAGGAGAAGCTATCCTACGCGGTTGTGGTGTCCTCGTCAGGTAATCATCTAGGGCCTTGGCGCCCGTATCTTTGTCCTTGGCTCACACAATCGTTGACGGCTCAGTTGCGCCCGTGTCTTGCCTGGGTGAGAATCTTCTTGTTTCTGGTGGGTCCACCAGGAAGTCATCATTAACCCAAATGTCATGGTTAGTTTCTAGAAGTTTAGGGATAAAGTAATCTAGAGAGAGAGGTGCAAGGACGACAAGCTTAGGAGGAGGTGGGTTTAACAAATTATACACGACATTGGGGGAGTGGAGTTGTTGAAGGAAGTCGTCCCGTCGGGCTTTGTATGTGTCAGCTGGACCTTTTGTTGGGTCCATTATTCTGCTAGGAGGTGGTGAAGAGAGAGAAGATGAAAAAATAGGGTAAGTTGGAATGAATGTTTCAGAAAAATTAAAAGCGGAATAAGAGGAGGTGTTAAAAGTGGGAGGGGGAGGGGAAAAAGCTCTAGAAGCAGCTTCGGCCTACTCCGTCATCTCCTTCATCATCCCATGGTTTCTGCAAATGAGCGCCTGCTTGGGCCTTGCATGTCGTGTCCCACAACTAATTCACCTTGTCCAAGACTTGCTGCAAGGCTTTCGTTGTATCTTCTAGCTGTTTTTGGGACTCTAGGATGATTTTTTCCTGCTTGGCCAGAAATTATAAAATAGTCATGAATACTATAACAGTTTGGACCTATGGCTCTGATACCACTTGTTGGGTTTGTATAATGGAATATTGTTTAGAAATAATTATTTTATTAGCTCCAATACCATGCTTGTTGAATACGAAAACCAGACAAAGCCAGCATCTAGCAATTTCTTAATATCTTCATCGATCCTCTTACGATAGACAGAGTTCTATCTATAAGGTTTATCCCTAACAGGCTTAGCATTGTCTTCTAAAGGAATCTTATGGACCACTATTTTAGGTGGGATTCCTTTCATTTTTGTATAATTCCATGCAAATACATCCCTGTATTTGCGAAGCAAAGTTTTCAAATCAGAAAGTTGGGCTGATGACAGATGTGCACCAACATGAACTATTTGATCTATCTCCTCGTCATGATCTTTAAGGTTTAGCAAAATTGTTTTAGCTGGTCCTTCAAAGGAGCTGGAACTTGGTGTAGGTTCCCGGTGTGGCTGTGGTATCCAGTGTGAAATCTTTGAGCTTCTGTGGAAGATCGAAAGGTGGTTCCACAAAGTTGTCAGGGACTTTGGGAATCATCTGAGTTGAGGCACTACCTGAGGTGGAAGCTTTGTCTGATTGTTTGGTTTCTGTCTCCTTAGACAAGGGCTTTATTGGCTGTTTAAGCTTCTCATGCATTTGTTTTTGACGCTGGGTTAATTTTGTATAAATAATTTTATTTTTTTGTAACCGAGGTTTTTGAGGGTTTTGAGTGGGCGGTGTTGTTACCTCACTTATCATGTCTTCATCGATTATATGCTAGACTTCGTTTGATACACGTCCCATGTATATACTTTGGGTTTGGGCCTATATGCTTGTATGTTGGGTACTTTGGATGTCAGTTGGACGTGAGCCAACGGCCCTGGTGACTTGATCTCCTAAGGAATTGCTTTTGGCGGATAAGGTTGGCATCTAGATATAGGAGGACATGTTCATCCATCCTTTCTACATCATCCATGGAAAGAATACCTTCTTCCGAAACATGGGCGATAGAGACTCTAGGTTCTCCTGGGCACCAAGCTATAGGAATCGGGTCAATCATCATAAGTGGGATGATGGGTGTGTCAATGTCTGTAGAAGATGGGAGAATATCCACATTTTATGTAGCAGTTTCGATACGACATCGATTGGAATCAGTACAGTCCACAATGGCTAGTGCTTGATCCCAATTGATGATGTCCGTGGATCTTGTATAGTGGCCGTTTGGTTGGATCAGGACACTATCTGATTCGTCATAAGTTGTTGATGACCAATCATCATATACTTTAGCGGGCTTGACATGGCCAGTAGAGTCGACAGTGACTCATTTATCGTGATTGCCAAAGGTGATATTGCTATGCTTTCAATCTTGGACAACACCTGCCATCTGGAGCCATGGTATACCAAGAGGGAGTTTATAAGTATTGGCATCTTCTGGTAAATCTAAGATGACACAATCGATCACAAATTTGACACCTGCTATTCAAACTTTAATATTTGATAAATGACCAGCAGGGTCTATAACTCTCTGATCAATGATTCGAAGTTTATATTGTGGTTGATCGAGGGTATGGAAGCCCCATGGCTTTGCCAATGACAAAGCCATTATATTGACACCTGATCCGCTATCAAGTATAGCAGATACTGTAGGATAGTCTTTATAGGACAAAGGGAGGGTGATGCTAGTCCCCTTAGCAATACCTGTATTCAGCAGATTCATAGGAATCTGGGGAATTTCACGAATTGCTTTTGTTTTCTACTGTTCATCAAGAATAGTAGGCAACTGAAAACTATGATGGATATAATGTTGAAGTTTAGTGAAAGATTTTATTGCGCTATGGAATGGCTTGGTGAGTTAAGCTTGCAGGAGGTCAGAAAATACTTCAAGTCCCTGTAGGAATTGCTCCTTTTTGGGGATTTGAGCTGATAATAGACTTTCCGTATGTTCTTCCTCTCACAAAAACTCATCTCAAAAATCATTGTATTGCCTTTGTTCCACTTTTGGGTCTGGCTAGTCTTTTGCTAATGTGGAAGCTGTCAAGTGGCTTCCATGTGGGTCAGCGGATTTAGCATTGGTTTGTTGTTGTTCTTGTTGTCGGCGTTGTGCTCTAGCTAGAACTCTAATAGGTTTGGATGATATATGACGTGCTGGAAGGATTCTATTAGGTTGTTTAGGACATTCTTTGAAACTATGTTTACGAACACAGTTTGGGCACTCTGCATGGTATTGGTTCTTAAGTTTACAGTCAACCATGAAGTGGCCAGTTTTGTCACAAATAAAACAACGATTGCTCATTGGGCCTGTGGCAATAGCATAACTATCTTGGATGGCTAGTTGCGCTAGATTTTTTGGTAGTGTGGATTACCTAGATCAGGTTGTCCTCTTGGAGGTGGTCCTAAGAGCATCTGCTATGGTTGAGGGTCATGTCTAGGTTGTCTGGGCAATCCTTGTATATATACTTGGTTGTTTCGTAGTTGGTAGTGCATCTGTTGGTTCTATGAAACAAACGGTTGTCGAGGAGGTTGATAATGTCCCCCTGACTAGTTGTGAGGCTGACTCCTCGGGTTATAATAGCAATAAAGTGATGTATGCCTCATAAAGTCGCAGATGTCACATTTGAACAATGAAGTATCTGGGACCGGTTGGTATGAAGGACACTCATTGCCAGTGTGTGCACCTCAACAATGAGGGCACCATGTGTTCTCTCGTCTATGGTGGATTTGGCCAGTGGGTAACTGACCTGGCATCGAACTCTGGATAGACTTAAGAGTGTTTTGAAACTCTTTTATGAGTTTCTCCATCTGTTGTTGGTGTTGCTGGTTAAGCAACTCTTTGGTAACTTAACTCGTTGGAGTCATTGCTCGGAATGCGGTTGTTATGGTTCCATGGTGGGTTGCGATTGGAATGCGACCTATTGGCAATTGAAGGGCAAATGCAGTTGGGGTACGGTTGTTTGCGTTCTCCATGGTTCAAGGGTGGAGGCAGTCGGTGTGTAGTCTATTGAATTGCTATTGTAGTGGAATGTAGTGCAAGGATAGGAAGCGTCGGTCGAGATCTGACAAGAGGCGTCGGTCGAGATCTGACAAGATGCATCAGTGGAGATCTGACAAGAGGTGTCGGTGGAGATCTGACAAGAGGCATCGGTTGCGATCTGACAAGAGATGTCGGTCAAGATCTGACACAAAGCGTCGGTCGAGATCTGACAGGAGGCACCGGTTGAGATCTGACAGGAGGTGTTGGTCGAGATCTAACAAGAGGCATCAGTCGAGCTCTGACAAGAGACGTCAGTTGAGATCTGACAAGATGTGTCCCCCGAGATCTGACAAGAGGTGTCGGTTGAGATCTAACAAGAGGCGTCAGTCGAGATCTAACAAGAGGCGTCGATCGAGATCGGACAAGAGGCGTCAGACGAGATCGGACAGGAGGCATCAATTGAAATTTAACTCAAGATTTTACATGATATTGCGAGTAGGTTTAGTCGAGAGTGAGTGCGTAGTTTCAATAGGTGAATGAAACAAGTTCTTGTACGGTCCAGACGTGAGTCGTGGAGCTCGTCTAGGAGCATGAAGCCTCGGTCGAGAATGGAGCTGTGCGTCGGTCGAGATGAAAGTGACGAGCATTGTAATGCGACGTGTGGGAGACTTTAGAGTGGTGGTTTTGTAGCACAGATTAGAAAGGTCTGGCTTAGTTTAGTGTCTGTGTAGCTGTGGAAATGGTGCCAAATATTCACAAATTCCATTGAATCTGTGAACACGATTAATGTCGTTCTTCTTTTTGTTACTTTTGTAGGTTACGGTTTGCACATTTTATTAGAACGGTTTCCAAGCAAAAGTGTTTCACAGATAACAATATGTATTCCCAGCATGTCAGTGGGGAGAAACGGGTACGTTACTCAGCTACATGCATAAAGAAACCATGTAACTAGTCTTAGCTCAGTATGGATCATCGTTTTGAATAAGGGAGTAATTCTACAATCTATCTACTAAAATCAGGGAACAAAACAATGACAAGGTTAAACTACTCAGCAAGAAAGAAGAAAACAAGAAAACAAGAAAACTAGATTCCTAGCAGTACTCTAGCAACCCAAGAATCAAGAAACACCCATTTCTTGATGCTTGGAATTCCCAAGAACAATCAAGAACTGAAATGTAAAAGAATATGCAGGATCTTCACCACATTTCAGCTTATTTAGTTTACTTGAATGCTGATTCCTACATTACAAGAAATGAAATCTAATCCACAACTAAAAAACAAGAGAGTAAGCAAGAAATCTAATTAATCCACAAACACAAAAGAAAATCAAAACATACTCATAGGAATTTCACTCAAGAACATTGCCATGAACAAGGAACTTTACAATCATCAAGAACTCATGGAAGATCTTCTTTATTCACTCAAGAGAGCTTGACAATACATTCAAAGCTCCCTCACAAGAGAGGGGGGCCCTTAAATAAGCAAGAGGGCTGCCCATGTGGAGCCCAAGTGGCAATTCCACCCAATTAGAAATTACATGTGGAAATTGCCCTTCCACTAGAGGTCACCATCAAAAGGTGGCTCACTCTAAATTATTTAAGGAGGTCTACACTTATTTACAATGCCTAGGAAATATTACTAGCTCCTACATGGTCGTTCCTTCTCTGGGATACACCATGTAGGCTCACATAGATAATTCACTGTCATCCTAGCTAGTAATTTCTCGGCTCTCATGGTCGGGTCTCAGCTTCTTCTGCTCTCCTCCTTTTGAGACCTCCTCGGTCATGGGTGAGAGATACTTTGTGTCTTCAGCTTGGCTCGACATCTGGGAAGTTCTTTGGAATCCGCTAACAGTTGGATTCTTCAAAGATTCCAATCATCTTTTGTGACAACCTATCAGCCAAGAGATTGGCAAGCAATCCTATCTTGGAACAAGCATATGGAGGTGGCATAGCATTTTGAGGTGGCATATCATTTTGTGAGGAAACAAGTCATGGCAAAGGAGGTGGAGCTTCAACATGTCTCCTCAAAGGAATGTGTGGCTGATATCTTCACCAAAGCACTTGAAAAGGACTTGTTTACAGATCATAGAACTTCACTTGATGTACTTTCAAAGTCTATGCTAAAACTAGTTGAAGAGGGAGTGTGAGAAATTGTAAACTAGTTAAGATTTATCATGTTTAGTTCAAATGGCAATTTTGGCCAATATACATTCTAGACTTAGAGACAAACTTCATAAAGTTGTTTAGGCCTAAGTTTATTTGAATTACCATATTTGAAAAGTGTAGAAAAAGTTGGTAGGTCGAGTTTGAACCAATTTGAATTGGTAAATCTAGATGCATTGAATCTAGTCTACTGGTAGTAGAGGCTAGACTTCTACATTGTTAATGGTGCTAGGTTTGCTATCTTTAGTATTTCATGTGAAGAAAATTAGATCACTAAGATCCAATTTGTCCCTTTGATCTCTGGTTACTAAACATATTTTCTTTGACAAAGCCTAATGTCATCTTCATTTTGCCATACTTTCACACCCAAGCAATTATAATGCATGAGAGTCAAGATCAGTCATCTCAAATTGCTTACTTAGATTAGCTTTGATGGCATGAATGAGATTCTCATTATTTTTTGTAATAATAATGTCATCAACATACAACACAACCAAGGCAATGCAATCATCACTTATGAGAACATAGAGATTTGGATCGAAATTAGTTCTCATAAACTTGTGGGAGAGAAAGTAGTTATCGATGCATCCATACGATGCTTGTGGCACTTGCTTAAGACCATAAAGCACTTTTTGTAATGTGCATACTTGATCTTCATGTCCTTTAACAACGAAGCCTTGTGGTTGAACAATGTAAACTTCCTCTTCCAAGTCACCAAATGTGGACTTCACATCCATTTGGTGGAGCCACCCAAAGTACGATGCAAGTCCAACTATAAGGCATAGTGTGGTCCACTTTGCCAGGGAGCGAATGTTTTTTCATAGTCATGTGGTGCTGACATAAGTGGTCATGTCATTGTTCTTGAAAGTTTTTATCAGCGTACCGCCAACTTAGCAACCCTGGTTGATGCTAATGGACGGATGAACTCAAGAATTACATGCTTTGCACTAAGATGAGTGTTTTGCTCACAAGAAACATATCTGTGTCTAAAACTGCAGACATTTTTGTGGGTAAGTTTTTATAGGAGCTCATGGCAATTTGAGCTCTTTAATTTCCCAAATCGCCCGACACCCGCACCGCAGTATGATAAACAAAAACATATAAATTCGACCATGTGTCAACGAGTGCATGGGATCCGTAGTTCAAAGTGCTTTCTCAATTTATCACCATATCACGTGGTGCACGTACCTTATTTATTAACAGCGCGAGCCTGTCACGGTTACGAAATATATGACTCCTTCCATGTGTCGAAGAGCAAATGGATCCGAAGCTGTGTTTCCGTCTATTACCTGCATCAACAATGGGCCTTCCAAATCTTTTTTCCTCCATTGAGCTTTTGACATATAGAGCAAGTATTCGGCCTTCAAAATAACATGTTCTTTAAGGACTCCTAGTACTAATTATGTCTTGGCCCTTGCAATCTTGTAATACACAAAAAACCAGATTTTTCAAGGATTCCTAGTACTAAGTATGTCCTGATCTAGGCCCCCCTTGTCATACATAAATTTTTTATCTATCATATAGATAAGAAGAATTTAAATTTTCAAGACTCCCAGTACCATGATGCACTGGGCCTAGGTCCCTTTATTAAGAAGAGGTTGTTGTAACTTGTATCCAAAAAAAAAAAAATTTGAGCATGAAGTGTATCACAAATTTATACTTTCTAGAGGTTTCCCTTCCAATATCTCACTAGATAAAACAAATTGTGTATATCTAAATTTACTATGGTTTAGGTTAAAAAATATGTAAGTTTAATTAGTCCTCTATACAAGACAATCATTAGGTCTAACTTCCTATAGATAATTACTTACTATATATGAAAATTGGTACAAAAAACAAATAGTTGTTGGTTCTTCTTTCTTTAATAATGATTTGGCTCTTATATGCATTCACGCTTCAATTAGAACCTCCTCTAATGACTACCTCTGCCATAATCCATTTTGGAGGATTGTTGCCTTTTATTAGATGTTGTCTTCAAAATCCTTCCAATTCAAAACTTCATTGGTTAAAATCCTCCACTTCTTCGACTTTGTTGTCAACTATACCTAGTGAGCAAGTACTATAAATATCAAACAAAACAATCTTTATATCTATCTATTTTAACTAGAGGTCCATTATTTGCTAGGTAGCTTTGCCCCTCCCCCTAGTAAGGCTTCTTTTAAAGTTTCACTGAGAAGTGTGTTATTCTTATATATCTGGCTTTTTAGACATGTAACTTAAGCGTAAAGTGTGGTATTAATTTTGTTGTTGCCTTGCATTGTCGAAATGTAACTGTTAGCCTTCCATTGCAAGTATATTAATGCACCTTACTCAACTTGGCTATTGATGTGGCATAACTAAAAAGTTTGATTCACTGGAGTACCGGGTATCCAAGTCTAGGAATATATTGAATCCTATATACAAGATGTGGACATAACATTCTTCTCCCCTTAATCTGGTTTTGTCCTCAAAATAGGAAAGAATTACATGAACATTTCATTTAACTTTTCATTATTAACCTAAATCATTATCCTTAGTCGGACTTACATATCACATAAGTACATAGAGATAAATCTATTTTTCAATTGTTAATCTCTATTATGGAGTACAACTCAGTTTTGGAAAGTATACTAAGCAATAAATTTTCTCATCTAGGTTTCACTCTCTATTAGTTAGTAATATCACCTTCATGTAAAACACTTACATGAAACATTGAGTGAGGTATTACCTAACTTAAGAGTTTAAAGTTAAAAGAAAAAATAATAAGTATAGTCTGAGATTATCCACAAAATCTGGCAGCAAAGAGATTCAAAACACTGATCTAAATTCCGAACTCATTTAATAGATCAAGAATTAATAGTCACACTTAAGAATCATCACAGTTCCTTATAATCCTCTAACAACAATTAAGTATCTATTTATGTCAATCATAAATATTTAGACTCAGATGATTCGTCAATCATAACCCTTTGGAATCCAAAACCATACCTAATCATTACAGGACACTGGAGTATATGTCCAACATAACTCAAGATAAGAATCATTCCAAAATCTTTCCCACTAGGAAAATATTGGATTTTAAGAATATTCTCCCAATTGGATTCTTTAACATAAGTGCAAGAAATTCAAGTTTTATAAGCCACAGGTAATTAAAGACAGAATGTGTATCAAAATGGTAATGACAATCACATTTAACCACAAAAACTTTAGATTATCGTCTAGAATCAAATCTAGATACCCAAAGTCCTGTTGAATATCAATTCAGTTATTATTCTCGGATTCATTATGACTCGTTCTCTAATTGAGCACTCTGGGATACAATCACTAATGAGTTGAGTCTATTCCTAAGCCAAGGAATACTCTATATCAAAAATACTATACTAGGACTCATTTGATACCTTGGAAATTATCCAAAACCATTCCACCTCTTCTAAGATGATTTTCGTACCTACATCCACGATAGAGTGCCATGGCACAGTTTCGGTAATCCATGAAGATTCTGTCCAGTGATACGAATCTTGAGTTAGGGATCTGCCACTATTATAACTTTAGATACAACTTTGAGACGTGTGACCACCGACGACCTCGCTATAGAAATCAATACCAACGGAGCTCAAATACAGGCCACTTTATACCTATGATTGGGTCATCACTGGTTTCTCTTAGCAGTTCAAGTTGCACTACTAGATGGGATCCCTCGAGCAGCCTTAGTGTTCATATGACGGACCTAGAATATCAATTCCTACCCCTACTGGGTGATGTGTGCCAACTAGTCAGAAGAGGAATTCTAAGATACCATTTCTATACACCGAAGTTTCACCACAAACTGCAACTCTAGGATATCTTATTCAAAATACAACATCACGAGGATCACAGTTATTTAGAAGTACACGAACTGAGGCTAGACGGGTCATGGCGATTAATTGATGCCACATCCACTCACTATGTAGAAGTATCACAATCACCCCCAAATATCCCTTACGTTGATCCATCTAAACAATATCCCGAATCACTTGGGACTGCTAACAACATGAACGTAAATCCAGAAAATAGACCCAGGTATAGGAATCAAAGAGCATTGTACCAACACCTCGAACTAGTCATAAACATTTCAAGTGATGGAATATCCGAAGATCTTGTTGATAGTCTCAAAAAAGACGATATGAAATGAGTCCTTGTCGAAAGAAAGTGAAATCGATATTCCGTCATCTGCTACAATGTCCAACCAAGAGCAACCTCCACAAGGAATTGACAGTTTTTCTCCCCTTCTACAATCTCAAATCTATTTGTCTTTCCACATGCTGATAAGATTTCCAAGATGCAAATACACAATAAATCTAGGATTTGGAAATTCGGATAGAGATTCGGTTCTAAATCTCTTGTTTAAAGAGGTCCTCAAGACATAGTACCTTAACCGTACCTGCATCTCAAGCTATATCTTACAACATCTGCTATCAATGATGGTAGATTTTAGTGTAACCAACCCTGTCTTGTTTTGACAAGGGCATGTTTGAAGAAGCATCCACTTGATCTTGCCCTTTAGACCACTTACTTTTGGTTTTGCCCTTGAATTTGCCCTTTGTGAACATAATATCCTCTTGAAGTGTCAGTGTAGATCCACCTCTTGCTTGAAGCCTATATTCCTCATTGATCAAGATCTCTTGAATATCCACCAAACTTGGAACAAATTCTTTCAAAAGAAATCACCAAGATTTGAAACTATCTCACAAATTCTCTTCTAGCACTCACCCAAGCAAATCAACACATAGAATCATGGAATCTTGATCAACCTATGATCCATCCTCAATCTAATAACTTTTGTCACTTCCTAAGATTGAAACACACTCAAATGAAGTCCAGCAACCTCACTATCTAGAGATCCAATCAAAATTAGGGCTTTGACAAACTCACAAAAAATTGACTATTTCAAATCTACATGTAAATGTTGAAAATTTGATATGCAATCTATAAGCCACCACTTAGGCTGATCCAATGATCCAAAAATTGGCCAAATCCAGTATGTGAATTCAAAAAACAAAATTGATCAAGTATATTGACCTATATAGTGTTTTGATCTACAAAAGATCCAATCTACAAAAGCAAAAAAACTCAATTTTGGTGTAGAATCCTCTGTAGCATGCTCTCTAGACTTGATATCTTCACCAAATCATTGATAGATCTGATTTCCTCCTTCATAACCTGAAACACAAGCTCTGATACCATGTGAAAGATTTCAGATCCTTAAGATCCAATCTACTTTAATGATCTTTGGTTAGAAGGAGAAATACACTACCAATCTCACCAATGTAGAAAAATCAGCATCTACACACAAAATGAGATGCAAACACCAATAGAACTTGATCAAACTTGAATAAAATGATAAAGTACTCTTGCTTTCCATACAAAACCAGCAAGCTACTGTATTTTACACATGTGGATCCAAAAATAACAAATATAGATCATTCTACACATAGAATTGCAAGCAATCACTAGAAATATAGCAAAATATGATGAAACTAGTTGAATCTTTCATAGTTTCAACACTGATACCTGATTTATGGGAGTCATATTGTTAAAAGAACTTCGTTGTGCTTGCTACCAGCCTAGTTGCTCAGAGGATCCATCTCAAGATCTAAGGACTCCAAGAAGATCCTAAAGAGCAAGGGCCGAGCCATTAAGGATCACTTATGATGGAAAAGGTGATCAAAGGGAAGGCATTTCATCTTTTACTCCATACACTTTCCTTACTTCAATGCTTGATGAACCAACTTGCTATGAAGATGCTTGCAAATAAAAAATTTGGAACTAGAATGCTATGCAAGTGGAGTATGATGCTCTCATGGAGAATCATACTTGGGAGCTTGTTGATATTCCTCAAGGGAAGAAACCATTTGATTGCAAGTGGGTTTATGGATTGAAGTATAATCAATATGGATCAATAGATAAGTATAAAGATAGACTTGTAGCAAAATGTTTCTTGCAAACCAAAGGCATTGATTATGATGAAACTTTTGCTCCTGTGGCTAAGCTAGTTACAATAAGATTGATCATTAGTCTTGCTACTACCTTCAATTGGAAGCTATTTCAACTTGATGTTACAAATGCCTTCCTCAATGGCTACTTGGAGGAAGAGATCTACACGAGGCAACCCGAGGGCTTCATCAAGGAGTATCTTGAAGAAAAAGTGTGTTTCTTGAAAAAAAGTCTTTATGGACTCAAGCAAGCACCTAGAGCATTGCACTCTAGGCTAAACTCTTTTCTCATCTCCATCAACTTTGTTTTGAGTTCTTATGATCTGTCATTGTACATTAGAGTTCATGATGGAAATATCATTATACTTGTGTTGTGATTACATTATTTTAAGTGGAAATGATCTAGATGGAATACGAGATGTAAATATTGCTTTATCTAAAGGGTTCAAAATGGTTGATCTCAACCTATTGTACTTCATTATGGGAACAGAAGTCATAAGAGGATTGGATTTTAGCTTTATATGTCAATCTGAATATGCTATATCCATCCTAGATAGATTTGGAATGAAGAATTGTAAAGGCCTTGAGACTCCAATGGAGCAAAATGTTAAAGCATCTATAAGTGGTGATGAAGTGTCCTTTGAGGACATCACTCTCTATAGAAGGCTTATAGGCTCCTCAATCTATTTGACTATAACTAGACCTGATATTAGTGATAGTGTTGGTAAGCTATAAGCCAATTTGTGCAACATCCTCTTGTGTTAATGTTAAGGCATCTATAAGTGGTGATGAAGCATCCTTTGAGGACATCACTCTATATAAAAGGCTTATAGGCTCTTAATCTATTTGATTATAACTAGACCTTAAATCATAACTATAGAAAGAACTTAGGTGTGATACTTTACAATTAGAAAGATAACTTCAAAAGGTTCTTTCTCCAGTTTGTTTGAGGCATAAAGGTGCCCTTCAAGCACCAATGTTGTATTTTTATTCTCTTCTTTGTTAGAGTGATGGAATATATCAAAAGCAGTTTTCTAAAAGACAACAAGATGAGAAGTTCAATTCAGAATGACAATAAGCAGAAAGTAAACATAGATGATCTTATGAAATAACTCATTAAGATTTGGTAGCAGAAAAGAATATTAAGTATATTTACTGGTGTGAATCTAATTGGTTGCTAGATCTAACTTTGTATATTTTCTTTTGAGACAATTCTGTTTGTATGTCTATGTGGAATTTGCAGGATCTAGCTCATCAACTACAGATCACAGACTTCGTTGCAATCAATCAGACAAATGAAACACAACAATTAGAGATGGAAGAACTGAAAGCATTTTGTATTTGGCCTTTTTTTTTGAGTGAGTCATTCAGTTTCTCGCTCGTTGGCAGCCTAACGCTCTTACAAAATCGCTATGTTCTGCTCGTTGATAGACTTTCATGCATAGCTATAATAAACTAATCCGCATGTCTTGTTCTAGCATTCTATCCTATATTTATCTCAACAAGTGAGATTACAAGATAGATTGACAACAAATTACAAGAGAGAATTAACGCTATTAGCCACCAACTCTGATAACATTGCTTTGTTGGTTGAGCATGATAATACAATGCCCTCATGGTCGTCGAGAGCTGCAATATGCTAACTTGACTTGTCCGACGTTTGGTTTTGTCAACCTTCGGCGTTCTGATGTATGAGTCCTTGTTAGCCACTTAGATGTGGATGATGTCAGTGACTTCGACTTTGGATACTTCGGGCTTTGGTTGTAGGGGCAAATATCAGGCAATTTGACTTTGTCTTCGGCTACTTTGGCCTTGGCCACTTCGGCTTCAAAGAATGCCAAGGAATGGTTGCAAGAGCTCACTATTTCAACACTCTCTTGAACATTGCAAACTTTCTGCTCATCCAATCCATTGCTTTCATGTGCTTTGTAAATAGTGGCTTTGTCAACAAATCTGCAATCATGTCTTCTGATTATATATATTCAACACTCAACTCTCCCTCCGAGATCACTCATTAGCCACCTTCGATGCTGCCACATTCGACTTCGCATGAGGATTGAGTTACCAATGCTTTTTTTTGTGTGTCTAGTTGATTGCTGCTCCACACACTATTGAACATCCTCCTGTCACGGACTTGATTTCATCTTTGCAGCTTGCCCAGCTTACATCACATTGTAGCTTGAATTCATGTTTTGCTTTGTAGGTCAATCCCATATTTCTGGTGCCTTTCAGATGTTGCAGTATGCATTTTGGAATCAACCAATGTGCCATGCCAGGGTTAGAAGAGAATGACTTAATGCATAGATGGATAAAACCAAGTCGGGTCTGGTACAAATTGTAAGGTACATTAGACTACCGATCAGGTTTTGGTATGGTATACCTTCCATCTTCTGTCTCTCTTCTTCTATGTTCGGATAGTCTTGCTTCGACAATCTAGCTCCAACTATCATTGGTGTGGCTTTTTCTTTGCAATCACTCATTCTGTACTACTTCAGTTGCACCTTTACGGCGCATTTTGACTAACTCAAATGTATCACTCCTTTTATTCGATTTCTTTTGATCTACAACCCAAGACACTTTGTCGCTTCTCCTAGATCTGTGATTTCATAACTTGCAAAAATCTGACTCTTTGTATCATTGATTAGCATCAAACAATTCCCTATCATCAAAGAGTCATCTTAAAAAATTGTCAAGTTTACAAAACTTTCTCCTACTCTTTTCATGTAGACCTTATAGTCTGGTTGTGTAGGGACAAAGTCTAAAGACTTCAGAAAGTTATAGAGCTTCTTGTACCAAGCTACTGATGCATGCTTCAGACCATATAGACATCGATGTAGCTGACAGACATACTCTTGATTATTGGGTATTTGAATCCTTTAGGCTGCTTCATGAAGATTTTTTCCTCTAGATCTCCATGGAGAAAGGCTATTTTTACATAAATATGATGAATTTCTATATTGTGTTGTGTTGCATATGCAACGAGTAGTCAGATGCTTGCCATCTTGACCGTCGGTGAGTATGTATCGAAGTAGTGATGCCATATCTCTGTGTGTACCCCTTGGCAACAAGTCTAGCCTTGTAGCATCCGACAGTGCCATCCGATTTTAGTATTCTTTTGTAAATCCATTTGCAGTGGACAATCTTCTTTCCTTCGGACAGTGGATCTATGACTCATTTTGTCTCATCGACTTGTTCTTTTTTGACATTGCATGCTTTCAGAATTCTCCCTCTAGACTCTGGATAGCTTCTTGGTATGTTGTTGATTTTTTTTAAGCTGCAGTATTCGACATCTGCATCTTCACTCCACTGAAGATTGTCGGTATATTGGTTTGGAGGTCTTCTTTGTCTTGTCGGCCTTCGTGGTCCTGTTTGTTGCTATTGGTTTGTGTCTTCTTTTTCTTCGTCTGGTTGGTCTTCAGTTTTTTGCTCTGGAGTCTGTGGCTTGACATTCTATGTCGATGTCTGTTCTCAATCTTCCTCTTGAATTGGCAGCAATGTGCAGATTTCACTGACCTTTTGTTTCCTTCATTCCAAAAAAAGTCGATTCATCAAACTTCATGTCTCTACTCAACACCTCCTTCTTTGAGGTTGGGTTGTAGAGTCGGTAGATCTGTGATCCATTTGAATATCCAACCATGACTTTGCATCAGCTTTTTGTCGAGCTTGTTTTTTTTTTCTTTGAAAATGTGCATGTATGCTACACATCCGAACACACGTACATATGATAGATCAGGCCTTTTTCCTGTTCACATTTTATACGATGTCTTGTCTTCCAAGGTTGTCATTGTCAACCTGTTCTGCAGGTGTACTACTATAGCAATTACCTCAGCCCAGAACTGACTCGCGATCATCAACTGGGCCTCTGCCATCATGCATCTGGCTCCTTGACAAGTGTCTTGTTTCTTCTTTCTACTACACCATTATACTATGGTGTGTAAACAGGTGTGCACTAATGCTCAATTCCTTGTTCTTGGTAGAAGTTTGAGAACTCCTTGCTCATGTACTCACGTCCATTGTCAGACTTAATAGTTTGCACCTTCTTGGAGGTGTGTCTCTCTGTGAATGCCATGAACTTCTTGAAAGCATCAAACACTTTTGATTTTTGTTTTAGATTGTAGATTGTAGTCATCTAGTGGTAATCATCGATGAATGTCAAGAAATATCTCAATCTTGAGAGGGAGTCGACTTTCATCGGTCCACAAACATCTGAGTGGACGAGCTCAAGGACTTCACTTTTTCCCTCATGTAAAAATGGACTTCGATGTTGTTTACCTTTGTGATAGGCTTCACAGAAGTCGGTGTCTTGAGTGGTTATTTTTCAGTTCTCTTTGGCTCTCTCTCTAGAGGCTGTTCTTCTATGAGATCGGTCACTGACAAGATCCCTTCTTGCAATACTTACAGACATCTTTTTCTTCGATTGTGGATTTAATAATTGTTCTTGACATTGAGTCAGTTTATGATTTGATGCAGACTACTTAAAGCTTTTCTACTTCTATCATTTTGAGCCTTTGTTGACATATAGAGCTTGAGATGATGAAGTTGACAAAGTGTCTTGACTTCTTAGATTATCTTCCTGCAACAACATAGTGATAACTCTAGCAAGAGTTAAATTTGATGTGTCGATATGATCATCACCCAGTTCTCATATGTAGAGGACAAGCTTGAATTCAATGTTATGATTGTGTCTTGATCGTCTATGACTAATCCGACAACAGCCATTTGTTGCAAGAGATTCTTAAACTGGTTAACGTGATTTTGAAGTGAATAATCATTTGACATCTTGGGAGTGAAGAATTTAATTCATAGATGTAACTTAGAAGTTATGTCCCTCACATTATATAGTGAGCTCAAGATGTCCCATACTTCTTTTGAGGTTTGAGCTTCAGCTATGTGGCCAATCTGAGTGTATGATATATTGAGAAAAATAACTGAAGCTTATGATGAGGCTCATAGATTCAAGAAGAGAGCAAGAATTGCTCTTCATATCATCAAATTGAATATCTCTGATGAGATGTTGAGAGAAGTAAGTTCATGCACCTCAACCAAGGACACTGGAAATTCTTAAGTCCATTCATGAAGCAAAGATCAAGTCAAGAGGGAGGAGCAAGTTTTTCTCAAGCCTTCAACAAGGACAAAGCAAAGAACAAAGACTATGGTGGAGTAGAAGATGATTCAACTCATTCTTCTAACTTCAAGAAGAAGACTCAAGAAGATCAAGCCAATTTAATCCTAGAAGACTCACATGCAAGTTGTGGAGAGGCATCTCTCATGATGTATAGTTTCTCCTCTTTACCCTTTAATGATGTATCTTGGTATATTGATAGTGGAGCCACAACTCACATGAGTTGCTCCAAGGATTCGTTTGTTTCTATTGAATCTGTTCTAGATCCTAAGAATTCAATATACATTGTTGTTGGTGATGCATGGTCAATTGAAGGAGTTGGAAGTTGTTCCTTGAAACTTGCATCTTCTATGAATTTTACACTTTCTAATTGTGCAAAAAGAGTACAAAAAGTACCAAGAGTGGATCCTAATCTGATCCTCAAGAGGGATTCGATGTTAGATTTACTTGATCCATCAATCTACATAAGATTAAGATCAATCTAGATCAATTCTAGACATAAAATCCAAACAAGAACAATCATTTATTGATGGTAAATGTACTTGCTGGTTTCACACGTGTGAAACCCTGTCAGGTACGAACTCCAACCTGAAAATCAAGTACACATTGATAGAACCTCAAAACAATCAAAACAAATGTAGACAAATGGAGAGAATCACCAAAATTGCTTCCAAAACCAAGATTGGTGTCTAACAATGATTATGGCCAAATGTGGCTCTATATATACAATAAGTGGGAGCTCGTGGTACTGATCATCCCTCTGATCCCACATGTAAGAAGGTGCTTTGTCATATGATGATTCATCATGCAAAACTGACACTTGGACAAAACCTTCTATTTTGAGCACTTTTGGTCCATTTTCCTTCTATATGGAGATCTACTTGGAAATCTTCTAGAAGTCAAAATTTGCCTACTTCAGCCTATTCCACACATGTGAGCTGTCCTCTACACATGTGATATGACACCTAACCAAAGGAAGTGGCTCATGCAATCAATAGATTGATGCCATGTGTCATATGTCTAGAAAGCTAGTTTTTGGCCTTTTTAGCCACTAGAACTTGAATTAAATCATATGTACAACCTATATGATTATGGTACATGACAAGTACACTATTTTCACACGTGGGAATAGGCTCCACACACATGTGTGTTTATCTATATACAAGATTTTGGGCCTCTACCAAGCTTATTTTTGCATTTTTCACACTAATGTCCTTTATGTTCCTAATCTCACAAAGAGTGTGATTAGTGTAGGAAAGTTTCTAGATGATGGTTATGAAGCGGATTTCAGTGTCCATAGTTGTCTCGTAAAGAAAGAAGATAAGATCCTTGCATGTGGATCTAGATATGGAGGCATTTTCAAGCTAGATGTGCAGGAAAATGCAAGTGCATGTGATGTTGCATTGATGACTTATGTTTCCAAGGAGGAGCTATGGCATAGGAGGTTGCATGTTTCCAAATTCATAACTTGCCTATTATAGTCAAGGAGATCAAGCCAAGAATGGCTTATTCTATGGCTAAATCACATATGGATCCATATTTGATGTCTTCTACCAAGACAAAACATTCTATGGAGTTGGAACATTCGGATGTTCATCTTTCTTTATCAATAAGCAAGGAAGGTGTTTCTTGCTTTGCATGTACTATTGATGGTTCCACAAATTACATTTGGCTATGTCTTGTCTCTTCAAGTTTTATGGCTCATGTGTATGTTCCATCATGCAAAACTTTATAGAGTTATGGAGCTAATGGAAGGAGTGCACTATATGGAGTCTTGTTCAATAATAAGCCTAAGGTTGTGTACCTTAGTGTTCTTGAAGATTGCTTTGCATGTGGTTTCTTGGAAGGAAAGAAGGATAGAAATCCTAGTCTATGGATCATGGTTGGATGCTTATCCACCAAGGAAGGCTACAAAGCCTTTACACTCTCTATCTCGAAGGTGATTGAGCATGGAGAAGTTATTGATTTTCAAGATCTATTTTCTATCTTGGAAGGGGCCGAGAGCACATCATCTTATGATGCATCACAAGTTATTTCTATTATGAATGGTCAACTTATGATGGTGTCGAGGTTTGAGGAGGAGTATCCTCAACATGCATGTCCAAAGAGATCTTCATTATTGTACAAGGCCGAGTCCTTGTTGATCTTATTTCATGGAAAAGAAAGGATAAGTGAAGGTGGTATTCATTCTATTCTACTCACCTATGGATCTCTTTTTTTTATTGATGATGTATCTTGCTTAGTTGAGATTTATATTGTGAATTTCTTTTGAGAGTAAGTGAAACATCCAAAGAGGACACTTACATGCTTAAGAAAGTATTTAGCCTCAATTTGATCAAGTTTGAGTATGGTTTCAACACTAGATCCATTTTGAATAGAGTTCATAGTGTTTGGACTAATGAAGCTGGTGTGTTTAATCTTGAATATTTTATGATTTTTCAGATTTTGGTGCAGCCTACTTCATGCATGTGGACTTTGCAATCCCAGGATCGACATTAGGCATGGAGGAGGCACATTGGTATAGTAGTAGATTGGTGGAATATTTTTCAAAGGCATTTGGAAAATATTTATGTCAAGGAGATCTTATCATGGTTATGGTAAGGGTGCTACTATGATGGATTCTTTGATCATCTTCAATTCAAATTCAAAGCAAAGAATCCAACACAAAGAGTTTCTTCATCAACAATTCGACCAACCTTGGAGGATTTTCAGGTTCAAGTGATCAAGCCAAGTTGATAACTTTTTAGGAGGAGTGTGAAGAATAAAAAGCTATCCAACTTGTCTATAGGGGTTGATGAGGAAAATTATTTTGCTTGTGCATTTACAAGTTGTAAATATTATTTCTAGCATGTAGAAACGCAAGCTACATGACATGCACAATGTCTAGATGGTCATATTTCACTTTGTTCCATTGTATATATCAAAAGTATGTGAATTGAGCACATGACCTTGTAGATTAGGGCGAGTTTGAGTTAGGTAGATCTAGATTTGATGACATGCATAAAACTAGATGACATGGAAAATCAGTTAGTGTGCATGCATGCAACATGCAAGTCATTATACATGTTCTACACATGTCCAAGTCATCTAGGGAAGTTACATGCAAGACATGCAAACACTATTTGACACATGCATGTAGTTTTGTAGGTTCATAGTTGAGAATTTGACATTTGGACAAAGTAGGTAGGAGTTAGGTGCAATTTCAGCATGCAAGCTGTTAGGTGTCAATATGGTAGTAGTTTACACTTGATTAGGTGTAAGATATGCATTGAATGCAAGGAGTACCACGAAATTTTGGCTCTCCTATATATGTACATATCATTCTCATTCATATCTAATGATGAATCAAGCTTTGGTAATGTCATAATGTCAAAATTGGATCTCATGCTATTTTGCTTGTTTTGATATTCTCTCTCTAACTCAAGATTGGTGTCTTTTTCATACATTATTTTGGTTATGTATTTTCTCTATTTGTGAGGAACTAGTTTTGCTTTGATCTATAGCATTCTAGATTGTGCTCTAGCCTCAGATCTTGTGGTAGATTGCAGGGTTGCCCTATAGGTGATCTGTGTGCCACCACAAAGCATGGTCAAGATCATTCACACATTTGTTGTGGTTCCCCATGCGTGTGAACTTGCTGGTTTTTTCACAGGACTCACATGAATCTTGTGATTTCTAATGTACTTTTTGTGGACCCTTGGATTAAGTTGGGTCCAAGATGAATGGATAGGATCACCCAATCTCACCAATGTAGAAAAATTAGCCTCTACACACAAAATGAGATGCAAACACCAATAGAACTTGATAAAACTTGAATGAGATGATAAAGTACTATTGCTGTCCGTAAAAAACCAGCAAGCTACTGTATTTCACACGTGTGGACCCAAAAATAACAAATATAGATCATTCTACACGTAGAATTGCAAGCAATCACCAAGATAGTGCACCAATGGATAGTAGAACCCAAGAGGACCATGTATAAGCATGAAATGAGATAAAGAAGAGAGAAGAATACTTTCTCCACGAGTTACATCCTTTTATGTTAGGTCCAAACCCTATTTGGCCACTTGGCTTTCCCACCAAAATACTAACTCTACTAATTTTGGGTCTAGATTCAATGTACCCAACTATTCAAATTTGAATCTACTCAAACTCGCATTCTAACTTTCCCACACTTTCAAAAAGTGTTTATTCAAATGAAATTTAGACTAATGAACTTTGAAAAGTCAATCTCTAAGTCTAAAACATGTTTTGGCCTCAATATGCCAAATATGGAAATATAGCAAAATGTGATAAAACTAGTTGAATATTTCACACTCCCTCTTCAACTAGTTTTAGCATAGACTTTGATAACACTCCAAGTGATTTTCTATGCTTCATGAACAAGTCTTTTCCCAATGCTTTGGTGAAGATATCAGCTATACATTCCCTTGAAGACACATGTTGAAGCTCCACCTCCTTTGTAATGACTTGCTCCCTCACAAAATGATATTGTATCTGAATATGCTTGCTCCTAGCATAGTTTTTGACAATAGAACTTTGATCCATCATAAGAATGATCTTCTTCCTAAGAATAGATATCCTTTCAATGATTATGTAATTCTCAAAATAGAAACAACCATAATTGATATAGAGAATAGTGTCCACTTGGGATGCTTCACTATTTCTTACATCAATTTTACATGTCAAAATGTGACTAGTACATGAAGAATCAAATATAATGTAAATGAGATGATTCCACCATGCTTTCAGCTCTGAACTCTCTGTAAAAATATAGCAAACAAACAATAAATGTGAGTGATCAACTTTTGCTTGCATGTCTAAAAGGTCAGTGAAATCTGCACATTGCTGCCAATTCAAGAGGAAGATTGAGAACAGACATCGACATAGAATGTCAAGCCACAGACTCCAGAGCAAAAAACTGAAGACCAACCAGACGAAGAAAAAGAAGACACAAACCAATAGCAACAAACAGGACCACGAAGGTCGACAAGACAAAGAAGACCTCCAAACCAATATACCGACAATCTTCAGTGGAGTGAAGATGCAGATGTCGAATACTGCAGCTTAAAAAAAAATCAACAACATACCAAAAAGCTATCCAGAGTCTAGAGGGAGAATTCTGAAAGCATGCAATGTCAAAAAAGAACAAGTCGATGAGACAAAATGAGTTATAGATCCACTGTCCAAAGGAAAGAAGACTGTCCACTGCAAATGGATTTACAAAAGAATACTAAAATCGGATGGCACTGTCGGATGCTACAAGGCTAGACTTGTTGCCAAGGGGTACACATAGAGATATGGCATCACTACTTTGATATATACTCACTGACGGTCAAGATGGCAAGCATCCGACTACTCGTTGCATATGCAACACAACACAATCTAGAAATTCATCAGATTGATGTAAAAATAGCCTTTCTCCACGGAGATCTAGAGGAAAAAATCTTCATGAAGCAGCGTAAAGGATTCAAAGACCCAACAATCAAGAGTATGTCTGTCGGCTACATCGATGTCTATATGGTCTGAAGCATGCATCAGTAGCTTGGTACAAGAAGCTCTATAAGTTTTTGAAGTCTTTAGACTTTGTTCCTACACAACCAGACTATAAGGTCTACATAAAAAGAGTAGGAGAAAGTTTTGTAATTTTGACAATTATTGAAGATGACTCTTTTGATGATAGAAAATTGTTTGATGTTAATCAATGATACAAACAGTCATATTTTTGCAAGTTATGAAATCACAGATCTAGGAGAAGCGACAAAGTGTCTTGGGTTGTTGATCAAAAGAAATCAAATAAAAGGAGTGATACATCTGAGTTAGTCAAAGTGCGCCAAAAAGGTGTAACTGAAGTTGTACAGAATGAGTGATTGCAAAGAAAAAGCCACACCAATGATAGTTGGAGCTAGATTGTCGAAGCAAGACTATCCAAACATAGAGGAAGAGAGACAGAAGATGGAAGGTATACCATACCAAAACCTGATCGGTAGTCTAATGTACCTTACAATTTGTGCTAGGCCTGACTTGGTTTTATCCATCTATGCATTAAGTCAATTCTCTTCTAACCCTGGCATGGCACATTGGTTGATTCCAAAATGCATACTGCAACATCTGAAAGGCACCAAAAATATGGGATTGACCTACAAAGCAAAAAATGAATTCAAGCTACAATGTGTTGTAAACTGGGCAAGCTGCAAAGATGACATCAAGTCCGTGACAAGAGGATGTTCAATATCGTGTGGAGCAACAATTAGCTAGACATGCAAAAAAAAGCATTGGTAGCTCAATCCTCATGTGAAGTCGAATGTGGCAGCATCGAAGGTGGCTAATGAGTGATCTCGGAGGGAGAGTTGAGTGTTGAATATATAAAATCAGAAGACATGATTGCAGATTTGCTGACAAAGCCACTGGACAAGCCACTGTTTACAAAGCACATGAAGGCAATGGATTGGATGAGGAAAAAGGTTGCAACGTTCAAGAGAGTGTTAAAAATAGTGAGCTCTTGCAACCATTCCTTGGCATTCTTTGAAGTCGAAGTGGCCAAGGCCAAAGTAGCCGAAGACAAAGTCAAATTGCCTAATGTTTGCCCCTACGACCAAAGCCCGAAGTGTCCAAAGTCGAAGTCACCGACATCATCAACATCTAAGTGGCTAACAAGGACTCATGCATCAAAAAGCCGAAGGTTGACAAAACCAAACGTTGGACAAGTCAAGTAAGCATATTGCAGCTCTCGACGACCATGAGGGCATTGTATTATCATGCTCAACCGCCAAAGCAACGTTATCAGAGGTGGTGGCTAATAGCGTTAATCCTCTATTGTAATTTGTTGTCAATCTATCTTGTAATCTCACTTGTTGAGATAAATATAGGATAGTATGCTAGAACAAGATATGTGGATTAGTTTATTATAGCTATGCATGAAAGTCTATCAACGAGCAAAACATAGCGATTTTGTAAGAGGAGCGTTAGGCTGCCAACGAGCGAGAAACTGAACGACTCACTCAAAAAAAAAGGCCCAATACAAAATGCTTTCAGTTCTTCCATCTCTAATTGTTGTGTTTCATTTGTTTGATTGATTGCAACGAAGTCTGTGTTCTGTAGTTGATGAGCTAGATCCTGCAAATTCCACATAGAGATACAAACAGAACTGTCGCAAAAGAAAATATACAAAGTTAGATCTAGCAACCGATTAGATTCACACCAGTAAATATACTTAATATTCTTTTCTGCTACCGAATCTTAATGAGTTATTTCATATGATCATCTATGTTTACTTTCGGATTATTGTCATTCTGAATTGAACTTCTCATCTTGTTGTCTTTTAGAAAACTGCTTTTGATATATTCACTCTAATGTATGTTCTTCTGATTATTGCAATCAAGTATGGGTACAAAGATTGGGAATTCCATCACTCTAACAAAGAAGAGAATAAAAATACAACATTGGCGCTTGAAGAGGACATTTATGCCTCAAACAAACTGGAGAAAGAACCTTTTGAAGTTATCTTTCTAATTGTAAAGTATTACACCTAAGGCCTTCCTATAGTTATAAGTTTTAAAATTAAATGAGTGCATTAACGCCTCACAAGAGTGATTGATTGATTGATCAAAAAACAAATGCAAACTAGACACACAAAGTTGAGATCTAGATTAGCAATTTAGCATCTATCAATCAAGAGCATTCTACAATCAATGATCAAAAGCAAAGTATAGCCCACACACATGTGAAATAGTACTCAGTATGGCCTATAGACTAAAAATGAAGTGAAAACCACATTGTTCTTTGTTAGATCCAAACACATTCGAAGTACATAGTGTAGAACTCGAGTTTTGCCAATAAGCTCTCAAAAAAATATCTAAGTGTTCACTATGGAGGATTGGATACATAGAAAAGCCTCTTCCTCTATAAAGCTAGGTGAATTTTCAACATGTAATAAGGAAGTTGATTTGGTTTTCTTGCCCTAATTTTCCATTCTAGCCTCATTCCTAGAGCCTTGCCATATTGGGGGCTAGTTGGTCAACCTACTCCATAAATCTAGGAATTAGGTCCTATAAAGTAGGAATCACTACCAAATAAACTTGATCCACTTTTTAGAAATGATCTAACCTACTCTAGTATAGGTTTCCCACGTGGCTCCATGGCCTCACACATGTGGGACCCACTAATGTACATATTTACATTATTTGACATAGCTAGATTTGCCAATATAGGCAATCTTTCACACTCCTCAAATCTGGCTTTGGAAATTATGATACTTTTGACAATTACTCAAGTAAATATCTTAGCTTAACAAATGAATCCTTAGGCAAGGATTTAGTGAACAAATTAGCCAAGCAATTTGATGAAGACACATGTTGGAGCTTGATTTCTTTGGCTTGCACCTTCTCCCTCACAAAATGATGAGCAATCTCGATATGCTTGCTCCTTGCATGGAATGTAGGATTGGTTGCAAGTGACTGGGCTACTTGGATATCACAAAAGATGGTAGGTACCTCCTCTTCCATGACATGAAGTTCCACCAATAGTATCTTGAGCCATAATACCTCCTTGCATGTTGATGTCAAGGCCTTATACTCGGATTTTGTCGAAGATAAGAAAATAGTATCTTACTTCTTTGAGAGCCATGATACCACTTCATCACATAAGGAGGTTGCAAATGCACTTGTAGACTTTTGATCCACTTTGTCACCTCCAAAATCCAAGGCTTTTAATCCAAGATTAGTCCCTTTATATAGTATGCCAAAATTTCTAGTTGATGAGATATATCTTAGGACTCTTTTGGCCATCTTCCAATGTGACACAAGAGGATGTTGCACAAATTGGCTTCTAGCTTACCAACACTATAACTAATTTCAGGTCTAGTTATAGTCAAATAGATTAAGAGCCTATAAGCCTTCTATAGAGAATGATGTCCTCCTAGGATGCTTCATCACCACTTATAGATGCCTTAACATTAACACAAGAGGATGTTGCACAAATTGGCTTATAGCTTACCAACACTATCACTAATATCAAGTCTAGTTATAGTCAAATAGATTAAGGAGCCTATAAGCCTTCTATAGAGAGTTATGTCCTCAAAGGACACTTCATCACCACTTATAGATGCTTTAACATTTTGCTCCATTGGAGTCTCAATGTCTTTACAATTCTTCATTCCAAATCTATCTAGGATGGATGTAGCATATTCAGATTGACATATAAAGCTAAAATCCAATCCTCTTATGACTTCTATTCCCATAATGAAGTGCAATAGGTTGAGATCAACCATTTTGAACTGTTTAGATAAAGAAGTCTTTACATCTCTTATTCCATCTAGAACATTTCCACTTAAAATAATGTCATCACAACACAAGTATAATGATATTTCCATCATGAATTCTAATGTACAATGACAGATCATATGAACTCAAAACAAAGTTGATGGAGATGAGGAAAGAGTTTAGCCTAGAGTGCCATGCTCTAGGTGCTTGCTTGAGTCCATAAAGACTTTTTTTCAAGAAACACACTTTTTCTTCAAGATACTCTTTGATGAAGCCCTTGGGTTGCCTCGTGTAGATCTCTTCCTCCTAGTAGCCATTGAGGAAGGCATTTGTAACATCAAGTTGAAATAGCTTCCAATTGAAGGTAGTAGCAAGACTAATGATCAATCTTATTGTAACTAGCTTAGCCACAGGAGCAAAAGTTTCATCATAATCAATGCCTTTGGTTTGCAAGAAACCTTTTGCTACAAGTCTATCTTTATACTTATTTATTGATCCATATTGATTATACTTCAATCCATAAACCCACTTGCAATCAAATGGTTTCTTCCCTTGAGGAATATCAACAAGCTCCCAAGTATGATTCTCCATGAGAGCATCATGCTCCACTTGCATAGCATTCTAGTTCCAAATTTTTTATTTACAAGCATCTTCATAGCAAGTTGGTTCATCAAGCATTGAAGTAAGAAAAGTGTATGGAGTAAAAGATGAAATGCCTTCCCTTTGATCACCTTTTCCATCATAAGTGATCCTTAATGGCTCGGCCCTTGCTCTTTAGAATCTTCTTGGAGTCCTTAGATCTTGAGATGGATCCTCTGAGCAACTAGGCTGGTAGCAAGCACAACGAAGTTCTTTTAACAATATGACTCCCATCTATCAGGGAACAGTGTTGAAACTATGAAAGATTCAACTAGTTTCATCACATTTTGCTATATTTCCAGTGATTGCTTGCAATTCTATGTGTAGAATGATCTATATTTGCTATTTCTAGATCCACATGTGTGAAATACAATAGCTTGCTGGTTTTGTATGGTCAAAAATAGTACTTTATCATTTCATTCAAGTTCGATCAAGTTCTATTGGTGTTTGCATCTCATTTTGTGTGTAGATGCTAATTTTTCTACATTGGTGAGATTGGTAGTGTATTTCTCCTTCTAACCAAAGATCATTAAAGTAGATTGGATCTTAAGGATCTGAAATCTTTCACATGGTATCAGAGCTTGTGTTTCAGGTTATGAAGAAGTGGATGCTTCTTCAAGTGGCAAAAAGAAGGATAGATCAAAGCTCAAGTGCTTCTATTGTGGCATTAAAGGACACTTTGCAAGTGAGTGCTACAAGAAGAAGAGAGATCAAGGAGACAAGCAAGGTAATCTTACTTTTGATGAGGATGGTTTGGATGTTCAAGATGCAAATGATGATGCTTTTGTGATGTCTTCATGTATGCTTGATAATGATGAATATCTAGATCCTTGGTGGATTGATAGTGGAGCAAGTTCACAAATGACTTTTCACAAAGAGTAACTTACTTCTTTGTTGGCATATGGAGATGACAAGAGGGTGATCTACATGGCCAATGATGGTGAGTGTGCAATCAAAGAATTTGGCACAATTCCTATTTTTCTCTCTACAAATAGAAATGTTCATTTGGAGGATGTCTTGTTTATTCCATCTAATACCAATAATTTACTTAGTGTGAGCCATATGCTAAGTAAAGGTCTCAAGGTGGAGTCTGATGGAGATGCTTGTTTGATCAAAAGGAAGGATGTCTTGATTAGAAAAGGTAAAAGACAAGGGAAGTTGTTCAAACTTGTGTTATTGCTAACCAAGTTGGATGTGTTGCAAGGGAGCAAATTTCTATTCAAGAGGTTTGGCACAAAAGGATGGGACACCTCAACTTCAAGTCATTGGAGGTAATGGCAAGGAAGAAGGTTGTGATTGGTCTTCCAAGTTTTTTAAGTGATGTCAAGCATGTTTGTGAGTCTTATGCTTTGTCTAAGTCACATAGACTACCTTATACTAGATCTATTTCTAGATCTACAAATCCTTTTCAACTTGTACATTCGGATATTCATGGATTTACTACAATTAGCAATAGTGGAGCTAAGATGTATGTAACATTCATTGGATTTTAGTACATTTTGTTGGATTTATCTACTAAAGAGCAATGATGAAGTGTATGATGTCTTTGTCAAGTTCAAGAATGCAAGGGAGAACCAATTTTCCACAAAGATCAAGTGCTTGAGAGGTGACAATGGTGGTGAGTACATATCTAACAAGTTCAAGGCCTTCTGTGATGAGCATGGGACCAAGAGGGAGTATACAACATCAAGGACCCCACAACAAAATGGAGTGGTTGAAAGGAAGATTAGGACTTTATGTGAAAGTGCTAAAGCTATGAGGTTAAGTGCTAATCTTGACAAACCATTTTGGGATCAAGCTTTGTTGTGTGCCAATTTCTTGTGCAATAGGTGGCCGAATGCTATTTTGGATGGAAGGACACCTTTTGAGATGCTATTCAAGAGGAGGCCGAGTGTCAACTTTCTAAGAACCTTTGGATGCACATGCTATGTCAACATTACTCTTGATGATAGGACCAAGGATGATCCATCTTCAAGAAGAGGTATTTTTGTTGGATATAGTGAGGTGAGTAAAGCCTACAAGGTTTACATTTCTTCTACTAACAAAGTGATTGCTGGTAGAGATGTCATTTTTTATGAGGGGAACATTCCAAAGGTGTCTTCAAGCATGATTTATGGTAGAGCGGATGGATCTAACATTTTTGATGTTGATGAGAAGGATCCTACTTTAGATGGTGGTGATGATGGACCTTCATCAAGTCAAAAGCCAAGGAGAACATCAAGAGAAAGACAAGTACCTTCAAGGCTCACATATGATCAAAAGGGTAAGCAAGTAGTTTTTGAAAATTATGTTGCTTTCCTAACCTCTTTGGATGAACCTACAAGTGTAGATCAAGCAAGGAAAGAAGAGGTGGATCCAAGCAATGGATCTTAAGTATCAAGCTCTTATGAAGAGTGGAACATCGTTTGGAGGATCTTCTTGTGTACATGGAGCTATGCAAGTGGATGAATGTTATCTTGTTGTAAAATCAAGTAATGGATCTGGAAAACAAAGTTTGTTCAAAGACTTTGACGGTCAAGTTGAAGATCAAGAGGTTGATCTCAAAGGGCTTCAACTAGTCAAAAGGGAAGTTGGCAATTTGGAGCTAGTCAAGAGCATCAAAGGAGAGGTAATTGGCAAAGATGTTATGAATCTGTTTTTGCAGCATATTAAAGACTCAAGTAAGGTCAGAGCAGCAAGGAAGTGTTTTTCAAGTTTACTTTACTTGTTCTATCTCATGTTTGAGCATTTTCACGTGGATGTGTGTAAATTGTCAAGATATGGTAAAACTAGCTACATTGGTGAGCATTGTTTTTATGTTGGATTTGTACTAGAATTCTTGGCTGGTTTTGCTGATGGAAATGAAGCTATTGGAGGTTAATCATGTCACTCATTTATGTTCAAGTCATCCAAATTCATAACTATGCCTATTATAGTCAAGGAGATCAAGCCAAGAATGGCTTATTCTATGGCTAAATCACATATGGATCCATATTTGATGTCTTCTACCAAGACAAAACATTCTATGGAGTTGGAACATTCGGATGTTCATCTTTCTTTATCAATAAGCAAGGAAGGTGTTTCTTGCTTTGCATGTACTATTGATGGTTCCACAAATTACATTTGGCTATGTCTTGTCTCTTCAAGTTTTATGGCGCATGTGTATGTTCCATCATGCAAAACTTTATAGAGTTATGGAGCTAATGGAAGGAGTGCACTATATGGAGTCTTGTTCAATAATAAGCCTAAGGTTGTGTACCTTAGTGTTCTTGAAGATTATTGCTTTGCATGTGGTTTCTTGGAAGGAAAGAAGGATGGAGATCCTAGTCTATGGATCATGGTTGGATGCTTATCCACCAAGGAAGGCTACAAAGCCTTTACACTCTCTATCTCGAAGGTGATTGAGCATGGAGAAGTTATTGATTTTGAAGATCTATTTTCTATCTTGGAAGGGGCCTAGAGCACATCATCTTATGATGCATCACAAGTTATTTCTATTATGAATGGTCAACTTATGATGGTGTCGAGGTTTGAGGAGGAGTATCCTCAACATGCATGTCCAAAGAGATCTTCATTATTGTACAAGGCCGAGTCCTTGTTGATCTTATTTCATGGAAAAGAAAGGATAAGTGAAGGTGGTATTCACTCTATTCTACTCACCTATGGATCTCTTTCTTTTATTGATGATGTATCTTGCTTAGTTGAGATTTTCTTATTTCAAAGATCAAGTAAGACTATTCTAGTTTGAATGAAGTCTTTAGTTTGGAATTAATTCTTGTCATTTTTGACTTGATTATGTTTCCAAAACATCTAGAAGGCAAGATATTGTATCATCATTTGTATGCTCTTAAATTGAGTAAGAGCAAGTATGAGTTTAGTACTTATAGTTTGAAAAAAGGAGTTTTTTCATGTTTTGAGACATATTGTGAATTTCTTTTGAGAGTAAGTGAAACATCCAATGAGGACACTTACATCCTTAAGAAAGTATTTAGCCTCAATTTGATCAAGTTTGAGTATGGTTTCAACACTAGATCCATTTTGGATAGAGTTCATAGTGTTTGGACTAATGAAGCTGGTGTTCTAAATCTTGAATATTTTATGATCTTTGTGGTCATTATGAGGCTTGGAGGCCTCGGATTTTTCAGATTTTGGTGCAGCCTACTTCATGCATGTGGACTTTGCAATCCCAGGATCGACATCAGGCATGGAGGAGGCACATTGGTATAGTAGCATATTGGTGGAATATTTTTCAAAGGCATTTGGAAAATATTTCTGTCAAGGAGATCTTATCATGGTTATGGTAAGGGTGCTACTATGATGGATTCTTTGATCATCTTCAATTCAAATCCAAAGCAAAGAATCCAACACAAAGAGTTTTTTCATCAACAATTCGACCAACCTTGGAGGATTTTCAAGTTCAAGTGATCAAGCCAAGTTGATAACTTTTTAGGAGTGTGAAGAATAAAAAGCTATCCAACTTGTCTATAGGGGTTGATGAGGAAAATTATTTTGCTTGTGCATTTACAAGTTGTAAATATTATTTCTAGCATGTACAAACTCAAGCTACATGACATGCACAATGTCTAGATGGTCATATTTCACTTTGTTCCATTGTATATATCAAAGGTATGTGAATTGAGCACATGACCTTGTAGATTAGGGCGAGTTTAAGTTAGGTAGATCCAGATTTGATGACATGCATAAAACTAGATGACATGGAAAATCAGTTAGTGTGCATGCATGCAACATGCAATCACTACATGTAACATGCAAGACATTATACATGTTCTACACATGTCCAAGTCATCTAGGAAAGTTACATGCAAGACATGCAAACACTATTTGACACATGCATGAGGTTTTGTAGTTCATAGTTGAGAATTTGACATTTGGACAAAGTAGGTAGGAATTAGGTGCAATTTTAGCATGCAAGTTGTTAGGTGTCAATATGGTAGTAGTTTACACTTGATTAGGTGTAAGATATGCATTGAATGCAAGGAGTACCACGAATTTTGGCTCTCCTATATATGTACTTATCATTATGATTCATATGTAATGATGAATCAAGCTTTGGTAATGTCATAATGTCAAAATTGGATCTCATGCTATTTTGCATGTTTTGATATTCTCTCTCTCACTCAAGATTGGTGTCTTCTTCATACATTATTTTGGTTATGTATTCTCTCTATTTGTGAGGCTTTAGTTTTGCTTTGATCTATAGCATTCTAGATTGTGCTCTAGCCTCAGATCTTGTGGTAGATTGCAGGATTGCCCTATAGGTGATCTGTGTGCCACCACAAAGCATGGTCAAGATCATTCACACATTTGTTGTGGTTCCCCACGCGTGTGAACTTGCTGGTTTTTTCACAGGACTCGCATGGATCTTGTGATTTCTAATGTACTTTTTGTGGACCCTTGGATTAAGTTGGGTCCAAGATGAATGGATAGGATCAATGTACATATTAGCCAATAGGATTTTGGGGCAAGGACCTTCCCCATTTATAAAAAGGCACCATTTGTACTCTATTTGTCATGCTTAATAGAGAGGAGGAGACTCTACCAGTTTGAGAGCTCAAGCATCATCATTTGCTAATCACTCTTGCTTATGCCATTGTTGTGAATTGCTTATTATTTCCATTTTCCATGCTTTTCATTTATGCTACTTGAAGTTTTTCCATAAGCAATGACATTGAGCATTTGAGCTAACCTCCATCTCAATTCTCTCTCTCTCTCTCTCTCTCTCTCTCTCTCTCTCTCTCTCTCTCTCTCTCTCTCTCTCTCTCTCTCTCTCTCTCTCTCTCTCTCTCTCTTTTCTACTCTCTCTTCTCTTTCATAAAAATCATGATGAATGTTAGCTTAATGGAGTAGAGTTAGGGGTGAGTAGTGTTAATGGTGCTAGTGTTAGAGAAAAAGTAGAGAACTATCTAAAAGTAGCATCTATTCATAGTTAGGCACCTATCCAGTGTTCTAACCCTTGTTGATAGGTAGGAGGGCTATCTTCGATCCTATAGTGGCACCATTGCTAAGGATAGGTTTTCATTAACTAGTATAGCTGCATTTTAGTTATTTCTTGCCTTTTAGAGTAGTTTTAGGTGGATTTTGTGGTAGGGAGAGTTAGTTTTCTACATTTTCTTGTGTTTGGATTGTTCCCAGCTAGCGAAGGAGGTGTGAGAGGGTAGAGGAGGCCCTGAATAGCCTCTACAGCCTTGACATTTAAACCAAAACCTGAGAAAACCCAAAAAGCACACCAATTTGTATTTTGAAGGAAAAGGAGCCAAATTTCTCATCGGATTGCCAAAACCAGTGAGAGATAACCCTCGCATGACTAGTAGCAGCTCCAGGGTGTTGTCCCAGACCTGCATAAAAGCCTACGAGAGTTACTTCCAAGCATATTGCAACAATCATGAAAATTTAAAAAATCCTTGTAAAAAAACCAAAAAAATTCACAAGAACTCTCGCAGAGCTCTCTAAACTTCCATCTCAGTGAGACCAGGACACAGAGAAGCTTGCGAGAGTTAGTTCACTATTTAAGTGCATGTGCAAGAGATCCCAGTGAAAAAAAGACAGAAAAATACCAAAAAACCCTCACAAATACTAAAATTTTTAGTTCCAATGGTCAAGAACCCTCGCAGAGAATTTTGAAGTTCCATCTCGGTGAGACTAGGACACAAAGAGTTTGCAAGAGTTAGTTTGATCCCAATGAGCAAAAAATTGGGTTTAAGTGCTAAAGAATCACTAAAAAAAAGTGAATATCCAACAAATCCTTCAAGAAAGAACTCTCGTAGACCACTTAATCGATCCAGAATGTGAATTTGATGAAGCTTGCGAGAGTTAGTACTGATTATTGGTGAAGATCAAGCCAAATTAGTGGTTTTGAACCCTCGCAAACAGTGAAATTTTCACGTAATGCCATAGTTAATCCTCGCAAAGAGTTTCAGAGCAAATCTACCTTAGATGAAGCTCCTATAATCCTTGTGAGACTTAGTTCCCAGTAATTAGAGAGATATCAAGATTTTTTGACTGAAAAATAGCTAAAGAACCCTCGCACAGCCAACCTTCGCACTAGAGAACCCTCACAGACTAGGTCCATGGAAAGATTTGCATCAGATCCAGTACTGTCAAAATCTCCGGTCAATCAATGCAAGGAGTAAAAAGTTATGAAGGAAAAATCTCTGTTAGGGGCCTAAATTTCAACTTTCAGCCAATTAGATTGATATGATTCTTAAGATCCAGATTGCATCCAATTGTATGAGCAAGATCCAATCACTTTGGGTTCTATCATCAAATAAATCTAAGATCTGGACAGTCAATAACAAGAAGGACAATGAATCAAGCAGCACACCTTTTCAGAACCAAAACTGGCACCAAGGCACAGAGCTCAAACCAGAAGGCAATGCAGTCGTCATCACCAAGTGGAGACTGAGAGATGGCAAAGCATTTGCCATCATCACCCTCAATATCAAGGATACTCAGATCAGCCACATACATGCTGCTCAGACAACTATGGATGCATGGGACATCCTAGCAACTCTCTACGATATTAGAGATGTTACATCCAAGCTTCATCTGAGGGAGAAATTCTTCACTCTCAGAATGTCTGACACAGATAGTTTTTTGAGTCACCTCAACACGTTCAAAAATCTTATGGAGCAGTTGACTGCAACTGGCTCAGTCATAGAAGATTTCGATGCATTAATGACTCTATTATCAAGTCTACCTGAAGCCTACGAAAATTGGGTAATGACAATTTCTACCCAGGAGCACCTCACTCTATCAAGAGTAATTTCACTGCTCCTAGAAGAAAAGATCAGAAGGTCAGCATCCTCCTCAGGCTCAGTATTGGATCCTCAAGCTCTATATTCAAAAAATTAGAAGTTTAGATCCAAGAGATCTACAAAATCAGGCTCTACTGACAAGAAGAGCAACATGCAGTCTTCTAGACCAAATTCCGGTCCAGGATCGAATTCAAGCTCTTCATCATTCCAACCAGTGCAGAAACTTTTCTACAGATACTGTAAGAGGACTGGCCATGAAATCAAGGACTGTCAAACTTTAAAGTACAACAATGAAAAGAAGAAGCAGTTCCAACAACAAACACATAGTGCTACAGCCAGTCAATCAAATCAACAACAAAAAGAAGAAGATGAAGCAGCTTTCATGACCAAAGTTGGAGCACAATAGAATATCGATTCCTGGTATCTAGATTATGGAGTAACTCAACACATGGCTCACCATCGCGACTGGTTCAAGGACTATAAGTCATTCACCCACTCTCAAGTTGTGCAACTTGGAGACAACTCATCACATTCAATCGAAGCTGAAGAAACAGTCAAAGTTGAATTCAAAAGAGATGAAGTCAAGTTGTTGTCCAACGTTCTCCATGCTCCAAATCTGACCAAGAATCTGCTCTCAATTAACAAGGCGATACCTGCAAAGTGGTTGAAGCTGCAACCACTCAGCTTGTCACTATAGGAAAGCGAAAGGGGAACATGTATCACTTTAGGATCCGAGTAACTTCAGAGCAAGCTCACTAGATCAACGAATCAATGGATATCACATGGCACAAGAGGCTGATCGCATGAATACAATTGCTCTATACAATGCTAGCCAGAGCGGAGCATTCACTAGTGTCAACATCAACTGGTACACTCTGACATCTGTGGACCGTTTGATGTGGTGTCCCTGGGAGGTTCAAAGTACTACATCACTTTCATTGATGATTGCAGCAAGTTTACAACCATGTACTTTATCCACAACAAATCAGAGGCACTGGACAAATTCATAGAGTTCATGGATTGGGCTGAGAAATGGACTGATAAGAAGGTGAAGCAGTTGAGAACAGACAGAGGAGGAGAATATGTCTCCAAATGCTTTGCTGAGTTTTGCACTAGCAGAGGCATACTTCACTTGAAGACTGCAGCCTACACACCACAACACAATGGTGTGGCAGAGAGGAGAAATTAGACTCTCATGGAAGCTGTGAGATCTATAAAGTCCTCAACACAGGATTTTAGTCTAAGCATGCCATACAAAGCAACCACACATGGGAACCGGTGGAGATTAAATCAACCCAACGAAACCTAGATCGTATCCAAGGATCCTATTCTAAGCATGCCAATAACAGTCAACAAAAGGGAACCTGATGGTGGACAAACCAACCCAACCAACCTAGATCGAACAGATCTAGCCCCCAATCTATGGATCAATCACAAAGAAGAGTGTGGCATCACACCAGCAGCATCTTGCCACCGGTCATGCTATCAAGCATACACTAGTGAGAGCCCATGCACCACTAGTAGTGCACTGTGACACCTCACTGGACACCTATGTAGCCTATCTGGGCCATGTCATCCAGTTCTCCAATGACACTGATAGAACCATATCAACTCCTCCACCATGTGTTTAGGCCTAGAACCATTAATTATGACCATGTACACATAAGGGCCCCAATTCCCTTATAGTCACAATTAACTTACGGGTTGTTGGTCTATCGGTCCCTAGCATGGACACGTTACCTGAGACTAGTCATGGGCATGACAAGATCCATGATGGCCTATTCAAAGACATTAAAATTCTTATGGGCTAAAGCAGTAGCTACATCCAACTACCTGCAGAACATGACAGGTAGATCCAATGTTGCACATACCACGCCACACGGGGTTTGGTGGGGCAACAAACCAAGTCTAACACATGTGCGCATTTTTGGATGCATTGCATACACCCACATTCCAGATCAGAAAAGAAATAAGCTGGATGAAAAGATAAAGTAGTGATTACTCATAGGATATAATGTTCATTCATCATACTATAGGATCTACATGTCTGACAGTAGACAGATCAAGACTGTCAGAGATGTCAGATTTGATGAGTCAAAGACAATGGCTAGTGGAGATCCAGTTGGCTACGAAATCTTGACCAGAGGCTACTATGACCTACCAACATCTACGAAGGGAGCAAACCCTGAGCACCTTGAACAAGATGGTCAAATTTCAGATGGACAGAGTGACTGTTCAAATGACGAGCAACAAGGTGCACATCCTGTGCCTAGGACACCTGCTACTCACCACAATCCAACAGCCAACAAAGGCAAGGCCATCAAGCTGACTGTGAACTCTCCAAGATGATCCACAAGGGAAAGAAGAGCACCTGCCGGATTTGTGCCTGATAGATCAGCCTCTATATCAGAGGAATTCTATGGATTCAGAGGAGAACCTCAAACATATGAGAAAGCTATCAGTTGTCCAGATAAGGACAAGTGGATTAAAATGATGGAAGACGAGATGAATTCCATGTAGCAGAACAATGTCTAGAATCTGGAGCCATTACCAGCAGACAAAAAGACTATAAAATGCAAATGGGTTTTCAAATACAAGTATGGACCTGATGGCAACGTATCAAAATACAATGCCAGATTGGTGGCGAAAGGTTTCTCTCAGAAGTATGGTATTGACTATCTTGAAACCTTTTCTCCAGTCGTAAAGCATTCGTCCTTACGTCTACTATTTGCATATGCAATAGCATATAATCTCAAGATCCACACAGTGGATGAAAAGACTGCCTTCCTACACAGCGAGTTGAATGAAAAGGTCTATATGGACCAACCACCGGGATTCATCTACTCACGCTTTGCAAACTACACCTGCCGAATGCAAAGATGCATATATGGACTGAGGCAATCTGCCAGATAGTGGTATAAGAAGAAGGATCACACTCTCAGATCCTTGGGATTTCAACCATTGATGGCCGACTACAATGTCTATACAAAGGTCACAGATGGAAAAATCATAATCATAGCAGTCTACATAGATGACACTTTGATTCTGTCCAGAAGCGACGAGCTGATTGCTCAGGTGAAGCATGATATTTCACAGCATTTTAAAATATCAGACCTAGGGGAAACAAGATGCTATCTAGGATTGTAGATTGATAGAGATCTTGACAAAGGGAAGTTGTATCTTCACTAGTCAAGATACATCCATAAAATCATTGATGATTTTCAAATGACAGACTACAAGGGAACTAATATGCCGATGGTAGCTGGAACAATTCTGACCAAGTAAGACTGCCTGCAGAATGCGGAAGAGCAGGAAGCCATGCAAAACGTGCCCTACAAGAGATTAATCAGATCACTCATGTACTTGGCAAATAATACATACCCTAACATTGCTTATGCAGTTTTCAGAATGAGCCAATTTAATATCAATCTGGGCCCTACGCACTAGAAGATAGCCAAGAGAATTCTCCAATACCTTCAACAGACAAAAGATTGATGGTTGTGTTTCTCTCAGCATGAAAGATTCTAGATCAAACCCTATAGCGATGCAAGCTGGGCATCCCTGAAAGATGATTGCAAGAGCATCTCAAGAGGGTGCACAATAGCAGCCGGTGTAGTTGTGATATGGATCAGCAGAAAGCAGACTGTGACTATGCAATTATCTTGCGAAGCAGAGTATGTTGCAACAGTCAAGATGGCGAACGAGCTTACATGGCTCAAGCAGTTCCTTGACGGACTGGGAGAGAACTCCAATGAGCTGCTGCTACTATTCATGGGTAACACATTTGCCATTCGTCTGGCGAAGGATCCAATGTTTTATTCCAGAACAAAACACATTGCTATCAGATATCATCTGATAAGAAATCTGGTTGAGAAAGACAGGCTGAAAACCGAGTTTATTCCAACGAAGCAAATGGTGGCTGATATATTCACAAAGCCTCTTGAAACTAATAGTTTCTATCTTTCAAAGCCTTAGCATTTTTTCTTAGTTTTTCTTTTGCTATTTTTTTGGGACTGTGCATTTTGAACTATGTTTCGCACGATCTACATTTTTGAACTATTTTGTCACACAATTCGCATTTTTGTGTCATGAAGAAAATTCAGCATTAGGCCTAAAACACTTAGAAAATAATTCTGGCTTTTCCCGACATTGTCGCATTTTTCACATTTTTGAGAAAAAGGAGGCACTGTTTTTAAAATGCCTTAGAAAAATTTTCTAGCCTACCTTCGCCCTTTTTCGCCATTCGGAAAAAAGGAGACACTATCTCTAAAATGCCTTAAAAATACTTTCAGGGCAACCTTCGCATTTTTCGCCCTTTTCACCTTTTTTGGGAAAAAGTGAAGGTGCCCTTGAAAAGACGAAGGTGCCCTTAAAAAGGTGACACTACTCTTAAAATATTATAAGGGTCTTTAAGCAAAAGGTGAAGGCCTGCAACATGAAGGCACTGTCCAACGGGCAAAAGGTAGCTAATGCACGAGCAAAAGGAGAAGGTCAAATGACACGACACGACACAAAATTGTTTGTGACATAAAACTCTTCGCATTCCAAAGGACCAAGAAGATCAAACAAGTACCATGTAGTACAGCTTTCTGATCTGATATGATGGCATCAGCAGAAGAGCGTTAGGACATGCCTAATCCACCGCTCTTGTAATCCGAGATTAGTTGTAGATCGTTTAATCCCTCTAATCAGAAATGTGACTCTGAATATATGTATTGCTAGACAGTCAAGAAAGAGAGAGTCATGGACACAGAGTGAGTTTATAAATTAGTAGTAGCTAGTCAATTTTCATGAGAGAGAACATCTTTCTCGCACTATCGCACTGATCTGAAAAACAGACAGCACTCAAGAAAATATTGTAAAATTTAGTTCTGATATAGAAGTGATTTTCTCAATGCTTTCTTCTGTGATATGTATGATCTGCAATATTGGAATGCATGCTATCAATAGATAAATTTCCGCTGTTGTTTTTATTCAATATTATCTGCTGTTTATAAGTTTGAATTTTACAACAGATTTATAGTAGCGATTTGGGGCTTGGAAGAGAATTAGACCATAGTCAGTAGCAGTAGCAGAGCCAGTACAAATCATTATGGCCTAGGTGATGAGCTCACCAACTTGGTCCAATCATTTGCTATTCAAGACACTCTTCCATCCATTGAAAAGTTGCATAATGTTCTTGTGGCCGAGGAGAGTAGACTTCTACATCTCAAGGCAAGAATGGATGGCATGTCACTTAATGGAGGAGAGGAGAAAGCAAACTTTACATTCAAAGGCAAGAAGAAACAACATCCATTCAAGAAGAATCAAGGCAAGGAGGCCGAGATGAAGAATGGAGGATCTACTTCCAAAAGCAAGGTGAAGAACAAGGCAAAGCTCAAGTGTTTCTTTTGTGGGAAGAAAGGACACTTTGCCTCGGAATGCTACTTGAAGAAGAATCAACAAGCCAATGGAGATCAAGGGAACATTGCTCAAGAGGAAGAAGATGAGGATGGATTCAACACATCCTTAATGGTTGCATCTACACCAACTTCAAGTCAAGACACATGATGGATAGATAGTGGGGCCAGTTCCCACGTGTCTTTTAACAAGCATTATTTTTCTACTCTTCTATCTTGTAATGACTCTAAGAAGTCAATATACACTGCTAGTGATCAAGCATGCAAGATAGATGGCATATGATCTATTCCTCTTTGCTTAGACACATCTAAAAGGATAGATCTAGATAATGTTTTGTATGTTTCTACCATTTCAAGAAACTTGCTTAGTGTAGGACAATTAATGGACAATGGACTAGATGTACATTTCAAGAATGGAGTTTGTTCCATCTTGAAAAATGATAAGTCCATAGCTAGTGGCATTAAGTAAGGTAGACTTTTCAAGTTGGATGCTAATGTTGCAAATGAAAGTGTGAACTTAAGTGGCTAGGGAGGAGCTATCTCAAGTGGAGCTTTGGCATAAGAGATTAGGCCATCATAATCTTCAATCTATGGAGTCAATGGAAAGCAAGGAACTAGCTCTCGGCCTACCAAGAGCTTTCAAGAAGTGTGGAAAGATGTGTGGGGCATGTGGCCTTGCAAAGTCACACAAATCTTCTTACAAGAGATCTTCATCAAGATCTCCCTCTCCCTTGGATCTCATACATTCTGATGTACATAGTTTTTCACATGCACATAATGGAGGTGCCTTGATGTATGTAACTTTTATAGGTGATTGTACTAGATTCACATGGATTGAGTTACTATCAAAGAAAAGTCTTGTTTATGAAGCTTTCATTAAGTTCAAGTCTCTAGTAGAGAAGCAACTTAGTACTTCCATCAAAGCACTAAGATGTGATAATGGAGGAGAGTACAGCTCCAATAAAATGAAAGACTTTTGTGAGATCAATGGCATTAAATTGCAATACACTTGTTCCTACACCCCCCCAACAAAATGGGGTGGCCGAGAGGAAAAATAGGAGTTTATGTGAGTGTGCAAAGTCTTTAAGACTTGATGCATCACTTCCCATCTCATTTTGGGGAGAAGCTATAACATGTGCTAATTACTTGTGTAATAGACTTCTTAGTAGTGCTATAGATGGGATCTCACCTTTTCAAGCATTGTTTGGTAGGAAACCCAATGGAAAAGATTTTAAGATCTTTGGATGTATTTTTATGTCCACATCCCTTCTTGTCCACATCCCTTTGGAGACAAGGAGGAAGGAAGATGCTACCTCCTTCAAAGGGATTTTTGTGGCTATGGAGAAAATAGCAAGGGCTATAGGATATATGATCCTATATCCAAGAAAGTAAAGGTAAGCAAGGATGTACTTTTTTATGAGTCACAATTTGCTAAGAGCTTGTCTAATGGATCTAACCCATTGTGCATTGAAGATCTTGACAAACCCCAGGAGGATCTTGACAAACCCAAGGATGGAGACAAGGATCCGAGTCAAAGGGGGCCGAGAAGATCATCAAGAAGCAAGGTCGAGCCCTCAAGGATCACCTATGTGGACAAGGGAAAGCAAAAGGAAGACTCTACATCTTCTACCTCTTACTCTTTCTTAGCTACATTGCTTGAAGAACCATCATCCTTTGAAGAAGCATATAGATCTAAAGTTTGGAGAGATGCAATGCAAGTAGAGTATGATGCATTAGAAGAAAATCATACTTGGAATCTTGTAAATCTTCCAAGAGGGAAGAAACCACTCGCATGTAAGTGGATTTATAGAATAAAGTACAATAAAGATGGATCTATTAGTAAATACAAAGCTAGGCTTGTTGCTAAGGGATTTCTTCAAATAAAAGGATTGGATTATGAAGAAACATTTGCACCTGTAGCTAAGCTTGTAACAATTAGATTAATCATTTTCATTGCTACTTTGTTCAAGTGGGATCTCTACCAAATGGATGTGACAAATGCTTTCTTTAATGGCTTCTTAGAAGAGGAAATCTACATGATGCAACCCGAGGGCTTCATCAAGGTTGGTGAGGAGCAAAAAGTGTGCTACTTAAGGAAGAGCCTATATGGCTTGAAGCAAGCAACTAGAGCTTGGTACTCTAGGTTGCATGATTTTCTCTATTCCCTTGGCTTTGTATTAAGTGCATATGAACCTTCTTTATATTTCAAATGTAATGAAGGAATGATCATCATTTTGGTGCTTTATGTTGATGACATCATTATGATAGGAAATGATGATGAAGGCATAAGCAAAGTAAACGTTGATTTATCTAGTGAGTTCAAGATGGTAGATCTAAGCTTCCTAAAGTTTATACTTGGGATAGAAGTGTCTAGATAAAGCTTTGTCATCTGTATAGTAGTATAGTAGCAAACAGACAATGACAATAACGAAGCTGGAGATGGCGCTTCGACCTTGGAGATAGATATGGCACAGGCTTTGTTTTTTAAATGTCACTCCTAATTCAAATTTTTGAGTGTTCCCAACTATTGGGAGGGAATATTTTGACATTTTGAAAATTATACTTTAACTGTGATTAAGCACCAATGATGTTTGATGTGACTTAAATAAGGTAGATTCATTTTCATGGAAAGTAGTGCAGGCAGATGCATAAAGAAGTTAGAAAATGATATTTTAATTACTTTATTGTTATTTTTTTCTCTCCTACATGGCATTTCTTATAACTCCCTCTATGGGCCATATTTTCTCTAATGAAGTGCTAGTCTTGCCTTCTTCTTGTATCTAACAGACTCTTGTCCTCCAAGAGACTCATCCTCTTCATCTAGGACAATATCAAAGAGGTCTTGGATCACTAGAAGCGACTCCATCCTCACTTTCCATATTGAGTAGTTTGTAGAATTTAACATCTCACTAGATCCAAGAAGGAATCAATCAATGGTTCCCATCTCCCTAATGAATTGTACTAATGATGTACTTGTTGGACCTCCCTAATCTCTTTTCCAAAAGTTGCCTCACAAGAAACTCACTTGATGTTCAAAAAGACACAAGTGGCAAGATCTCCTTGATCTTGATTCACAAGAACTTATTGGAAGGTTTCTACAAAACAATGCTCAAGAAAATTGGTTTTGATTTGAACCTAGAAACTCACAAAGGTTTCACTTGTCTTGATTACCTCAAATTTGACTTCTAGCCATAGTTCTTACACTCCCTCAAAAAGATGAAATGAAGGTTAGATGAGAATCTATCGAAGACTTACCAAATCAAGTTGATTTTGACTATTTTTGGACAATAAATGATTGAAACTTGTACTTTCCTCTTGATGGTTCTTCAGGACCTATAAAACACATTTAAATGGCTTGAATCCAGCCTCAATTTATTAGATATAATGACACAAAGTCAAGTCCAATCAATGGAATACTAACATTGATGCTTTCTCATAGATCTAGCATCAAAAATCTCATCAAGATCTATTACTATTAATTTTTATGGATCTTAGCAAAAATGGAAATTATTTTTGGGTGCAGACTTGTCCACAATGGATTCACAAAGGGTGTACTACCAGGCTTTGCCACTTTATGTAAAGTGTATATTTGTACAAACCCATCTAGTATCTTTTAGTGGGAGCAGTGTGCACATATTTGTCTAAAGCAAGGTGACTTATATATCGATAGTCTCAAAACATCTAGATTGTTAAAAATAAAACCAAATGGCACATATAAAAACGTGTTATGAAACAAACATTACAATTAAAACAAGGTGATAGGAAATATCACAATAAGCTTTGCCTTGTTTGAGTTCAATGTACATTCAAATAGATGAAAGATGAAAGAATAACAATTATTGGAATAAAAAATAAATTAAAAACTCATCTTCATTTTCAAAGTCACTTGAGAGTGACAACTTAGCTTTTAGAAAATCATCACAATAGCTTATCACAATGGCGACAAACCTAAAGAGATGTGAAAACCAACGTTGTATTTGAGAAGAATTATAACAAAGTTCATTTTAATGTTCAAAATCAGCTAGGAGTGGCCTGAGTCTCTTAGCACATCCTCACAATATCTTATCGCTATCACAACTAAGCAAATAAGTAAAACACTCATTTTATGCTCCCAACTCATTCTGGAGAGACACCCCATGAATCTGCTTATTGGCACTACCCAAGCCATTTGGATTGGGGGGGGGGGGGGGGGGGGGGGGGGGGGCTCACCATATCCTAGGAGTATTATGAAGATCCCTATTGATTGTCTTGCATAGAAGTATGTAGATGACACACGACATGAGTTCAAGGATGAGCCTCAACATCTACATCTAGGGTTGGTGATGAATGGCGTGAATCCATTTGGATTGCACTCCACATCATGGTCTACTTGGCTCGTTGTCCTGGTGAATTATAACATTCCTCCTTGGCTAAGTATAAAGAAGGGACACCTCATGTTTTCCCTTCTTATTCTAAGGAAGTACAAGACCAAAAATATGGATGTCTATGTTGTTAAAAATTCACAATTCTAGCTTGACTAGTTTTGGTCATATGACTTGTAAATAGTTAGATGGTCATGATGTGGCTTGTCACACGTGCCAAATAGCATAGGATTCCATTCATAAGGATGTTCTCAAGTAGACCTAAGTGTTAGAACCTTTGGAATGAGTCCAAATTATGCTTAGATACAAGGGAGAAAAAATAGGAGCTATTTTTGGTAATTTTTGCATTGTTGAGGGATCTCCAAGATTCCAACCCTAACTTGGTAGGGATGAAAGATCCACCAAAATTAGCATTAGGGATAGGTTTAGGGCTACTCATACCTGCCCAAAACCGTGATGGATCATGTATATATAGGTGATGATATCTCACCAAAATCAATCAAGCAATTTCATGTTTTTTCTCTCATAATGGTGCAATTGCTCTCTATGTTCATAATTGTTTGAGTACTTGTGATTACTAATGATTATAGGATTGAATGTAGGTCTGGTGTACAGTACTCAGACTGTGGGAGGCCGTACTTTCACACGTGTGAAGCCTTCTTCAAGGATTTGGGCCATTTAGTGAGGTTCAAGCATAGATTTTTGATGGATTTTGATGGTTCAACTTGTGCTAATCTTATGAAATCATAATCTATTGTTTCCCTCATCATTTCAAGTGTTTTAGGATCCTTATTTGCTGTAATTTTTACATGGTATCAGAGCCTAAAGGCTGAAATGAGCTAAATCCTTGGTTTTCATTCAATTTGATCACAATTTTTGATCTAAATCTTGTGTAGATTGGATCTTAGCATCTAGTATTGATTCTAGAACTCAAAGTGAGTCAAATACATTGGAGATTGGTGTTGTGTGACTTCATTTTCAGGTGTTTAGGTGTCTAAAACCAGAGGCAAAGTTGAATTCAATTCACATTACCAAGATAGCAAGTTTTGCTTGCTCCAAGCATTGATTTCTAAGCGAGTTTTGGAGGTGATTTCATAGAGGAGGCTTTCTAGCATTCAAGGAGAGGGAAGATCAGAGTTTTGGGGACTCTTCAAGGCTGTTCTAAGGTGTAGTAGGCACCTCCTAAAGTGATTTAGGTTCAGTCCAACCATTGCTTGACTTATGCACCAAATTAGATCAATTTTTCATCAATTTTGATCATTTTTTGCTTGTGATTGGATAGTAGATTGTGTTGCATCCTCATTAAGTTCCATTTAGATCTTTTACAAGTGATTTTGGAAGTATATTAGGTTGCTGAAATTCACTCTTGATCAGATCATTTGGAAGCTTTAATGTTCTTTATAGAAAGAGGGGCAATTCTACTAGTATTGTCTACTTCAATCAAGCAAGTGCATTGTTTCTAGTATTCTATGATTTGATTTTGTTAGAGATCATTCTTAGATCTTTATAGGAAGTCTATTACTGATCTTTTCAGGTCCCTAAGAAGTGGGATAAGGTAGACCTTCAATCAAATCAATAGAAGTAACCTTCATTTGTGTCAAGTCCTTGATTAGGAGACTAGATGGCATCTATAAATGCATATCTTTTGGATACTAATGAAAGGCTCAACAAAACTAACTATTCCATATGGAAAGTTAGAATGGAATCTATCATGATCATGCAAGATCTGATGGAAATTGTAAATGGTAAGGAGGGTGAACCTATTCATCCTCAAGAAAAAGCCAAATACATCAAGAGGTGCAATGTTGCACTACATTGCATAAAAATGAATGTTGCAAATGAACTCTTAAGAGAGGTAGGAGATTGCACTTCAGCTCAAGATGCTTGGGAGACTTTGCAAAAGGTCTATGAATCCAAGAACCAAACTAGAATGTTAGCTTTGAAGAATCAAATCTATAGAAGCTATCAAAAGAAAGGAGAGAGTGCACATACTTTTGTCCTAAGAGTAAAGGAATCGAACAAAGAGCTAGCCTTTATAGGTGACCCTATCAAGGATGAAGAGCTTGTTCAACTCATATTGAATGGACTAAGCTTTGAATTTGACAATTTGGTTCAGGGATATGCAATTATGGGTAAGCTACCCATACTTGAAGAACTCCAAGGCACACTCATGGCCGAGGAATCAAGAAGGAGCCAAATGCAAGAGAGGATGGATAGGCTTTCCATCCAAGGTGGAGATGACCAAGCTCTCTTCACCAAAGGCAAAGGCAAGTCCAAAGGCAAAGGATCAACATTCAAGAAGTCTACAAAGCTTGAGGATCAAGAAGGACCCCCAAAGGCATCTCCATCAACCACCAAAGTCAAGAAGGACAAATCAAAGGTGAAGTGCTACTATTGTAGCAAGATGGGGCATTATGCCTCGGAATGCTTCAAGAGGAAGCAAGATCAAAGCCAAGCCAACATGAGCAAAGAGGAGGAGGAGGAGAGTTTACATGAGGACTCTCTCATGATGTCCATATTTTCTTCAACAAGCTTCAAAGGAGAAGATCCTTGGTGGATTGACTCGGGTGCTAGTTCACACATGACTAGTAAAAGGGAGTTTTTCTCTTCTCTCTTATCTTATGATGGACCTATAAAGTCTATCTATACAGCAAATGATGAAGCTTGTAAGATTGAAGGAGTTGGTAGCATTCCCCTTTGCTTAGGATCTTCCAAAAAGATCAACATAGAAGGTGTTTTGTACATTCCTACAATAACAAAGAATCTACTAAGTATTGGCCAAATGGTAGACAATGGTTTCAATGTTGACTTTGCTTCAAATGAATGTTTCATCAAGAAGAAGAGTAAGATAGTGGCTAAGGGCACTAGACTTGGCAAACTTTATAAGCTGGATGCATTTGTGGATACTAATGTTGTCATGTTGGCCGAGAAGAGCAAGATATCTACCTTTACTTTATGGCACAAAAGACTTGGACATGTCAACTCGGGTTCCATGGAGGCTATGATCAAGGAGGAGTATGCTTTAGGCCTACCAAGGTCTATTGGGAAGGAAGACAAGGTTTGTGAAGCTTGTGCCTTATCCAAGGCACATAAGAAGGTGTTTCCTAACTCCATCACAAAGTCATCTCATCCTCTTGAACTCATACACTCGGATGTGCACATTGCTAGCACCAAATCTAATGGAGGTTCATCCATGTTTTTAACCTTCATTGATGACTACTCAAGATATTGTTGGGTGTTCTTACTTTCCTTCAAGTCTCAAGTATTTGATACTTTTGTAAAGTTCAAGTTGTTTGTGGAAAAGCATCATAATCATACCATCAAGATTCTTAGAAGTGACAATGGTGGAGAATTCATCTCCAATGAGTTCAAGGCCTTTTGTGAGGAGGAAGGGATCAAGAAAGAGACTTCTTGTCCTTACACTCCTCAACAAAATGGAGTTGCTGAAAGAAGGAATAGGACATTATGTGAATGTTCTAAGGCTTTAAGATTAGATGCTTGTTTGCCCAAATCCTTTTGGGGTGAGTCTCTTGTATGTGCAAACTACTTGATGAATAGGGTGTCTTGCAAAGCAATTGAAGGCAAAACTCCTTATGAGATGTTGTATGGAAAGAAACCCAATCTTAATCACTTGAAAGTTTTTGGGTGTATATGTTATGTGCATGTGCCATTGGAAACAAGAACCAAGGAGGATCCATCTTCCACAAGAGGGATCATGCTTGGATATGCAAGCTCAAGCAAGGGCTACAAAGTCTATCTCCCATCCTTGAACAAATTTGTTGTTTCAAGGGATGTCATCTTTGATGAACACCATATGCATATGCTTGAAGAAGGCTCAAGTGCTCCAACAATCAAGAAGAAGATGGCCGAGGAGCAAGATCTTGGTTTTGAGGAGGAGCTCATGGAGGAGCAAGCACCAAACCCACCTATCACACCAAGGAGATCTTCAAGGGCAAAAGTGGAGCCATCAAGGCTCACATATCAAGGCAAAGGACAGCAAGTTGAGGGTATATCATCCACTTCTTATGCTTTATCTAGTTTTGAAGAACCGTCTAACGTTGAAGATGCATTGAACTCCAAAGAATGGTATAAAGCTATGTTGGATGAGTATGATGCCTTGATTGAGAATGAAACTTGGTTGCTTGTTGAGAGACCTCAAAGGAATGTAATAGGATGCAAGTGGGTCTTCAAGCTTAAGTTGAATGCAAATGGGAGTGTTAACAAACATAAAGCAAGATTAGTTGCAAAAGGTTATGCTCAAGAGAGAGGGATAGACTATGAGGAAACTTTTGCACCCGTGGCCAAGATGGTCACAATAAGACTAATCATTGCACTTGCATCACATTTTGGATGGATTCTATGTCAAATGGATGTCTCTAATGCTTTCTTGAATGGTTTTTTGGAAGAGGATATCTATATGGAGCAGCCACAAGGGTTCATCAAGCATGGAATGGAGAACAAAGTATGCCATCTCCAAAGAAGCATCTATGGCTTGAAGCAAGCCTCGAGATCTTGGAATTCAAGACTACATTGCTATCTTATTTCACTTTCTTTTGTTCAAAGTGAATATGATCCCACTCTTTACATTAAGTTTGATGATGTTGGTATTGTACTTTTACTCATTTATGTAGATGACATCATCATTAGTGGAAATAGTGTTGATGGTATTGAAAAAATCAAGATAGATCTATCCTTAGAGTTCAAGATGGTAGATCTAGGGTGTCTTCACTTCATCTTAGGCATAGAAGTACTTAGAGGGTCTGATTTTATCTTTATAAGTCAAGTAAACTATGCTCAAAGTCTTTTGAAGAAGTTTAAGATGGAAGTATGCAAAAGTGTTGACACACCAATGGAGCAAGATGTAAAAGTGCCAAATGAAGATGATGAAAGATCCTTCATGGACATCACTTTGTTTAGGCAACTTATAGGTTCCTTAATGTGGATCACTATAACTAGACCAGATCTTAGCTTTAGTGTATGTAGGTTGAGCCAATCCATGCAAAAGCCATTGAATATCCATTGGAAAAAGGCTAAGAGGATTCTAAGATACATCTCGGGTACATTGGATTTTGGGATTCTATATAGAGGAGATGTGATTAACCTTCATGCATTTAGTGATTCAGATTTTGCAGGGGACAAGAGGGATAGGAAATCAACAAGTGCCTATTCAACTTTCATAGGAGAAGGTGTGGTTTCATGGCTTTCAAAAAAGCAAGAAACTATATCTCTATCTTCAACCGAGGCCGAGTACAAAGCTTTGACAACCACTACAAAGGAGGTACTTTGGATCAAGAGATTATTGGTGGAGCTAAAGATCATGGATTCAGAGGAGGCACCAATCATCTACAATGACAATATATCAGCCCAACACCTTGCATCTAACCCAATCTTCCATGCAAGATCTAAGCACATTGAGATATGCCATCACTTTGTGAGAGAAATGGTGCAAGCCAAGGAGATTGCTTTGGAGCATGTTCCAAGCAATGAATGTGTAGCTGATCTACTTACTAAACCACTTCAAAAGACACCTTTTATGAAGTTCAGATCATCACTTGGAGTGATTAGTAAAGCAATGATTGAACCAAGCTAGATAGTGAGGAGGAGTGTTAAAAATTCACAATTCTAGCTTGACTAGTTTTGGTCATATGACTTGTAAATAGTTAGATGGTCATGATGTGGCTTGTCACACGTGCCAAATAGCATAGGATTCCATTCATAAGGATGTTCTCAAGTAGACCTAAGTGTTAGAACCTTTGGAATGAGTCCAAATTATGCTTAGATACAAGGGAGAAAAAATAGGAGCTATTTTTGGTAATTTTTGCATTGTTGAGGGATCTCCAAGATTCCAACCCTAACTTGGTAGGGATGAAAGATCCACCAAAATTAGCATTAGGGATAGGTTTAGGGCTACTCATACCTGCCCAAAACCGTGATGGATCATGTATATATAGGTGATGATATCTCACCAAAATCAATCAAGCAATTTCATGTTTTTTCTCTCATAATGGTGCAATTGCTCTCTATGTTCATAATTGTTTGAGTACTTGTGATTACTAATGATTATAGGATTGATTGTAGGTCTGGTGTACAGTACTCAGACTGTGGGAGGCCGTACTTTCACACGTGTGAAGCCTTCTTCAAGGATTTGGGCCATTTAGTGAGGTTCAAGCATAGATTTTTGATGGATTTTGATGGTTCAACTTGTGCTAATCTTATGAAATCATAATCTATTGTTTCCCTCATCATTTTAAGTGTTTTAGGATCCTTATTTGCTGTAATTTTTACATATGTGGCTCCCTTGATAGAAGAGATTAAGATCTTGTAGTAAGAAATCCAAATGACCATTATTTCAAGACCACGCACTTAACTATTTTGCAATTGACTCCACCAAGCTTTAGACAAATCAAAGTGATACATTTCTTTTTCCTCAACAATTTGAGTAGGTACATGAATGTGTTCAATATTATAGTCAAGATCAATGGGCCCTTGTTGATTTTTAATTGATCTAATTCAATGAGATCAAGCAATTTTATTAACATGGATATTAATACTAAATAGTGTTTATGCTAATAATTATAGGTGGTCGTTCACCCTAACCACTCAAATCTCACATGGTGGTATGTGATTCAAATTGCTCCTTGTTGTAAAAGAAATTTTGAGGATATAGCTATTGTGGAGTACATGTAGCCATCTCATGATCATGTGCCATCAGATCATCATATGTTTCTAGATCAGTCAAAAGATGACTTTAATGTGACTCATTCTTTTCATGATCATCATATCGATCAAAAATGATATTATTGACCATGATGCATCATCATCGGATGATTAAACATCACACAATACACAATGTTGTCCTGCTCAATTTTTGATCTCATCATCATCATCACCATCAACCAATGAATGATTTTTTAAGTCTTGAAGCCGTAGAAGAGATTTGGATAGAGTTAGAGATAGAAGCATCTAGTTTGGCAGATTTGTCGCATGATGATACTAATATGACAAATGATGATATTGATATGCAAATGTAGATAGATCTAGATGATGAATAGATCATCCAAAACATTGATGTACTATAATTTACTATGTTTCTAAGTATATGAATTGCTCTACTTATTTATTTTATTTATTGGTTGGATGCAAAAACATGTTGTGTGTGGTGATGTTGAAGTACAAATTTAGTCAGGATCATGATAATATTATCATACATTATCACATTTTGGTTTTCACTATTATAAATGGCCTCTGTTGTTGATATGTAATATCTTCATGAAAATATATTCAAAATCAATCTATAATAAACCAATGCTTATACCAAGGGTAGTATTTTTTATCAGTCATGGTATATACCTCAAAATATTTCATAAAAAATGGTGTTTATTTCAGAGATTTTACCAAAAACATTTTCAAAGATTATATCAACAATGTTTTCAAAGCTTATAACAAGGAAATTTTCAAGGTTTATACCATCGCCAATCAACATCCGAAAGCATCACCTCATGACGCTAACCAACCTCACACCTATTTTTTTACTATATTTTTTAATGATGTTACAAATTAATGTTGAAAACCCTCCACTCTCTTGTATTGTGAATACTCTAAATATTTAAAGCTAAAAATTGTAAATATTCATTATAAATACTACTTGTGATTACTTATTTTTAATTTTTGAAATATCAATCAGATATATTAAATTTGAGTAGTAAAATGTAATTATATGAAGATCATCTATTTATTTGTGATAAATTAATGATACCTTATATACCCACAGAATGCGTTTCATTGAATAGGCATGGTATGAAATTTTTTTGTATCACAACCCTAAATTCTATTTTATTTTGCAAAAAAAAAATCCCAAAACCCTTGTAGGTGGTCTAAAACCTCAAAAAAATGGCTAAATAACTCAAAAAAAATTATATCTAAAAGTAAAAAGCTCATAATATTATTTTTAGATAGTATATCATATTTCTTATTTTTACCTATTTTTCTTTTCTTTTCTTTCCATTTTTTGGACATTGTTTTGAAAAAAAATTACACGTTTCGTATCCATTTTTTCAAATTCTCCGCGGTACGTAACGGAACGGATTATGGAATGGTTTCGTATGAAATAGAACAATTTTGTATTTCTTCTTAGATGATACCTTACATTTTTCACAAAAAACCTACTAAGTGCAATTGTCGAAACGTCAAAGAAAATAAGACATAAGATCCTAAATAAATTTCTTATTTAATGGAAAAATTTTACCTTTGTGGCATATTACCACAATGTTTTTGTTAAGAATTATTATTCCAAATTTGGATGTGCATGTTGTCTTGGCTTTCATTGTAAAAGTTTTTCTTATATTTTTTGAATAAAACATAAATCTATTCCACGATAGAAAAGCCATGCTCACAAAATTCATCTAATTACTAAATTGTAGGGGTCCATTAAAATAAATCACATGATATTTATGGCCCATTAAAGTTTGTAGTGGTGTTGATTAAAAATTTGACAAATTCGGATAATCACTTTATCATAAGAGACAAATCTTGATTATTTATAATAAGAGTAAAAGAAATCTCAATTTTTATTTTTTGGATGGAGGATAGTCTTTCAAGAGACCTTCATTACTTATCTAAATAATCTTTTAAGATATAGTAATAGCTCTTACCATCATTGAAATTCAATAGAAAGATCACATCTATAAAGGTCAAACTTTTTTATTTGGGCTATTCTAAATTTTTGGCTATATTTTTTATTTTGTGACAAATTCTTTTGGTATTTGATATTCAAAATTTATCATCCAACTTTGATGTAAATGTATTAAATTCCAATATATAATTAGCCTTAAATTTGATGATTAATTATTATATAGAGGGTATATATATATATATATATATATATATATATATATATATATATATATATATATATATATATATATATATATATATATATATATATTCACCTAAATTTGATATATTTCTATATTCCAGCAAGGAATAAATTGCGTAGAGTGTGATTATCTAGTTATTTTACATTTTGAAATGAAAAACCTTGATAAAGGTGGTCCAAAATTTCAAGTTTGTTACCTACAGCATTATAAGGTATAATAATTGCCTCCTATTGCACCCAATAGTGCAAGAGGACCAGCCATTATATCCTTATCATGATCATGAGTCGACAAAGACCAGTTATCATGTCAATGATTCCATCCATGAGGGCTAAGTATTTTCAAGATTAGAACTGTGAGACCTATGTACTTTCAATATTCCATCCATGAGGTTTAAGTACTTTCAATATTCCATTCATGGGAACTTTCTATTTTGAGGGATCAAAATCACACCCACTCAAATTTGTAGAGAAGAAAAAGGTCCTATTAATATGCTCTAGGTGATAGTGATCTCCAAACACAATCTCAACTCTTGATTTATCTAAGATTTAAGGATACACACATTATGGATATAATACTAGAAAATTTTTGTGGGGACCAAATTTCTTTGGATTCTAGTTTGTAAGTGATAGCATTTGACATTGGATTTGTCCTTCTTGCTTTTGATACATGATGATTGATTATCATTTTCATCCTCGAGCAGCTGGGCTTTCTTCTCGAATGGTCTTTTGGCTTTGCCTTTGCCCTGTCCATGTCTAAGAAGAGAGAGTTTTTCTTAAAAGTATTTGTTTACATGACTTCTCGTGTGGAACAAGATGTCTTAGATTCTGAAAACAGCCACTTCCATTGGGAGTCAACAAATTCCATTCAAATCTTTCTTAAATATGCTTCGAGGTTCTCAAACACTGAACCACATTGACAGCATATCATTCAGCAGAAATGAAATTGAAGTCACAGTGAGTGCAGTCTGATTCGTATAAATGCCATGTATGAACAGAGATAAGGCTTACTGAGGCAGATTGTTTGAGTTGTTGCAGAAAGAATATTCCCACCCATACACAAATGCAAAAAAATTGGTTTTTTAGTCAATGGGTTCAAACCATTTATCCTTCCTGCATCCGATGAGTCATTGTGGATCGATTCGAGCTTCTACTAAAAGCCAAGGTTCACCGCAAGGTGAGTTGCAGGCAAATCGTATGGGATTTACACGGTGATTTGTTCATCTATCGTTGTTTGACGATTCGGCAGTTTGGCTGCGGAGCATGCAACGTCAGGTCGGAAATTGCAGAATCATTTGGATATCTGATACTTTCTGCGTGCTATTCTGATCTACAGATGACTCAGAGTAGTACAGGCTGAATACATATCGATCTTGTAGCTAACATGAAACATAGATGTTGAAGATAATAAACAAAGGAGGTCTGCACCGGTTTTGCGTGCACCCGTCCTATACTAGATTGCATTTCAAATAAACGTCAATAAGTTCAATTTACATATTAAATCAGAAAAGCTCATTATCAGTCCCACGTTTTGAGTTTTATTTGATATTCTCATTTCGATAGAAAAATTCATTGCAGTACTCTCTTTATCCGTACCTTTTTTGTTCACGACCAACATGACTTCTCCGCAACATCCATCTTCAGGGTTATTCAGTAAAAACCCTCCCAACTTCCAAGTTCACCTGTTGATCGCCAAAAAGGAACCAAATTCTTAGCGTACTTAGTCATCTATATAAGAATCCTACTTCCAGAGTAACTGTAGGATCAGTGATGAGTAAATACTATTCAGTATTCAAGGGAATAAAGAACAGATTGAAATTTTAAAGTCTAATATATTCCTACAAGAAAGTGTGCTGTGCTAGGACTCAAGTCTGAAAACTCAAAACACTCCCCCCCCCCAAACATGCAAACTGAGAGAAACATACAGCTCTTTGACAAACCCACAAATTATAATCTATCTGCATGGCACATAAACTGCTGAGTCCTCTGGCATGCTGCTTATGCAAATATATCAACTACTTTGCTTTACTGTACCTGCAACATAAGTGTCAATCCAGGAATTTTTTTTCATGCATTGATTGACTTGCGCAATCTTTTGAGGTTCTGATTCTCATGTGTCTTGGGTGCAAATACTTGAGAAGCTTCGATCTGTATTCTAGGTTGCAAGTTGGATTAGTCCATCTTAAGCGTATTCAAAAATGAGACCGTCAAAGTAAATTCTATAGGCTCACAACATCTTCAACTTTATATAAGAGAGAACATAGCACATGTAATCAGTGTACATTAATGATTATCGTTGAGTCTGTAACAAAAAACTATTTGTATGCTCGTATCTCACAGTCTTCAACCACACTGATCGCAACAGCAAATTTATTATCAGTATGTTAAAATGCATGAGAAAGTCAGGCACATGACCCTGACATAGGTCCTAACAAGCCTTCAACAGCAAATTTATTATCAGTATGTTAAAATGCATGAGAAGGTCAGGCACATGACCCTGACATAGGTCCTAACAAGCCTTCAAACTTTAAGCAAACAGTCTTTGGAGATGTATACCTGAAACTGCTGACGGCAAGAGGGTAAGCACACATAGCTTCGTGCACCAGCTTCGTTATCAGTACAAGGCTACATGTGCTCACTCTCTTCTGTCAGCAGCTCTATTCTACACCTATAAAAAACTCATTCCTCGTAAGCTCCCAAGTCTCAGCGCCACTCAACACCAACATCAACCTCACACCGGATGAATTGAACACACAGATTGAAACAAAGGGATTCACAATCACATCAGTTAAGCTTTACTTGAAGCTGGAAGACCCTGACCATTCGGTCAGCTGCAGCATGCTTTTAGATCAAACCGGCCATATATTCAAACTTCAACTGTTACTGATTTGATTAAAAGAGTTAATGAAGATGGCGAGGCAAGAATCTGCAGTCCCGACCCCCCCCCCTCTCTCTCTCTCGCTGTCTCTCTCTCTCGCTCGCTCGCTCGCTCGCTCAAGATGGAGTGTCCTGCGAGACCCAGCAACCCCTTCTTTAACTCTCAACAATCTTCTTTTCAAACTAAGGTGCCGCCAAGCCACGAGTCCAGTTCTTTTAACACACACAAGATTTACAAACGCCTCCACTTAGATATTTCAGATTTTCCTATCCCTTAGAGTTGGATTTTCATTACCTAAAGGGATAAGCTTTCATGTTGATTTGCTAAAAGGTGAGGTGTGTCTCCCCATATCTTATTAGCCCTACCCCATTTGACCTAGGCAAATCCCAAGTTGCCATGTGGCATGACCATGTTGTTTTCACTTGAGAGGAGAGCTTGGGTGTTTATATATCTCATAAGCAAAGAACTCTTTTTTCATCTACATAATATATATTTGAGATGCATAACAAGTTGTGTGTGTGCATGAGTGTCACTTGGACCCCAAGATCGCCTGCTCAGGCCCTTGTCACCCCCCTTGGCCGTCTACTCGGGGGCCTTGCCCTGCCTCAACCTCCTTGCCCATATGCACATGCCTTGTTCAAACTTGAACCATTGGTGCTCGACATGTGGCTGCCCCCCCCCCCCCCCCCATTGCCCATTCCAAATGGCCGGGGCAATGCCAATAAGCATCGTGGGGTATCCAAAATGAGTTGGGAGCACAAAACAAGTTTTTTACTTATTTGCTTAGACGTGATACCGATAAGATATTTGTGAGAACTTGCTAAAAGATGAGGTGTCACTCCTAGGATATGGCTTGGGCAGTTCTTAAGCATCATGGGGTGTCTCTCCTGAATGAGTTGGGAGCATAAAATGAGTGTTTTATTTAATATTTGCTTAATTGTGATAGCGATAAGATATTGTGAGCATTTGCTAAGATGAGGTGCCACTCCTAGCTGAGTTTGAACATTAAAATGAACTCTTATTATTATTACTCTTAATTCTTCTCAAATACAACGTTGGATTTCACACATCTCTTTAGCTTTGCCGCAATTGTGGTAAACTATTGTGACAATTTGCTAAAAGCTGAGTTGTCACACTTAGGTGAATTTGAAAAATAAGATGAGTCTTTAATTTATTTTTTTATTCCAATCATTGTTATTCTTTCATCTTTCAGCTATTTGAATGTACATTGAGCTCAAACAAGGCATTATAGCTTATTGTGATATTTCCTATCACCTTGTTTTAATTGTAATGTTTGTTTCATAACTTGTTTTTACATGTTTTTAAATGTGCTATTTGGTCTAGATGTTTTGAGACTATTGATATATAAATCACCTTGCTTTAGATAAATATGTGCGCAGTGTTCACACTAAAAGATACTAGATGGATTTGTACAAATATACACTTTACATTAAGTGGCAAAAGCCTTGATGGGCTTCAATTTCGTCCTTTTTGATACTCGGATTTCCACATCTAAGATAAAAAATTTTGAGAGGCCATACACGCCCTTCTCATTCATGCATGAATCAACTCTCACACAAGAGAGACATGAACATGAATATAGAGTTAAACTTGTTAGACTTGACCTTTACTTTCATGCAGAAATTTAGAGTCACACACGCATTATAGAGAAGACCTTCATTTTCATGAAATAGTGAAAGTTATATTTGAAAATATCATGAGAAATCAATGGCACAAGTCTCCAAATAAACATTTAGGCATTTTCTTTAACATTCACTTTTGCGCAAATTTTTGTGGAAACTTACCACAGTTGTTTAATACAATTAGATGAGTACATGTCGAAAGTGTACTAGGAGCATTGTGCTTTGGTGAAGGAAAAAGCCACACCATCATGAAATGGACATTAACAAATATCATGGGCCTTCTCAAAGCTAGTGCTAGAGCTTTGGCTAGATCTTTTTTAGAATGTGAAAAGAATTAGAACTCCAATGGACAAGGGGACCATGAAATCCAACTATAAAATGTGGAAACATTACAATCCACAAGAACTTGTTGCCAATATTGTATGCCTGACTTTTACAAACTCCATCACTAAGAAAAAAACAAGTCTTACTTTTCACAACTATGCAAAACACACTAGGCATAATTGAGTACAAGTTCAAAACAATGGAAATGAGATTGGCTAGAGGGCTAGATGAAAACAACAAAGGATCAAAAGGAGATTGTTATTTTCATATATAGACAATAGTAGGGCCTAGTTCTGAAATAATAGCTCAAACTAAAGCAACAACTCATAGGATCAAGAAGGTATTTTACATGGAAATTAAAGTTCTTAATAGACTACATGCAACAATATTTTTCATGTCGAGTGAACAAGCCACATGTTGGTATTATGTGTGGGATGCATAGCACTTTCATGGTATAAATATTTTGAAAGACTATAGTTCTCTCTACGCTTTCAATATTGTAGAATCTGGATAAATGTTCAATTTTATCTTTGATATTATTTTTCTTTTATATTCTTGAATGTGCCCCAAGGAGAGGTTTGGAAAGCAAGTGCTTACAAAAAATCACTTATAAGAGAACATATTTTCTTCCTTTTTATGTGAAATATTAGGCAAATGCCAATTTAGGCCAATATCATATTGTCAAAGATTTGCAATTGGCAACTCAGGCCAACATTGTAAATGTTAAATGCTTCTTGGTTTCCAAGGGGAGGCTCGAACCTAAGACCAAAGAAACTTTGGATGTCAAGCAAATGTTAAATGAGGTAATGTTCACATTATGGGAGTTTGTGCACATGGTATTGTAAAATGTCAAATTAGGCCGCTTGAATAGAACCTTAACCATTCTATTTGACTTTTGGTCAAGTTGTGTTAAATCTACTCAAGTTTATTTAAGATGTCTCATTTCAGTGTTATGCTAAGAAGTTCTTCAAATTATTTCATTTGGAGGAAACATTTGGAGTCTCTTCTTATTCAACATACTATGATGAATATTGTGTTTGAGATTCAGTCAAAACCTCATCAAATGCAAGACTTGGCAATATTTGAGAGCTAGAAAAGCTCTAGCGTACATAAGAATGAATCTTTTGAATGACTACTAGGAATTGAGGTGGTCAAAAAAAAGATGATGGTCAATTCCTCATTGCATGTACTATGCCTATCGATTCAAATCAGAATGTTGAGTTTGAAGACTTGGCTGATTTGACTTAGTTGTGAAAGCGATAAGATATTGTGAGGATTTGCTAAAAGATGAGGTGCCACTCCTAGCTGAGTTTGAACATTAAAATGAACTGTTATCATTATTACTCTTAATTCTTCTCAAATACAACGTTGGTTTTCACATCTGTTTAGCTTTACCACCATTGTAGTAAGCGATTGTGATGATTTGCTAAAAGTTGAGTTGTCACTCTTAGATGACTTTGATAATTGAAATGAGTTTTCAATTTATTTTTTATTCCAATTATTGTTATCTTTCATCATTCAGCTATTTGCATGTACATTGAGCTCAAACAAGGTTATTGTGATATTTCCTATCACCTTGTTTTGATTGTAATATTTGTTTCATAACTTGTTTTTACATGTTTTATAAATGTCCTATTTGGTTTATATTTTTTAACAATGTTTTGAGGCTATTGATATATAAATCACCTTGCTTTAGAAAAATATGTGCACACTGCTCACACTAAAAGATACTAGATGGGTTTGTACAAATATACACTTTACATTAAGTGGCAAAGCCTAAACATGAAGCACAATGCTTCTAGTACACTTTAAGCATGTACTAATTTAGCCATATTAAACAACTCTATGTAACGACTATGTGGTAAGTTTCCACAAAAATTTGCACAAAAGTGAATGTTAAAGAAATTGCCTAAATGTTTATTTGGAGACCTGTGCCATTGATTTTCATAATATTTTCAAATATGAATCTCACTATTTCATGAAAATGAAGGTCTTCTCTATTATGTGTGTGTGACTCTAAATTTCTGCATGGAAGTAAAGGTCAAGTCCAACAAGTTTAACTCTACATTCATGTTCATGTCTTGTGTGAGAGTTAACTCATGTATGACCATTCAAAAAATTTAATCTTAGATGTGGAAATCCGAGTATCACAAAAGATGAAATTGAAGCTCATTCATGTGAAGGAAAAAGCCACACCATCATGAAATGGACATTAACAAATATCAATTCAATGTATGAAGATACTTATTCTAGGCTTGTAACCAAGTCACAAGCTTGAAGTTAATGTTTAAATATGTTGTGAGATGTGTTGTAGAACAAGAATGCATGGGCCTTCTCAAAGCTAGTGCTAGAGCTTTGGCTAGATCTTTTTGAGAATGTGAAAAGAATTAGAACTCCAATGGACATGGGCACCATGAAATCCAATTGTAAAATGTGGAAACATTACAATCCACAAGAACTTGTTGCCAATATTGTATGCCTGACTTTTACAAACTCCATCACTAAGAACAAAACAAGGTTTAAACTTCACAACTATGGAGTACAAGTTCAAAACAATGGAAATGAGATTGGTTGGAGGGCTAGATGAAAACAACCGAGGATCAAAAGGAGATTGTTATTTTCATATAAAGACAATAGTAGGGCCTAGTTTTGATATATTAGCTCAAAGTAAAGCAACAACTCATAGGGTCAAGAAGGTATTTTATATGGAAATTAAATTTCTTGATAGACTACATGCAACAATATTTTCCATGTCGACTGAACAAGCCACATGTTGTTATTACGTGTGGAATAGTAAGTGCATAGCCACTTTCATGGTATAAATATTTTGAAACACTACAATTCTCTCTACGCTTCCAATATTGTAGAATCTGGATAAATGTTTAATTTTATCTTTAATAATATTTTTCTTTTATATTCTTGAATGTGCAAGGAATTAGATTTACACTTCTAACCCCAAGGAGAGGTTTGGAAAGCAAGTGCTTACAAAAAAACACTTTTTGGAGAACGAACTTTCTTCCTTTTTATGTGAAAGATTATGCAAATGCCAACTTAGGCTAATATCATATTGTCAAAGATTTGCAATTGGCAACTCAGGCCAACATTGCAAATGTTAAATGTGGTAATGTTCACATTATGGGAGTTTGTGCACATGGTATTGTAAAATGTCAAATTAGGCCAATATGTGAGGCCAACTTAGGAAGATAACATTGTGCAAAATTTAGTCTCAAATTACCACTTTGGAGTGCTACACAAGCTATTACATTATATTGGCTATATTTTCCAATGTCTCATCTTGACCATTGGTGAAAATGTAAGGCTAGGATTAAAAATGTAACTTGCAGATTAGAACAAGATTTGGAGAGGAATCTTACCCTCCATATTTCATGTTAATAGGGATTAGCCCTTTCAGTTTCATTATTGGAATAGATAGAGTATTCCTTTCATTGCTCTTTTCATCTGTTGTATTGGGAGGGAAAGTAGGAGAGGAGAAGGCTCTATTGCTTCATGAGCTAGTATTGTCATTAGGGCCCTTTTTGGACTCAAACAGGGCCTCTTCACTAATTATAATTAGTGTTAATGATGACATGTGTACCAATAAGAGAGTGACAAGTGAGATGGAATGGTCCATATGACATGGCACAACCAATGGTGTAAAATAGATCTCCAAATTCTAACCCTCCTAGTAACCCCCCTCTAACTCTACTTGCTCAACCCATAGTAATGATGATTTGACAAGGCTCAAATTTAAATTTTAAATACCAATATAACCGTTTTTCAAGGCCTTCAAAATTTATCTTTTTAAGCTTAGAATGAGTGAATAGGGGGCCCAATATTTCCTTGGGCCCCCATTCTGAAAAAAAAAATTGGAAAAAAAGGGGGAGGGGGATGGGAGTACAATCCCCACCCCCCACCCCCCCACCCCCACCCCCCAATTGTATGCTTGTACCCCCTGTGCTCTCTCTCTCTCTCCCTCGAGGCCAGCTGCTCTGCCCACTTGGAGCCGTTGAGCTGGGTGGGAGCGCGATGAGCGCGCTCTCCCAGGTCTCCCCCCTCCCTCTTTGACAGGACAGCGAGGGAGGGGGGGTGCTAAGTGTGGCCCTCCGGGCCACGCGATTCAACGAGGGCCAGCGGCCCGGAGGGGTGGGTGGGGTGCGACGGGCCAGCTGGCCCCGAGGGAGAGAGAGAGAGAGCGAGGGGCCCGGGGGGGGGGTGATGTACTCCCATCCCCCTCCCCCTTTTTTTTTTAAAAAAAATTTCAAAATGGGGGCCCAAGGAAATATCGGGCCCCCTTTTCACTCATTCTAAGCTTAAAAAGATGAATTTTTAAGGCCTAAAAAAAATAGATATTATATTGGATTTAAAATTTTTTGGCTACATTAAAAATTAGGTGTCCTTGCTATATTATGTTAGGCCTAAGTGAAGCCTACTAAAATAGAAGTTAACCCATGATAAACCCAGGGTGAACTGCCACATAGGATGATTAATGAGTTAATTAATCCTAATTAGTAAACATGTTTAGGCAAGGAAGAGGCCCTTTTTGAGTTCAAAAAGGGCCCTAATGGATCTTTCTTATGCAATGTGTATGGACACATGAATAAAGGTTATTGGAATCTTGTTGATTATATGTAGAGCTCTTGTGAAATGCCTGAATAGAACGGGTAATACATAAAGTTCATCATTTCCATCATATTGTAGTTGTTGATCTGCAACATCATCATCTTTTGATTCACTGTTGATTTGTTGTTCGTCAAAAGTAGAAGAGCTTGGACCTTCAATAGGAATAGTTGACTAGGGAACTGGAAAGTTCAAAGCATCAGGAAAATCTGATAAATTGGCTACATAAAGTTTAAAATATGTGGCATGTTTGAAATAAAGGTAGGGCCAAAAAATTTATTATTATTATTATTATAAATCTTAAAAAAGGAAGAGTAATACACAAGCAACTTAGAAAGATTATTATAGCCTCAAAATATTTACTATAGGGTCAAAAATTTTACTATAAATAGAAAGGGTTTTAAGAAATTTCATGTTGGAGAAGTGATCAAACTAGATTCTTGTGTTATTGCTAAACAAGTTGGATGTGTTGCAAGAGAGCAAACACCTATTCAAGAGGTTTGGCATAAAATTCTAAGAAGTGAGCTAGAATGCTCAGGAGTGTTCAAGCTCGCAGGCTTGAGAGGAAAAGCTAACTATTCAAAAGCTTGCTGATAAGTTCTGATTTGATAATCTGATAATAAAACTGTATGAATATGAATAGCTATTTATACTAAGAAATTAGGTCGTCAATTACGATCACCAGTTGACTAGTGATCCTCTGGCATCCATCTGATCCTGGTCATTGATTGCTGATGAGCGATGAAATTGGTTGTAAACGTTCTGTCTGCATAAATGAACCAAAACTGTAGCTCTGCAGAAATGAGCTAGAACAGGCACAGGCGACACTGTCGGGTTTTTTTGCGAAAAAGCAAAAAAGGTGAAGGTGCCCTTAAATCTCATTTAAGGTTGTCCCACACTTTGCCAGAGTCATTTCCTTAACATTTGAGGCTCGTTGGAAAAAGCAAAAAATGCGACACTGTGATTTTACATGAGAATTCTGTCAGGTGAAAATTGTGAAAAAAAGTGACACTGCATTTTTCAATGGGATTCCTGACAGACAAAAAAGACGACACTTGTCAACTTTGTGTATTTTTGCAAACTGTGTAAAAACACTTGTAAATCTATAGATTGTGTAAAAACATGGGAAAATCCGCAGATTTGGATAGGTAGTGGATGAAGATTACAAATAGATGATTGGTAAGAAGGAGAATAATCCAACAGAGAGAATCAGCCAAGGGCACAAATTCATGTTGTTTCCGAGGCCCCACGTGGTGGGTGGGGCAGACTGTATCCACACCCTTGGATTTTGCGTTGCATGCGGCGAGTCTTTGGACTCCACCTTTCTTCTCGGATCATTTATGTTTGTCTGTTGCCATTCTTACCATCCATTATGTTTTCCTGTGACCATAAGCACCAAAGACTTTTGTGTGAAACCAGGGTGAAAACCAAGGTGCAGTGAGAAGATCCCCGAGGAGGCCAGGGCTTGGGCTCACATGGGGCTTGGAAAGAGTAAGTTTCTTTTGGTGTTGATTGCTTTGGTACTCTTGTAGTATCCCAACAACGGTATTTGTTACTTTGGAGAACCCTAGATTTATACTTATAATACGTTTTTGAGTCTTTTCATATTTTAGAATACCAGTTTTGGTTCTCTGTTCTTCAATTTTGGTATAATAGACAGTATTTAGTTTTAAACTGATTGGCCCTACTTTAGCAATAATTGGTTTTAAAAGTCTTAACCAATCAGTAGAAACTATTGATCTTAATTTACACATTGATCATGTGAGTTCTTGGGTACTATGGCAGAACATATTGATAATGAGATTTTTGTTCTTCCCTTATTTTGAGAGCTCAAATCTGTCATATTTGAAACCATTTTGCTTCGAATTTGGTAGTATTGTATGTGTGCATAAATCCCATTTTGATACTTTTGGCACTGTTTTTTTCAACACTATTGAGTTGAACATGTGTGTTTATTAGAACAATTTGTGTGTCTTTTACTCCCTCTCATGTTTGAGATATACAGAAATTCAATGTAAACTATTAATTCAGCAATGTTAATTTGTGTGCAAGTTGTTTGAGAAAGGAAAAGAGAGAGAGTTTTTGGTGGAGTTAAAGATAGTCAAGATTCCGAATCCTAGGAACGGGTGTAGCCCTTTTTTTTCTCCTTTTGAAGGCATGGTATCATAAATGGTTCTCTGTTGAACTTGAAACATCCACAAGGAAGGCCATGCTGATGGGAGGGAGCATTGTGGTGACATTTTGGAATAGGATACAACCATTTGGTTCGGGAATTTTGACTAACAATCTTCATGCTTTCTTCCTCTCTCTTTCATTCTTTGGTACTTTTGGTTCTCCTGGAGTGCCAAAGTTTTGTGGGTTGTTCGTGCTTTTTTGTTCATGGTACTCCAGGTTTTTTTTGTTCTTGGTTCTAGAACTTTTGTGTTTGAGGTACTTATTTGTTCAACTGAAGTACCAGAATTGGTAGTATTGGTTGTTGTCTTAGTCTAAATCTCGATAAAGAAGACTTACCAAAATTAAGCTAATGGGGGTATTCCCAGCAAAGTGTAAATAGATAAAATCCTCCAATAAAATATGTTGCGAGGGCATGGCATCCTGTGTGTATAAGCCCATGGCCCAATGAGCACGCAATTAAAGTTGTAAATAAAATAAACTTGACTTGGGCCTTGGAATTAAAATAAAACTAAAGGCCCAATGCCATTTTTAAACTTAAAGATTACTTTTTAGAGTTGGATCCAAATTGGGACTCACATGAATCTTGTGATTTCTAATGTACTTTTTGTGGACCCTTGGATCAAGTTGGGTCCAAGATGAATGGATAGGATCATTGTGAATATTAGCCAATAGGATTGAGGGGCAAGGGCCTTCCCCATTTATTAAAAGGCACCATTTGAAGCATCCTCATTTGCAATTCAATGCTTGCTATTGCTCTTGTTGTTTCCATTTGCTTTCAAGTTCATGCTTGTTGGTTTCAATAGTTTAAGTTTCTCCTTTAGCAAGTACAATGTGCATTTGAGCCAACCTCCACCCTCACTCTCTATCTCTCTCTCTTTCTCTTCCCTTCTCAATCTCTTCTTCTCCATTCCTTCTCTTCAACCAAGACCATGATGAATGTTAGTATAGAGGAGTAGAGTTAAAGAGGAGTAGTATAGTGGTGAGTAGAGCTAAGGAAAAAAGTAGGAAACTAACTAAAAGTAGCATCTATGCTTAGTTAGGTACCTATACAGTGATCTAACCTTTGTTGACAAGTAGAAGGGCTATACTATGAGAGATCTTCGACCCCACAGTGGCGCAGAACTCTCCAGAGCATCAAGATCATCTTACCAACCCTCGCATGGTGTCTAAATAGAATCAGAGCAGTGAAATTAGCCTGCCTACATAATCTGATCTTGAAAATCCACTCACTAGAACAAGTTGTGCGAGAGATGACTTCCTACGAGAGTTGAACCCTCGCAGACAACCTGAACCCTTGCAGAACCTTCGCATAGCAGTCAAATCACCTTCTGAACTCTCGTAGACTTCCCTGAGGTCTTAGAATTTTGTGAAGGTGCTTGCCAAAATTTGGGTAGAACTGAACAAGAGAAAGTGGATTTCACCTAATACGCACTCTAAATTCCGCTATATAAGGGCTAAAATCGAGTCATTTGTCACCTTTGCTAGCGAAGCTCTGCCGAAATTTCCACTGAAAATACCAAGTTTTCTGTTTTCAACCAAACTTCCTACCAGTTGTCATCTGCTCATATTAAACACCGATCTGCGCTCTGAACTACAATCATTGTCATCCAACACTTAGTATTCTCAGTTTTCTATTGTTTCCACATCTTTTTCCATTTTTCACCATTTTTTCTACTTTTCCGACTTCTTCGACCACTAATCATCATTGCTAACATGGCCTCATCATCCTCTGAAGACTCTGGCACCAAACAGGTAATCATCCATGACATCCCTGAGGCCACGCAGATTTGGTTTTTACCCGCTGACGGTCTGATCCAACCATGGATGCAGACAGCCGGCCCACTCCTTGAAGCAATGGGTTTTTATCCGGCGTTGTTCCATTATGAGATTAACATGGTCCTCGCCCTTCACGCTTACGCCACCTGAGACGAGGTCAAGGCTCATTTCCACTTCCTGTACCAAGGTACCACATACAAGGTCAGGATGAACGCCGACTCGATGGTCACCGTTGGCATTATGTCCGCTGATCGTCAACCCATCTCCCATCGCCACGCCAAAGCTCTGATCAAACCATTCGTTATCCAAACCACACCAGATATTCCCATTTAGACTAACAATGGTTACCTGATAGAAGATATCACGGAACCCATCATTCAGGTGGCTGCGCATCTGTTGAATAACTTTCTGGTTATTTCAACATTTTGCAAGGACAGAATCCAGTCTGCGCTGCTAAGTTAGATAGTGAAATCCTCTCTGGAATTCCCTAACCCCTCCATTGTGCCATACGACTGGCATAGCTTTCTTATTCGAGAACTAACCAACTCCATCAAACCCAACAACCATGAGCGAATCGCAGCAGGCCCTCTGTTGTGTAACTTTGCCTGTGCACTTCTCGAGGCGAAAGTGCGCGGCTTCCCATGCTCATCCCTCCTATCTACTCTTGTACCACATACTAACGTCGGAGCCGATACACCACAAGCCCCTGCTAGTGCCAGTGTACCAGCTACTCCCACAGATCTAACGATGGCGTACCAAACTCTATAAAAATACATCCTAGATGTGGTAGCAGCCAAAGCTATTCTGGAAAGCAAGGTACTACATTTGGCAATGAGTAATACACAGCTGCGAGCAGACCTCACCAAGCTGCAACAAGAGCTGATTCTGGCTCAGCAACACAAATAAGCAGGGCACTAGGACATTGCCAAGCTGCAGCAGAAGGAGGAGGGCCTAAACAAATATATTCAAAGCCTCTCCAAAGCGTTGACTGAGGCTCCACAAAGGTGCGGGAGCTTCAAGCTGAAGCATCCCAACGGCTTGCCCCCATCCAGACGCAACTTACACTTTTGGAAGCAGAGAACACGCGCCTGGGGACGGAGGTCAAAGCCTTACAAGACGCAAAGCTCGTCTGGTTAGTTCAATCTGCACCAGACACAAGGCCACTTTCCCAATCAGAGATGAGTCTTCTACGGCGTCAGGTGCAGATTTATAGCCAAACCCTCAACAGCTACCAGGCGGAGTTCAATAAGTATCGGGCAAGCGCAACGCAAGAGCTCGCCCTGGCCAAGGCCCTCAAGGTGTGCCAACAATACATGGAAACGAAGGCCCAGCCCACCCCCGTGGTAATTTCACCACCACCTAATCTTGACGTTGCACAGGCTAGTACTAGCCAAGATCAGAGCCAGCAAGCAGCAGGATTTCAACCAGATCAAGGGTCTGAAGGCCAAGACCAAGGGCAAACAGATGCGACTGTTGAGACGCGAGACCAGAGCCAAGGTGCAACCACCAGCCAAGGCCAAGCAACATCATCCAGAGGTTCGCGTACGATATCTGCCAGCCGGGCCTTCCGAAGACCGAAGTCTGTGGAGGAGAACATCAATGAATTTTTATCCAAATATCTCCACGAGTCATCAAGAGCGGCTGGCAGATATTATTCTCAGCTCAGACCATCAAGGGAAAAGAACTGCAAGCCTTACCCACCCTCCAACCACAACCGGAGTGGCGACTACAGTTATTTGAAAGAGACCCTATAGCCATCAAGGCTTACGTGATGAGTCTGCAACAGTTACGGGTGAACGCGCATTTCTTGCCATATTCAAGAAGATCCAAATGGGCGAAATGTGGCACTCCTCTGGACCAGATCACACTGCACAATTTCAACTGGCTAATCATCAAATCCGAATATGGGTGGACTACGAATGTAGATGCCAAAAGGGCTCTCTCTATATTCGCCAGTCACTACATCAATTGCCCCGATCCCACAGTCCGCGCGGCAGCCACTTACGTTCGGGACTTAGAATATTTAATGGGCATTGAAAGAAAATGGGATGATTTCCTTCCCTCCATATTTTTTGATCCAAATAAGGTGCTAGCTTTCGACAAAGTCGAAGACCAGCTGCCAGTCGCTCGCATATAGTACCGAGCTACATTCCTTGGAGATCCCTGGACGAAACGATTCCAAGCATGGGTGGATCGGGAATGGCTGACAGGAGTCCAAAAGTCCTTCCACACGCCAAAGCACTCAAAGAAACTGGACCGTCTCAACTTCATGGAAGACGTTACGGGCTATCTGATCCACCAGAGGCGGTCCAAGAGAATGCTATACTAAACCGGCAGAGTGCCGAGGGACCTGCATTACTTCAGACCATGAGTCATGTTGGGGGTATTCCCAACAAAGTGTAAATAAATAAAATCCTCCAATAAAATGTGTTGCGAGGGCATGGCATCCTATGTGTATAAGCCCATGGCCCAATGAGCATGCAATTAAAGTTGTAAATAAAATACACTTGACTTGGGCCTTGGAATCAAAATAAAACTAGAGGCCCAATGTCATTTTTAAACTTAGAGATTACTTTTTAGAGTTGGATCCAAATTGGGACTCACATGAATCTTGTGATTTCTAATGTACTTTTTGTGGACCCTTGGATCAAGTTGGGTCCAAGATGAATGGATAGGATCATTGTGAATATTAGCCAATAGGATTGAGAGGCAAGGGCCTTTCCCATTTTATAAAAAGGCACCATTAATGAGAAGGAGAAAACTCTACCAATTTTAAAAGAGAAGCAACCTCATTTGCAATTCAATGCTTGCTATTGCTCTTGTTGTTTCCATTTGCTTTCAAGTTCATGCTTGTTGGTTTCAATAGTCTAAGTTTCTCCTTTAGCAAGTACAATGTGCATTTGAGCTAACCTCCACCCTCACTCTCTATCTCTCTCTCTTTCTCTTCCTTTCTCAATCTCTTCTTCTCCATTCCTTCTCTTCAACCAAGACCATGATGAATGTTAGTGTAGAGGAGTAGAGTTAAAGAGGAGTAGTATAGTGGTGAGTAGAGCTAAGGGAGAAAGTAGGAAACTAACTAAAAGTAGCATCTATGTTAGTTAGGTACCTATTCAGTGATCTAACCTTTGTTGATAGGCGGAAGGGCTATACTACGAGAGATCTTCGACCCCACATAAGCTGAAATTTGAAATCTAGCACTACTGAGCCGCAATATGAAATTTGTCATTTTCCTTCTCTGACCTCGCATAATGAGGTACAGATAGCCCTATGCTGACTAAGAGCCCCATGTGGGCAGTTTTTTGCATGAAGACCAGCAACTGAACAAGGATAATAAATGAAGTACTCGAAGAACTTTCAAAGCTCAAAGATGATATAGACTACTCCGCAGTAGAGCAGCCCCACCATCAGCAAATAGAAGAGGTCAAAATAGGCAAGGAAAAAATTACTATTGACATAGACGAGCTGGATGAAGATATGGAGGAAGAGTGGGACCAGTAGGAGCATCAAGAGCAGGACCAGCATCGAGACAATGTGCAGGAAGACCAGCAGCAAGACCGAGAGCAGCAAGACCAGGCACAACAAGACCAGCAAGTGCAGCAGCAAAACCAAGAGCAGAAAGGCCAGACACAGCAGGACCACCAGACAGCGCAGAACCAACAGGAGAAGGAAGAGCAAGAGGATGTGTATGTGGATGTGGAAAATGAAGGGGCAGGTGATCCTCCTTGGTATTTAGTGAGTAAATTTTTACGAGTTTAGTGAGTTTTAAATGTTAAAAATGCTCATCATAACAATCACCAATTAACATAGAAAATGTCTCTTTTTGGTGCAACAAACTATACAAATGATCATTTTAAAAGTAGCCTTTTGAAAAAAAAAAGATAAAAAGTGCAATATATATCATTGACATTTTATGCATCAACAAAAGATAGATGGCCATATAGTGGGGGCATGACAGACAAAAAAATGTGCCAATATCCAAAAATAATAACATTTCAATTTGCTAGATAATGAAATATTCATCACGAGATCACAAATACTTGGAGGAATTACCGATCATCAACTTCTGCCATCAAATTATAACATTTAGTAATCTCAATCAGACTTTTATCACTAGACGTATTGTCAGTAGTGCAATCTACTAGAGGAAACACATTCATTTGTAAAGCCATTAGAAATAGTGAGCGAAGATAATGCAGGAAGAATTCAGATAGTTTTTGTAAAGAAAATGTGAAATCTGCCTTGCTCAGGCTCCTAAAAAGGTCTGACGCTTAGACCTCCAACAATCCCCATCATGAGATGATGCACTTGTAAATGCCCTAGATATTGTGGTCGATCTAGCCACAAAAATTTTGGACATTCCCTCCATTGTGAATACCCTCCCCTCCTCCCGTTAATGTCAAACCTATAGTATATTTAGATTCTGATGATTATTTAAAATTTGAGAAAGATATTTCAGATGTTATACATAATATTTGCATGCCAATTCTCTTCCAAATAAAAGAAATTGGTTTTACTCTTAACTTTAGAATCCCAAATTGTATTCAGAGGAAGGATAGAAGGGCCTCTATTAGCGATCCAGTGATTGAGGCAATATGATATTGCAAGGGATTCCATGAAAGAATTGTCACTTCTCAGCAATTGTTTTCTGCAAGGCATCAAGGACAACAACGACACTTTGTCACACTGTATCCTTGGTGCTTGCTCACCAGATGTGAAGTTTCTGTTGATGCCTTATCATACCAAGTATGTCTATTTCTTTACTTGTCTACTTCTTTACTTGTAATCACTGTATCATCTATCTAATGAAATTCCTCATTGTTTTTTTGTAGTGATCACTGGAGCTTAACTGTAGTTTCTGTTAAAATTATAGCAAATAATGTCGTAAATTTCTTTTGTGTAAAGATGAATTCCGCAAGCAACACACATAAGGATATTGACTCGCTGTTGCCGGAAATGTGTAAATATTTTCCAATAGAGAATCCCAGGGCAGGAACATGTGAAATTGTGAGCATTGAGGTAATTATTGAACATTTCTAGTGTATTTTTGTTTATCATCATTGTTAAGTGTCAGCATCTTCGTCCCAATTTTAGTCGGTCAAATGTATTGCAGACACCCAAGCAAAATAACTTATTTAGTTGTGCATGGTATACTCTATACGATGCCAAATTATTTTTTGAGTGGTACAATCTTCAAGAGGATGTTGATATTTCAAAGGTGAGTTATTAGCCCATTCTAATTTATCTTCATGTAATATATTGTTTCTTATAAATATTCATCTAATATATTGTTTAGCGAAGTTTACCCTCGGAGATTATAGAGCTGGCAAAGTGTACAGATTTTAACAAGGGCTCATCTTTAGTCTATTGGCTAGGTCAATTGCTAGATCAAAGACTGATGTTGGGCCTTCTAAGCCAGACGATGTTCAGATTTTAAATGAGGCTTGGCAACTTGTAGATACCCAAGGTGAATAGATAGACATAGTTTCTTATTGATATAGAGATACAGACATACATTGAAAACCAACATATATTGAATACGGAAAAAGAATTATTTTGCACAGTTATACAAAATCCCCAAATTCGGATGATATTTTATTGAATACATATATCAGTTTGTACAATTGATTGTATGTTCTTCTACAATGTTGATATCTGTTGGAAGATCCTTGCAGGGTGTTGTGTTTTCCTGTCTTTTCGTATATGCATGAAAGATAAGCAACTTTTTAATTTCTTTATTCTCTGAACACAAAGTTACATATACAATCATTGACTGATTTGCAAATCACAATAAAATCTTACCAGCTTTCCATTGATAATGAATCTGAAGTATTATGGTAGAATTTCATTGTGCATTAAGACCAGCTCTTGTCTGATATAACTCAAGCTCCAATGATCCTCCACTACAATTGTAGTTAGCATATCTTCATTGTTGAAAATGTGGACTTCTTTTCGATCTGTGTGACCATCCATTTGAAGGTCTTGATCCAGTGGCATCCAGGTCTCACTTATTCGTTTCCATCTCTTGTAATTGAATGTAAGACTAAGCATTTGTCTCGAAATGCAATAACGAAATATCATAAAAGATTTCTTAATTCTACATTCAATATCTCCAATTGTCTTGCATTCCCAACCCACATCCATCAGATCTTAAAGAGTGTCATCTGGCACATCCTTACAAACGAATAATGTTGGTGTTCTACAAACATTTGCATTTGAAAAAAAATCTACAAATACATATAAGGACATAAACCAACTTAACCTATTGACTTTTGATCCAGTGCTCGCTTTCATTGAGTTTTTCAAATCGAACAGTAATTTGCATCTAAAAGATTCTGACACAATACTATTAGGTGCAAGCCATTCATCACTTCCAAAATGTGGCAGTGGTATATCTTCAAGCTTTCTGAAACCTCCATGCATATCTGGAATGTACGTGGACTCGTAGAAAAATATACCACTATCTGCAAGCTCCTTATAAGTTCTTCCTCCGTATTGTAATTTTCCAATATCCGAATGAATCACATCCAATATACTTGCTAGGGATTGTGCTGGCTCTCATTCGCTTATGCTAGATGGACATAAATCTGCAAGAATGCAATACGTATATGATAACTGATATGATTTCAATAAGTTTCAAAAGCATGAATGTTAAAATATAGATCCCAAAAAATTTTGAACTTATAGTCATATTTTTGGTGATCATGAATATTGATTGTAGATATAGTTCTGAATGCATATAGACATGCTGAACCAAGACTTCTGAGATTGATTGCCCTCTTGGAGAAGTCCTAAAATCAAGGATCTTTGCTTTTCAATATGATTTGAATGTCATCATCTTTGCCTTCTTTCTTGTTCTAAACACGCCTTTTGAGGACGGATGCAGTAGAACCCATGAGTTTTTTATATATCTTGTTGGTTTCCAAAATCCAGCTTCATCCTTCTCATTGTGAAGAATCACTGATTCAATTTTAGATCTTGGTCTCTAGGCCATAGTGATTGCTTCCAAAGTTTAGTGCCAAATTCTCAAATCTATGAAATGCCAGATAGACTCAAAGTTATATGATACTTATTAAATGTGAATGGGCAATTGGACCACAGTAACAACATGTGGTAACTATGCTTACTATCTAACTGTGATGCATGTCACCAATTCCAATGCATGTGATTATTTACTATTGGCAAACCTGTGTAGTTTGAAATTTACGAAGATATTCACCAATGTGGTTAAATATTTAACTAGAGACAATGTCGTCGGGCAGATTCACACATTCGGTGCAAACATTGTTTATCAATAACATTCTCCCATCTTGCCCGACGACAAACTTAAAATTTTTAGAAGTTAATTTTTATAACTTTATTATTTCCATCTATGTTACGTAAATTTCAAATATATGCATTTTCATTGGGCCACATGACGGACGAAATTAAGAAAAAAAAAAAAAAGCATCTTTACAAAGGATCTTTTTTGTATTTTGGAACTCCTCTAATAAATGCGACACTGCATTTCTACATGCAATTTATGACAGGCAAAAAATGTGACAAAATTTTGCAATTTTTGCATTTTCACCAGTGTCAATATTAGCGAAGCTCGACGTCATGGCTTTTTCATGTTCATTCTATGCACTGTGCAATCAAATTTGACAACGACAACAGCCACCCACGATCTCCTACAAACGACACACCCACTTTTGTACCTTCTTCATCTACACACCTGTAAAATTTGTGTATATAATGAATACCTTTTCAGTATTCAAATAAGATAGAGAACCAAGCATGATTGGTAACATGTGAGACAGACATTGTAGATGCTTTTCATGGATTGATTCTTCCTTTCAGACAGATTGTCAGTAATAGGTTCATAACCTTCACATATTGTGATTTGCTTTGTGAAGCATGTGGTTATGTCCGCTATTCTTTTGTGCTCACTTGCATTATTGACTTGTATATTTCATTAAATCTGATTATAGCTTTGTCTGGTTCTACATTCAGATTCGTGTCAATACTGCAACGTTTTTCATGTTCTGTCTGACTATATAATTGATTTGTCTGGTTGTCTGCTCATCACTTCTGCTACAACCGCGCATTAAAGCTCTAAAATTATTATGTTCTTGTATTTGCCTACTAAGTCACCAGTAGTGCATGCACCGAGAGAGTTGAATGGACTGATCTTCCGATCCAAATCCCATTTCTCTGACATGGTATCACAGTCCAAGACATCAAAACCTATCTGATTCTTTAAGCGGTTTCATTTCAGAGCTATTTCTATAGCCTGATAAGCTTTTACAGAAACAAGACTCTACTAGCCGATAGAGTGATTGTCTTCTTGTTCTGTAATTTAGCACCAGCTTTTCGTACTTAAGTCACTGATAGTTATTCCTATCACCTAGACTAATCTTCCACATGGATTCTCACGGGAAAGTCAGTCCTATCATGGACAAGGGGTTGCTAATTACCATATGTGGAAATTTAAGATGAGAATTGTGCTAATGGCTAAGGAGTTGTATGACGTTGTTACAGGTGTAGAGGGAATACTCGAAGCTGATGACGCAGCAATTTCCAGATGGAAGCTGAAGGATGGAAAAGCGTTTGCGGTGATCATCCTCAACATTTCAAATACTCATATCGGCCATGTGTCCAAAGCTTAGACATCCAAGGAAGTCTAGGACATCTTGAGCATATTATATGAAGTGCGAGATATAGCTTTCAGGCTACATCTCAAGAAGAAATTTTACTCCCTCAAGATGGCAAATGGTGATTCCCTGCAGAATCACATCAACCAATTCAAGAATCCACTAAAGCAAATGGTCATATCTATCGTAGACGATCAAGATGCAGTAATGCAGCTGCTTACAAGCTTTCCAAGCTCATATGACAACTGGATGATGATCATCATGATGCATCCAGATCTAACTCGTTCAAAAGTCATTACAATGTTGTTGCAGAAAGACATGCGGAGGAACGAAGCCTCCAGTTCCTCAGCTAATTCTCACGCCTTGTACACCAACAGAGGAACGACTAAGCAGAAGAAGAAGAAAGGCCCGAAGCAATCAAAGCAAGACCAGAAACCAACACATCAAAGATTAGTCAAATCCACAGACTAAAAAGAAGTTGTTCTATAGATACTACAAGAGAAACAACCACAAGATTCAAGACTGCTGGATACTACAAGCAAAGAACAACAGCAAGGGACATTCAAATCAAGTGGCCAATGCAGGTACAGAAGCTCCACAACCCATTCAAAAAGCGGATCATGATGCCTTCATGACTAGCCATCAAGGAGCATCCAACGATAGTTCTTGGTTCTTGGATTCTGGTGCCATTCAGCATATGACCAGTCTCATTGCCTGTTTCGAGTCCTATACACCCTACTGTACCAACAAATATGTTCATCTTGGCGACAATAGCACACAAGCTATTAAAGGTGAAGGTACTGTAAGATTAAGCTTTGCAAATGATCAATCTAAGCTACTTTCTAAAGTTCTGTATGTACCCAATCTGTCTACAAATCTACTATTTGTAAGTAGAATCACAGATCCAGGACATAAAGTAAAATTCAAATGTGATCAATGCAAAGTAGTTGATAGAATAGGCAAGATCCTAGCACTAGAAAAGAGGCATGGAGACTTGTATAGATTAAATCATTGCTTTTCTGCCTCTAGTCAAGTGCTCGGTACTTCTATTCAAGCAAATAAAAGTTTACTTTGGCATTATAGACTTGGTCACTTGAATCATGCTTCTGTACAACAAATGTCTAAACATTATATTGTTCTTGATCTAGACTCTCCTGATAATAAAGTCGAGTTACATGTCTGTGAAGACTGCTTAGTTGGTAAGCAGGCTAAAAAACCATTTAGATCAAGTCATCAGCATACTGCTAGAGGATTGTTAGATGTTGTAAATACAGACATTTGTGGCCCAATTTAGAATCTTTCTATGAAGGATGCAAAGTATTTAATAGCTTTTATTGATGAATTCTCCAGAAGGACTATGGTATACTTTATCTAGAAGAAATCAAAAGCTTTCAATTGCTTCAGAATCTTCAAGAAGCATGAAGAAAAAGAGACTGGAAGGACAATCAAAGCCCTGAGGTCTGTCAATGGTGGAGTGTTGGAGGGTTTGCGGATCCCAAGGCAACCCTAACCCTAGTTAATAAGTGAGAGGGATTTGGCACCCTGCATGTGTAGGTCCAACCCAATGATCACATAGTTATTTGATTGATTAGTTAAAAGTCAATAAAAGGGCTTTAGGCCTTTTTGCGGGACTTTTAATGTCGCAAGGCCTAAATGTGAATAAAGTTGGGTTTCCCTCCAGTTTTGATGGTTCCCACACTTTTTAAATTTGAATAAAAAGAGAGGCAAGACTGGACCAATAGGATTCAGAGGCCAGGGTCCTCCTCTCTACTATAAAAAGGGACCAACTCGAGTTGCTCCTCATGTTCATTTTCTCATTTCAATAAAGCAGATTGGTTCTCTTTATAAATGGATTGATGAATGTCTTTGCTCTTCCTCTCTTTTCCTCCATTCCTCATGCTTTCTTTGGATTTTGCTAATTATTGGATTTGATCATTATTGGGATTGCTATTTCTTATGCTTTTTGTGAGAGAGAAAAGGAGAGAGAGAAGAGTAAGTTTCTATCATTGTTGTGGATTTAGGGTTAATGGATGTAGTGTTAATGCTTAGTGTTAATGGATGTTAGTGTTAGATCCTCCATTCATGTTGAAATATGAACTATACTATCGCTCTCATGGGAACGAACCCACGGGTGACAACTAACTCCGTCTCTTTGATGCTAGATTGACTAGATCTTGGATTCAGGTTAGGCAAGAAAAGAAACCCGCTACAATTATGGCGCCGTTGCCGGAGAGCTACACCAATTTTTCGGTTTGTAGCATGTTTGGCTGATGGTTAGCTTGCATTAGGCATCTTGTCATGGCATGAATAGTGTTAAAACTGCATTGTAGGGTTAGTTCGGGATTGATTTTGCTAGATTTTGAGTGGATTTGCTTGTTTGAAATCTAATCTGATTATTAAACAGGGAAAGCTATTCAGATCACCAATCTTAAGATCCATTTGGATCTGAGATATCAGAGAAAATAACAAAAATCGGTCAAATCTGTCAAATTTGGTCAAAAAGAGACAAAAAGCGTCATCAGAGCCCAGAACTTTTTACCCTCTTTCAGGAAACTTTCGCCAAGTTGCAGACACCTTTGGTTTTGTTTACAAAACCTTTAGTTTGAAGCGCGAAGATTAATTCCCAGCAGATTTCCTGAAACATCAGAAAAACCACCAAAAAACACCAAAAATTATCAAAATCCTAAAAAATACAGAAAAAGAACCTTCGCCCAATTCACTGTGCTTAGATGTGATTCAGATCTATCTACTGTTAGGTCGGCGAAGAATAATACCAAAAATAGAAAGGTTTTCAGAGGATCAGTTGTCATATTGTCATATTTTTGCCAAAAAAGTCACTTTTTTGCAAAATTACCAGTATTACTCTTGATCCTTCTCCAGAACCTTCGTCGAGTTTCCAGAACATTCTATTTATATAAAAATACTATTTTTGAGTTCGACGAAGATTTATCTTGATCAGATCACAAAAAATCTTGATTTTTACCCTTGCCAGATCACAAAAACTGTATTTTCTTGTGTCAGAAATCTTGGCCCGGTTGTCCATAGTTTTATTTGTGTCAATCCTAGTGAACCTTCGCCTAGAGAACCTTCGCCAATCCTATTTCTAGTTTTTGATTTTCCAGATCAAGTCTCTGTCAAAATTTGGATCAGATCTGATATATTCTGAATTGGACTCTGAGAGATTTATCATTTTTGAGAAGTACCGATTGATCGAATTTTGGGTAGTTTTTCATCATATAGAATCAGATTCTTGAAAAGTGGAATAGAGCTAGCAGATCTAATCTGAGATAGTTTTTGGAAAATTCTATATCCAATCACATTATCAATTTGATCTAAATGGCTGCCCTTGGAGCTGCTCCTGGAGGTGCTCCACAGGAGGTCAATCCAATTATTGTTAGAAGAGCACCCCGATTGGATCTACCCAAATATAAACCAAGTGGTCACCAGAGCACAAAAGCAAAAAGAACCAGTAGTGGATTCAGTACCTGCTGATTCTATACCATTGAACGATACACCAACAGCATCGAAAGTCTATCCAAATCCTAATGCAAAAGAACGAAGATATCAGGATATGAGACAGTGGATTAAGCATCTGCAAGAAGAAGAGGAACTTGAAGCTGCTAAAGTAACAACTGAAGTTCGGTCTTCACCATTGCAGTCTCCAAGAAATTTACGTACGGATATGAATGATCAATTACATCATCACAAAGAACCCTTCAAGATGACTGAACCGGAAGCACCGCATACATAATTACTCATGAATATTTTGTCTAGGAAGATCAATATTACATTGGGAGAGCTCCTAAAGTTGGTGCCAAAAGCAAAAGAAGTCTTAGCGCAAAAGTTAGCTCAAGAAGAATCAAAAGACCATCAGGAGCCACTTTTTTGTGCTGGATTTGAAGAATCTAACGATGTACTACATGTTGGAGCAGCTTGGGAAAGTGAACGAAAGAATATCACTTTGCCGATACAACATAGACAATTTTCTAGAAAAGCAGTCATGATAGACGGCGGTTCAGGAGTTAACCTGATTTCTACAAAGCTATGTACAAAATGGGGCCTTACAAAGATTAAGCCTGTTACTTTTTCTATTAAGCTAGCTGATCAAACGATGGCTCATCCACGAGGAATGGTGGAAGATATACCTATCACGATTGCAGGAGTACAGTTCGTCATTACTTTCGTCGTGATGGACTTATCAGAAGCACCAAATGTCTACCGAGTTCTCTTAGGACGTCCATGGTTACGAGTTGCGCAAGTAATTTATAACTGGGGTACCGGCAAAATCACTTTTGAAAATCATGAACATGCAGATCCTACGACTTGGACTATCAAGCCAGTGGTTTAAAAAGCGGATGACAATTCATCAACAATGGATCACACTTGTGATCGACCAGAGAAACAATTGGGAGTTCACTACGATTCTCAAACGGATATTTTCAATTGGAACGAAGCTCTTGCAACAATTGATTGTACAGCAGGATATATGTGTCAACAAGATATTCAATCAGAGATGAGCGAGATTTCCTTGTTAGATCAAACTTTGGATACGCCAATCACGTTTCTACTAAATGTGCTGAATGTAGCCTGGATATCAACGGAACTTATACCAGATCCAATTGAGGATGATCTCATACCAATGAGCCATGTCTTAACTTATGATGGCAATGCAGAACTTACGGATGAATAGATTCTACATCATATGGATTCGACCAGATTTGGAGTGCGTAATGTTCCTGATAAACCAACAATCAAATTACCCAAAGCAATTATATTGAAGGGAGACAGGATGACAGGTTCGATGACGAAGAAACAAGCAAAGCAACATTATAATATGGTCCTGAAATGGGAAAATCCCCCTCAAAAGATCGATTTAAAGGAAGTGCCACCTCTATTGGATAAAGGCAAAGGAAAAGTCAAGAATGATTCTTCAAGTCAGATCTCCAGCAAGACATCATCGTCTAGGAAGTCTTCACCTGAGAAGAAAGATTTATCATCCCGAAAGTCATCACCTCCACGATCAATTCCTGCTAAGAAGACTAAACGGAGATCCAAGACAAGTCCTTTCGAAAAAGAACAAGCAAATGTAGTCTAGCATGATATGCTAGAGCATTTTAAACGTTATACACTGGATGATGTGGTTATCATGTTACCTAAAGCACAACGTGAACCTGAAGAACACATGCCGAAATCTAAAGAGGTTTACGATGGCCCAGCTAGGACGCAGCCAATGAATCTTGCAGAACTAGGAGAACAAGAAAAGATTGTACAAGTGGGATCACAACTTAATCCTGAACAGTATCAAGCACTCCGTTTGCTACTTATTAAGTATCAAGATTGTTTTGCATGGACTTATCAAGATTTGAAGGGTATTCCGACATCAGTCATTGAACATACCATACCTTTAGTACTTGATGCAGTACCAAAGGTTACCAAGTTCTATCGTTGTAATCCTAATGTGGCAGATCTACTAAAGAAAGAACTTCAGAGATTGCTTGACGCCGATTTCATTTATGAGATCGAGCATACCAAATGGATTTCACCGATTGTCATTGTTCCTAAGAAAAATGAGAAATTGTGAATCTGTGTGAATCTCAAAGCATTGAATAAAGTGACACGGAAGGATCACTTTTTGTTACCTTTTACTAAAAGCATTTTGGATCGCCTTGCTGGAGCAGAAGCTTATAGTTTCCTGGATGGATTTAGTGGTTACAACCAGGTTAAGATTGCACCTGCCAATCGCCACAAAACTGCTTTTGCAACAAAATGGGACACCTATGCTTACAAAGTAATGTCGTTTGGACTCTGTAATGCACCAAGTTCATTCCAAAGAGTAATGCAATTTGCCTTTAAAGATTATCTGTAGAAATTCTTTGAAATTTACTTGGACGACTTGGGAGTTCATAGTATAGATACAGACCACCTGGATTGATTGGAGAAAGTCTTTGAAAGATGCCGCAAATATCAGATTTCTCTAAATCCAAAAAAATACCAGATATGGGTTTCTCACGGAGTGGTGCTTGGACATGTGATATCAAGACATGGTATTGCCACCGATTATTCTAAGATCAAAGTTATTGTGGAATTGCCACCGCCAGCAACAATTTGAGGAGTTTATGTGTTTATGGGTCATGCGAACTACTATCGAATTTTTATTATCTTCTTTGCGGATTTAGCACAACCTATATACAAATTAACTATTGTTCCTATTTGGACAGTAGAGGCATTAGAAGCCTTTGAAAAATTAAAAAAAGCATTATCTTTAGCACCAATACTAAGTTCTCCAAATTGGACATTAGAGTTTCATGTTCATACAGATGCCTCAAAATACGCCATTGGATCAGTTTAGACACAACCAGGTGAGTATAAGAAGGATTATCCTATACGATTTGCAAGCAGACAGCTTACAGATCCAGAGAAGAATTATTCAACAACAGAACATGAAGCGCTAGCCATGATTTTTTTTGTTCGGAAATTTCGTCACTATCTCATGGAAACGCACTTTGTATTTTATAAGGATCATCAACCGTTACTTTACTTGGTAAGTAAGACGTGTAATATTGGACATATTGCAAGATGGTTATTATTATTGACTGAATTTGACTTTCGAATTGTGGTCAGAAAGAGGAAGCAACATTATTTAGTCGATCATGTTTCACGAATTGAATACGCACCAGTTAATACTGAAGTGGATGATGAACTGCCAGATGTTGCGTTGTTCTATGTTGAAGCAATACCTGAGTGGGCGACAGATATTGTTGAGTACCTGATGCTAGGACAACCGAATGACTCTTTGACAAAAGTACAGAAAAGACAATTGATTCATAAGGCTCAACCTTATCAATTAATTGCAGGACAATTGTATCGTCGTGGATCAGATAATATTTTACGAAAATGTGTTTTACCGCATGAAGTACCAGATCTAATCATGTTTTCACATGATGGCATGGGTGGAGGACACTTCTCTACAGATATTATTGTTTGCAAACTTTTGCAATCCGGTTGTTGGTGGCCTACGCTTCATAAGGACACAGAAAATTTTATTCAGACATGTGATGTCTGCCAGCGAGCACGATGGCCTACTCGACAGAATTATGAACCCCTACATCCGGTTTTATCGCAAGAACTGTTTGAAAAATGGAGATTGGATTATGTTGGTCCTATTCATCCCGCTGCTCAAGGATCTCAAGCCCAATACATTATCGTCGCAACTGATTATATGACCAAGTGGGTTGAAGCCAAAGCTGTCAAAGTAGCTGATGCGAAATCCACGGCCAAATTTCAATATGAAAATATTATAATCAGATTTGGATGTCCGATCGAAATTGTCAATCATCGGGGTACACACTTTGTTAATCATGTTTATTGGAAGATTTTTTTGTTATACACAGATTTAGTACTCGCTATTACCCCAGAGAGAATGGTCAGGCTGAATCTTCCAATAAGATCCTCTACACCATTATGACAAAGACGGTTGAAGCAAGTCGGTCTGATTGGGAACATAAACTGTATGTAGCATTATGAGCATTCAGAATCGCTTACAAAAATAGTACAAATCAAATACCTTTTCAACTGGTTTATGGTCAAGATGTTGTTATGCCAATTGAATTTTTAATCCCATCTTTACGCATAGCAGCAACGGAATGATTAAATGATGATCAGTCTTTACAACTTCGTCACGACGCATTGCACAAATTATGTGAAACCCGATTGATGGCAGTTCATGCCTTAGCAGCAGAGAAAGCCCGCCACAAGGCATGGCATGATCGGCAATTGCACAAGAAAGATCTGGAAGCAGGAGATCTTGCATTGATGTACAAAACCAAGCTGATCAAGGGTAAGTTGAAGTTTACTGGGGAAGGCCCGTATAAAGTGAAGGAAATTCTGAACTATGGCGCAGTAATTCTTGAGCACTTGGATGGAAAACAATTTGATACTCCGGTAAATGACAGCCGATTACGCAAGTTTCGGCAGCTTGCTCCGCCAGTTCAGCAAGTCTAATCTCAATATATTTTTTCATTTGATTTGTTTTCAATTTTTTGTTTTCAGTATTTAATTTGCTGACTTTTTTTGGAAAAAGACAATTAAAAAAAAATTAAGGAAAGACTGATGAGCAAAAGTCAGGAAGTCATCAGCATAAGGAAAAGGAAGTACAATATTTTTATGGAAAATGACTTAGAAAACCACTGTTTTGGGTCGATTTGGCCAATACAGTATCAGAAACCTTCGCTGAGCTCTCAGACTGTACATCCACCCTTGATTTATCTAAATTGAGGTGGGCGAAGGTTTCTGACAAGAGAAAATTCAATTTTTGAGTCAGGCAAATGTTCAATGATATGCCATTTTGGGAACCTTCGTCGAGCATCATAACGTCATTATGAACCTTCGCCAACCTGGTAGATGATCTTAAAATGTCAAAATTAGGTTGTCCATAGGTTCAGATTGTGGAAAAAAGCATTTATGACAGTACCTAGGCAAAGGACCCTCTTGGGTGAAGGTTCATCCTTTGCTAGCCCTGGAAAACATTCGCCTGATAGGTTCAGATCCCTAGAAACCTTCGCTGAGATTTTTATGGCCTATTTTTATAGTACTGTACATGCCTGCAAATTTTTGTTCAGAACTAATCAGCCCAACTACTATTCAGTGTAATGGACCCACCAAATTCACCTATAAGTTGGCTGAATTCGATTCATTCCTCACTTGTGCTAGCGAAGCTCTTGCGAATTTTTTTGCGACCAAAGCCTTTCAAATTTCCTGCATTGCCTTCTGATACACTCTCACGCGGTTATAATTCCTTTCTGATCATCATGTCTTCTACTGATACTTCCCAGTCTCCGCGCTATACTATCTCTCGTGATGTCCCATCTGCAATGGACATCATGATTCTTCCTAGCACAAGCATGGTCACTCAGTGGATGACCCTTGCGGAGCCTCTACTTACTGCAATGGATATTCATGAGAGAGCCTTTTCGGGACGCATCAATATGGATTTCATCACTCTTGCCTTTAGTACGTGGAAGGAAGAGAAATCCAAGTTTTACATCACCTTCCAAGGAGCCACACACAAGGTGCGGGTCACTGAGGCCGCACTTGCAGCTATAGGAATCTCATCCAGTACGCACGCCTCACCCAATCACAAGCCTGCCAAACAGGCCATCAAGCCATACATTGACCTCACCAACGATCTGCATTGGACTAATGATGGCTACCTTCTGGAAGCCATCACTGAGCCTTCCATCCACGCCGCTGCCCAATTGTTGAATCATTTCCTGATGGTTGGCAACCTCAGGAAAGACTGCATCACATCTTAAATCCTTCACAGGATAGTGGAGTCCCACATAAAGTTGGCCAAAGCCCCTCTTGAACCATATAACTGGTTCAAGACTACTTTTGGTGAGCTCAAGCGAGCTATTAAGGCCGATACAAGGCAACAGTTCGCCGCTAGCTCTCTATTGTCCCTCTTAGCCGCTTCTCACTTAGAAAACAGAATCCATGGCTTCCACCTGGATTCTGTATTCGATGATTCTGACCACCTTGGGGCCACCAAAATCTTTGAAATGCCCCAGAGCCCAGCACCCTTTGAACCCCAATCCCCTGGAAGAGGATTCGGGCATATCCATGAAGCTACTGTTGGTGTCGAAGATACTAGTCAGCAACCAGCCACACTTCGGGTCGACACAACTATAAAGTCACTGAAGCAGTTCGACGCCACGGTGCCTGAAGGGTTTGAAGAGGAGGATATTTTTCAAGAAGAAGAGACCTTTGCACCTATTCCATGCCTACCAAGGATAGTACCATCAGGGTCTCTTGTTGCTGCCACCTCCACGACTGTCGATTCTGGTGATGCTCTCGAGTTAGTTTCAAGCCTTGGGCAAGTGATCCAGTCTATGCTGGATAAGAAGAAGGAAATGGAGCAGAGGATCTCTGATTTAGGATCCGAAAACACTCTGATCAGCCAGAAAATTGTCCAGTTGGATCGAGAGGTGAAGATAGCCAAGCAACATGAAGAAAAGGCCGAAAGCGAAAAGACATTGGCCTAGCAACAAGCTGATTGCTTAGAAACCTACATCAGCTCCCTGCAAAATGCCCTAACAACCACACAGGATCAAGTAGATAAGGCAGTGCAAGATGCCAAGCAACACGTGCAGCTGCTGAAGGGGCAATTACAAATGGCCGAACAAGATCGCACACAGCTTCAAGGTGAATTGGATGCGACCACCCTTGAGCGTGATGCATATCTGCAAACACAAATACCCGATCATCCGGTCACACCGACGGAGATTGCATATTTGTTCAAGAAAGTGAAAACATACAAAGTGGCCCATTAGGGATTCCAAGGCCGCTTTGATAGGTTCAAAGGAGCAGCTTCAACCGAGTTGGCAAAGGCAAAGGAGACCATCAACGCCTATGAAAAAGCCGCCGCTCAAGTGTTGGAATCCGGACCACAAATCCTCGTCCTAATCATATTGCAATTCTCCCCTTCATGCCAAGAAGCTGTACAGATGGATACAGGGGTTGATTCGAGCATGGACCAGGGGGAAGCTCCAGATCTAGCAAATCAACCGCCAACTATACCGGCAGTACAAGCGGGTCCATCCTCATCAAGGACAAGCCATTTATTCAGAAGGCCCATCAGCGTCAAGGACCAGATCACCTTCTTAAAGCAGCATCCACATGAGTCCTCACGTGATGGATGGGTTCTCAAATTTAAGACCTCCGAGATCGAGGCCGGCAAAGAATTGGACAAAATACCTGCACTGGGAGAGCAACCGGCATGGAGAATCATGGTTTTTGAGAAAACTCCGGAATCAATTAGGATTTACGTCGCCAGCCCTTGCCAGTTGTAGGTAGATCCTTATTACGTGCCAATGCCGCGAAGACAAAAATGGAAAGATTTGGAATTGGCTATGGATAAAATCACCATCCATACACCCAATTGGCCAATCATTCACCAGTCTTATAGCTGGAATATTTTAGTGGATTTCCATCGGGGCTTACAAGCATATCAGAGAGAGTATGTCCACTCTCTGGATCCAACGGTGCGACAATCAGCAATGTTTGCAAAAGATCTAACTCTGTTGGCGTCATTGGAAATCAAATGGGACGATTGATCCAAATAAGCCGATGGCCTCAGAGCAAATCAAAGATCAGCTGCTGATTGCTTGACTGTATTTCCGTGCGGCTATGATGGGAGGCTCTTGGGAATCTCGCTTCACCTCATGGACAACTTCCAAGTGGATTGCCGGAGCCCACCGTTGTTTCCTATCGCATAATTTGGATTTCAATACTGCACGTCTTGACTTTATGGAGAAGGTGCAGTATCATTTAATTAAGATTCGGCGCGAAGCCAATAAAAGTCTCCAATAACTGCATATTGCAGGTGTCGTGGGACCGCCACCAGTTTTGGTGGGGGATATTGTTGGAGGGTTTGCGAATTCCAAGGCAACCCTAACCCTAGTTAATAAGTGAGAGGGATTTGGCACCCTGCGTGTGTAAGTCCAACCCAATGATCACGTAGTTATTTGATTGATTAGTTAAAAGTCAATAAAAGGACTTTAGGCCTTTTTGCGGGACTTTTAATGTCGCAGGGCCTAAATGTCAAGTTAGTGAATAAAGTTGGGTTTCCCTCCAATTTTGATGGTTCCCACACTTTTTTAAATTTGAATAAAAAGAGAGGCAAGACTGGACCAATAGGATTCAAAGGCTAGGGTCCTCCTCTCTACTATAAAAAGGGACCAACTAGAGTTGCTCCTCATGTTCATTTCCTCATTTCAATGAAGCAGATTGGTTCTCTTTAGAAATGGATTGATGAATGTCCTTGCTCTTCCTCTCTTTTCCTCCATTCCTCATGTTTTCTTTGGATTTTGCTAATTGTTGGATTTGATCATTATTGGGATTGCTATTTCTTATCCTTTTTGTGAGAGAGAAAAGGAGAGAGAGAAGAGTAAGTTTCTATCATTGTTGTGGATTTAGGGTTACTGGATGTAGTGCTAATGCTTAGTGTTAATGGATGTTAGTGTTAGATCCTCCATTCATGTTGAAATCTGAACTATACTATCGCTCTCATGGGAATGAACCTACGCATGACAACTAACTTCGTCTCTTTGATGCTAGATTGACTAGATCTTGGATTCAGGTTAGGCAAGGAAAGAAACCCACTACATGGAGAGTACATCTCTACCAAATTTAAGGAGTACTACAAAAGCCAAGGCATTGAGCAGCAATTTATTACTCTTTATTTTTCTCAGTCAAATAGCTTGGCTGAGAGGAAAAACCGTACCTTGGTAGAATCAGCTAAATGTATGTTGGTGCATGCATCATTGCCCAAGAGCTTTTGGGCCAAGTCTGTCTACACTACAGCTTACATCCAAGAACAGATGCTCAACCAAGGCCCTCTCAGGCAGAACACCCCATGAGGTGTGGACAGGCTCTAAGCCCTTTGTGAAGAACCTATGAGTATTCGGATGCATTGCCTACACGCAGATCCCCAAAGAGACGAGGAATAAATTTGACTTCCAAGGTCTCAAGACTATCCTGATAGGATACATACACTTCATCTGACAACACATACAAGTTGTACGATCCTAATACCCATCAAATCTCGTTCAACTGGGAAACAGTCTTTGAAATGCCAATTATGGGCTTGTAAAAACTCGTGGCATATCACATGCAATGATTATAAGCTGTTAAATTCACACGTGTGGACTGTCCACATGTACTTGTGATCTCCTAAGGTGTGTAGATGCACCAAGATCAAGACTAGATTGAGATTCAAGATCTATCTTTGATTCTATTGCAAAAACACACTACTACATGCATTCAATCACTTCCAACTCTCACTCACACGTGTGGGAAGTGTCCAAAAATTATTCTAAGTAAAAAACAAGCTGCTCTCCTTTGGTAGAGAGAGAAAATCATCAAAGCTCTCGAGTAGAGAGAGAAAGCTAGAAAATCACTTGCACTCAAAATTCACTCAATCTCTAAATCAATTAGATCCAAATGAGAAGTACAATGATACTAGTAGATCCATGAGCTACCACAATGCTCAATTATGATTATTGGACCACACTTTTGTGAAAAATGCAAAAATAAACTTAGTAGAGGCCAAAAAACTTGTATATAAGATAGACACACATGTGTGGAGCCTGTTCTCACCTGTGAAATTACTAGTGTACTTTTCATGTACCATAATAATATATGTTGTACATATGATTTAATTCAAGTTCTAGTGGCTAAAATGGCCAAAAACTAGTTTTCTAGAGATATGACACATGGCACCAATCTAATGAGTGCATGAGCCAAATATATTGAATAGGTGTCACATCCCATGTGTAGAGGACAGCTCACACTTGTGGAAATAGCTGAAGTAGGCGAGTTTTTGCTTCTAGAAGATTTCCATGAAGATCTCCATATAGTAGGAAAATAGACCAACAATCCCTCTTGAGGATCAGATTAGGATCCACTCTTGGTCCTTTTTGTACTTTTTTCACATGGTATCAGAGCCTAGTACAAGAGGTTTTGTTGAAATTGATAGGGTTAATCCAAATCAAAGCCAAAATTAGCAGTTTTTTAAAAACTAGTCAAATTTTGTGTAGCGAGTTGGATTTGATAGCTATCCTCAAAAGTTTTGGTCCAGATCTTGTTGTGGGCTGTAGGAACTCTTTTCACATGTGTGAGGCCGTACAGCTCCGATTTTGACTGAGAAATTTTAAAACTTTGTAGAATTTGACTCACATACCCAATTTGAGTGATTTTTGGTGCAAAATCAAGCATTTTCTATAGTGAATCTAATCCCTTGATTAGTTCTTGGAGTAGATCAGCCAAAGAATTTAAATTGAAGCTTGAATTAGGTGCACTAATTGATCTTCTCTGATTTTTTGAGTGTATGTTGAGGTTGAAGAGAGAAATTGCTAAAAATCATAGATTAAGGAATGATTTTGCAAGTTTGAGACTAGAATCTAAATTTCCATCATTCTAGATTGGTTCATGAGTGATAGGATTGAGTCTATAAGCTTTCTAAATTGCTAGAAGACTTTAGGTTCAGATCTCTTAGAGAACCAAAAAAGAGTTTCTAGTGTTTTTCACATTCAAAAATGGCATCAATGGGTGGTTTTTTGCTTGAAGCTAGTGAAAGACTTACATCCACTAATTATGCTACTTGGTGTGGTTGCCTAGTCGTTATAGATTTCCACAAAATCGATGAATTACGTAGTATAAAAGGTTTGATTGTTCCCCAAGAGAGAGAATAATCTCATCCTTTGCATGGTAAATGTATGTATGATGGTAAACAGACTAGAACGTATAAAATTCACAATGAATACTACAACGACATAACTGGTTATCCAAAGATATTTGGGTAAATTGACATTTAGGAACACCAATGACGAAACGATTTGGTCAAGGTCTACAATTGTAAAGATTACTTTATCTTCCAGGCTCTTCAGACATCAGGTAAACAGTCAGAACAGACAACAACTAGCAAATAGATTCATCAAGCAGAATCACATTGGCCAAGGATTCTTCTTAATCAAACACAGAGGATTAGTTCTTATTGTAGAAAGCAAACAAATCAAAACATCAAACAATCTCAATATCTGAACACATAGCTCATTCAGAGTTTGAAGGAAGTTCTGCTAAAGGTTATGCTTAACAGCTTCGGCTAATTCCCTACACACATTAGTCAACATTGTTACTTGTTGGTGTCGCCTGAAAATCCATGTTAGAGTAACTGAAATTCAGTATAATGTAAGAAATGTGTGTGACACAAACAGAACAGTATCACAATCAATCACTGATCATACAGAGTGTATTCGCACAAATGATAAGAAGTAATTCTATGAAAGATAGCAGAGGAAAAGAATGCTCAAGCTATAGGAACTTGCTCTTCACTCTCTATTGATACTCAGCTCTGCATAGAAATGCGTATGTACAATGACACAAAGTGTTGTCCTTATAGGAATGTTCTTCAGCCTCAATGTCGCTTACAAATCGTCAAATGTCGATTCTGAACTTCTATTGTGTCTCTTATAGAACGTCGTAACTTCTACTCAAAATATGAATTTACAAAGTGCATAATAGGCCTTTACATGAATTTAGGCACTATAGCACATTTCACATATATAGAAATTGAAATTTTTTTACAATATATGACAAAACTTGGGTAATGTGAGATCATAAGACTCCACATATCCCCTTCCTCAGCTGTGCAGCGGCTCGCAAACAACTAGTTTATGTCCTTCTCTGTCGCTTTCGGCTGGCTGGCTCGCTGTGGAAAATGGCCTTGGCTCGAGCTTCGTTTTCTTCATTTACTTGCTCCAATGTCATTCCTTTTTTGCCAGAAAGTAATTGTTCTTCTGGTTATAGTCTTCTTGGAATGACAAGTTCGGATAACCCCCCATTCCTCGATTGCCCATTGGTGCGAGGGGGTTATCAATTACTGTATTATTAACAAGATGCGTATACCAACTATCCTTGGTCAGGATCTCAGACATCTCGGCAGAAGGGACAGTTAGTGAAAGGGCAGCATATGTATATTCGAGAAAATTTGCTTTAATGTACAGTTGTTGAACAGACAGGAGGGCATACGAAATAAGAGCAGCAATATTTACATGGTTGTAAGTGTAATACGGTCTAGTTATTGGATTAGTGGAGCGAAGTATATTATTTCATTTTACTTCCTCCAAATAACGAGAATAGTTAGCTTCCCAATCTGTGTAGATTTCCCACATATCAGGGAATAGTAACTGATGAGTAACTCGGGAAGAAACCGATTTAGAGTTAGAGACAACTTCCTTCACATCGAAAATGTTAATTGATTCTAATTTATTCAAATACTCATCCAGAGCTAGAAAAATATTATTTTCAAATGTTCTTAGGTATTCTAAAATGTATATATACAAGGATCCTACAACCACATGGATATAGTTAGTTTGCACATTGAACTTGTTCTGAACAATGGCAAGGACGAGGATTCCTTTTTTATGTACAGTTAGTCTAGACCAAAGAGTATTTATGTTAGAAAAAGTCCAAGGGTTTTCCCATTGTTCTTTTGTGTAGCCAAAAAGTTTAGGTAAGAAAAGGTAATCCATTCTCCATTGGAGTTCTAGACTACATAAAGGTGGAAGAAAGAATGTTAGTTCCTAATGAAATGTCTGAAATTCTGACTTAGTAGTGAGTACACAATCTTGTTTTTCTTTACAACTGCTCCACTTGGTGACGCCTGAGCTTGATATGGAATGATGCTTAACGCCTCAGGTTGGTCTTCAGCAGTTTGTACCTCTGCAGCCTTCTTGGATTCGGTCTGTGTCTCCTGATCCTTCTGGACTTGCCTGCAGATGGTATCCATTTGGATGGCCTTTTTTGACATAACCGGTGTTGGCTCATCTGTCTACGTCTCCTGATCTTGGCCTTGTGCTGGTTCTTCCGCATCAGAAATCTGCATTTGGCCTGATTGAAATTTGGCCTCACCTATCAGGAATCCCTTGTAAAACATGTCCAGACAATCCATGGTTCTTGATCTCGGCTATCCTTCTGGTAAAGTCGATCTCCATGTCTGTCATAGTTGCATTCTTGGAAAGCAGGCTAGGATTCCTTTTAGATCAAACCATAGGCATGCAGCAAAAGATCTGTTAGATGTTGTTCATACATATATATGCTAGATGCAAAGTATTTCATTACTTTTATTGACGAATTCTCCAAAAGAACGGTTGTTTATTTCATTAAACAGAAGTCAGAGGCTTTCATCAAATTCAAACAATTCAAAGAGCGTGCTGAGAATCAAACTAGAAAATGAATCAAAGCACTAAGATCAGATAACGGAGAAGAATACATCTCCACCGAACTCAAGGAGTATTGCCTTAACAACGGCATTGAGCAACGATACATTACCTCTTATTCGCCTCAGTCAAATGGTCTTGCTAAGAGAAAGAACAAAATCTTGGTTGAATCGGCAAAGTGCATGTTATCACATGCAACATTTTCGAAGTGCTTCTGGGCTGAAGCTCTTTCAATTGCAACCTATATTCAGAACAGATGTCCTACTAAAGGTCTCTCAAACAAAATACCATTCGAAGTTTGGATAGGTATCAAATCTTATTTATCAAATCTACGAGTTTTTGGATGTACTGCTTTTGCACAGATACCTCCTGATCTCAGAAAAAAGCTCGACTTCTAGAGTATCAAATGTGTTTTCATCAGCTACACTACTTCAGATCAAGCCTACAAGTTGTTCGATCCCATCGAGTCGAAGATGTTCACTAGCCGAGATGTCATCTTCATCGAAGATCTGTTTCAAGACCTCAAGGAAAAAGGTAGTCCCCATGTAGCCGACCTTTCAGATTCACCTGACACATTGAACTTTCCAGTTGCTCAATCGACTATTCTCATTGAAGGTCCAAGCTCTTCTACTTTTGATGACCAACAAATCAACGATGGATCAAAAGATGATGATGTTGCAGATCAGCAACTATAGTATGATGAAAATGATCAACTTACTCTATTACCCAGAAGATCATCAAGGACTAGCAGACCACTTAAGAGGTATATCGACATGTTTCTATCTTGTTCGAGAATTGATGACTGTTCAAGAGGCACTCAGTTAGCCTGATTCTGATCTCTAGAAAGAAGCTATGGATAAAGAGTATTCATCTCTTATCAAGAATCAGACGTGGACAATTGTCGAATTATCTACTAGCAGAAACGTAGTTGATTGCAAATGGATTTTTAAAGTCAAGTACAATGCAGATGGAAGCATCAACAAGAAGGCTCTTATCAAAGTCCTGAAATATCTTCGAGATACTATGGACTAAGTTTGAAGGTCAAGGCATTCAAGGATTCGGATTAAGAGGGAGTGTTGGATTATTCTCCTTCTTATTACTTGACTAATTGGTTTAAATTTTCATCCATTGTTTATCCAGTTCTGCGGATTTTCGTGTGTTTTTATATAGTCTGCAAAATTAGAAGTGTTTTTACACAGTCTGCAAAAATACACGGAGTTTGAAACAATGTCACATTTTTTGCCTGTCAGGAATTTCTTGTAAAAAGCAGTGTCACCTTTTTTGTATTTTTCGCCTGATAGGAATCACGAGTAAAACTGTAGAGTCACATTTTTTGCTTTTTTCAAAGTGCCACAAATGTTAAGAAAATGACTCTGGAAAAGTGTGGGACAACCCTAAATCGGATTTAAGCCCACCTTCAGATTTTTTGCATTTTTCGCAAAATCCCAATACTTCGCCTTTTTTGTGACAATGTCGCATGTGGCTGTTTTGGTTCATTTCTGCAGAAGTGATAGTCTAGTTCATTTATGCATATAGATGATTACGACCAATTTTTATCGCTTATCAATAATCAATGACAAGGAACCGGATGAATGCCAGCGGAGATCAGCCAACTGGCAATCGCATTTGATGACCTAATTGCTTAGTATATATAGTTGTTCATAATCATACATTTTCAAGTGATCAAGAAGATTGTTAATTGTGAAAGGGCTGAGTGTTATTACACGACGCTTCTTGCGCTCTTATCAAGCAGATCATTTACAATCAGAAAGTATTGTAGTTAGCTCTCTATCAAGCTTTAAAGCTTGAACTCTCTTGAGCATTCTAGCTCAGTCTTTTAAAGATTTATTTTAGAGTTGCTATTGCGCTATTGCTTATTAGAAGAGCTGCTTATTATCAGACTTATTCTCAGTTACTCAGAGACAGCTTAGAGTGCGCGGTTTCTATCCGCTATTGTCTTGCACTCATTAGCATCTGATTTTGTTTTTCTGAATCAATACAATCTTCTTATTGCGTTCTGTATATGTCAGAATGCATGCATCTTTGTATTGCTTTTGTAACTGATAGAAATTGTATGAGAACTCAATACTTTATGTTTGGCTACGTATCATAAGTATCTAGCAATTTCAAAGTTAGTTGCAAAGATTGAACGTGATTATCATCACTACTGCTTTGTTCAATTTTTGATAGGCATGCATAAGAAGTAGGAGTTTCCACTGCAATTATTCCATCCTATTTTTGACACACACATGGGAACAGAATCTACACGTGTGGGATCAAGTTATGTACAAATTAACATAGATCAAAAGCTAGAATTTGACAATTTCAACATGCCCTTGGATATCAATACAATTGATGCTAAACATAAATAATAGAAAAGTACATGTAGGAAAAAGACACCACCAACATACAAAACCATGTGTGTCATACCATTTCATCATGATATGCAAATCAAAAATCCAATCCAAAAGTGGACTTTTTAGAATTGAACTATGAATCAAATTGTGTTCATGGGTAGAGATATGATAACGAAAAAACAATACAAAATGATTTTGTGATTGCAAATCTTGATATGATTATAATTGTTGGTGATGATGTTGGTGGATCATGCAATTATCAAATAGTTCCATGAAATGTTGGGTGGCTGGTGACATGGCAGATGTGTGTGGGGGTGAGACGACAAGCGCTTCTATGACTTGGACTGTGGATCCGATTGTCACAGAAGAAACTTGTGAGGAATCTGTGGCAAGGGTGGTTGCAGAGGATGGGGGGTTGGGAAGTTCAAAGCGGCTTGCGACAGGTTGTGATTGTGCAGTTGGCGGTGGTGGCTGAGTTAGACAACGAGACCCAAGAGGCAAGTGAGGTGAAACAATCTTCACCTACAACTCTGTGAGGTGGGTGATTGGTGGGAGAATTCAGTTGGTGCTATCTCATAAACGACTAACACGGAATCAGCACAAAATTTGTGACCTTTATTTTTCAAATATGAGATGGCTAAGATGGAGAGAAGATAGCCAACAACAAACTGCTTCTTAGTGTTATTCTTTATGACACTCTTCAGTTTCCCAGAAATCGTATGCTAGTCATAAGGTTGGACCATCCCTTTGTCTAACTTGTAGTTAGACTCAACCAAATGGTGGAGGATCTGTGAGGAGATCCTCGACTTCCATAGATTTCCAACCAATATGAAGTTATTCAGGAGGTGTGCAGTGTCTGAAATGGTGAACTCTTGCAACCTTGATGAACATATCCTGAAGGACGAACATATCCCAAAGGTCGAATACATCCTGAAAGCCAAACATATCCTGAAGGGCAAAGACAAACCAAAGACAAACAAGTCAAGCTAGTAGTCGGGAACTCGACGAGCATGAAGTATTGTACTACCATGCTCAGCCACCAAAGGCAACATTATTAGAGGGTAGCTAACCAGTAGATTAGCATTAAACCTATCTTATAAACCATTGCTAAGTAATCTTGTAATTTTACCAAATGGGATAAGTAATGATACAATGAATGAAACAATAGATGAGAGAGAGAGAGAGAGAAGTAGAGAGCAGTGCTAGCACACTGTTAGCATTATTAGCTATGCATGAAAGTCTGCCAACAAGCAGAACATAGTGCATGACATGGATCGACTCACTCAAAAACTAAAAGAAAAATACGAATGCTCTCTTCTATTCCATCTCTCATCATTCGTGTCATTTTGTCTGATCAAATGTTTTGATGTCTGTGATTTGTAGTCATTTGTCTTAGGATCCTGTAAAATTCTGCAAGCTAGCCAAAGAGGCAGCACACAAGGGAGCAGCCAGAAGAGTTGTTCCCAAACATACAAATTAGAAATGAAAACGGTCGCCCCACACAGAAGAAAATCTACATGGTATCATAGCAGATTCTTTAAGACAACACAATATAGCTAGAACGATCCAGACAAGAATAACAATCAATCTTGATGCCATGAACTATTGAATATGGAAGTTCAAAATCAAAATGCTTCTGAAGGGTGAAGGAATCTGGTTAGTGACCGAACTCACAGAAGAACAGCCTCCAGAGAAAGACCCGAAGAGAGCTGAATGGATCAAAAAGGATGAGTTCACAATAGCAATCATCATTTCATCCATAAACGAAGAAATACTCATGCAGATTGAAGACTATGTGAGCAGCCATGAGGCATGGAAAAGACTAAAACAGAAGTTTGAAGTGAGGACTACCGCTTCGGTGATGCACCTTCATAATCAGTTGCAATGTTTGTGATGGGACGGCAACCAGTTGGATTAGCATGTTGAGAGGATCAGAATGATATTTGCTCACCTTGCTGCATCTGGACAGGAGCACTAGGTCCCAGCACCACAGTAGCTGATGTACTTCATGAAAACTCTACCTACGTCCTATCAGCCGCTGAGGATGCTCATTCTGAGCTTATCAGACATGACATTCGAGCAAGTTGTCAGTCTTATCATTGATGAGAGACGATAGGACCAACATAATCGAGTCCCCATTTTTCAAATGGTACTTGTGCAAAAACTGGACGTAAAGGCTCATAATTCTGTTTCGTAGGACGACATGCACGTTGACATACATCATAGGACTGAATATACTTTTCAGTATCTTCATGAAGTGTAGGCCACCAACATCCTGATTGCAAAAAAAATTCAATAGTGATATCAGATGAAAAATGTCCTCCTCCCATTCCATCATGTGAAAACATAATTAGATCGAGTACTTCATGTGGTAAAACACATCTTCTAAGAATATCATAAACTCCACAGCGATACAATTAACCTGCAACCGATTGACAAGGTTGTGCTATTAAAATCAATCGCCTTTGTTGAACTTTGGACAAGGACTCATTAGGTTGGCCCATCATGACATATTCAAGCATGTCATCTGCCCAATCAGGTTTTGCTTCAACATAAAATAATGCCATCCGGTAGTTCATCATCAACTTCATTATTAATTGGCATTGTTTGTATTCTAGAAATGTGATCAGCAAGATAATGATGTTTGGCTTTCTTTTTTGTCATCGGTCCTATAGACTAGTCTTCCTTCATGATAACTGCTTTTGGCGATTTCATTGGCGGATCATCAGGAATATTTCAAACTCCAAACCTTGCAGGATCCATATGGCTTATGGTGCTTCCAGTAAGTCCATTACTACAAAAGTAATGGCAAACTAGATACCGGCAATTTTAATCGATAAGCCTTCTATCATGCCTTTAGGTCTGATCGGCCAATTTAATTACAAAAGTTACAAGTTTCATCTTTGTAAGTCCCCATTTGGCACATAACTTTGTACACATAAGATTGACTCCTAAATCTCCATCTATCATGGCTGCCTGGTGATCAAACTGTTTATGTTGAATCAGCAAGGTGATGTTTCGATGTTTGCTCTCCCAATTGGCCCCTACCTTGAGTACATTGTTTGATTTTTCAAATATGGCACAATATAGTGGTTTCCACTATACTTTTGGTTTTGACTTGGTGAATCTCTCAACTAATACTTCTTTGGCTTGAGGCACAAAATTTAAGAATTCTCCCACTGTAATATCCATCTTACTAAAGAGAATATTCACGATCAGCTCTGTATTCGGCACCTCTGATTCTGTTATCTTGAATAGTTCTTCACGATGATGAAATTGAGTATTGACATCACTTGATTGATGTGATCTACACAAAGGATCTAGTAAATTTGTTGGTGAAACAGGATAGAATGAAGTTCCACTGCAGCTTTGGCATTTTCCAATTCTTCTTCTTGTAAATCTTTGATATTGGCATTTTCCAAGGCTTCTTCATATTGCGGTATTTCTTCTTCTCAGAGTTGAAATTTGGATAGACCCTTGATGTGATAGGTAGATCAATAACTGGTACATATTCTGCAAGTGTTGGTTCAACAACAACTTCTTTCTATTTTTGAGCTCTTGTGACAACCATAACTAGTGCAGATGGTTCAATGGCTTTTCTTGGTATATAGAACTAGTTGCTTGCCTTGGTTTGATCATAATCATATTCAATGGAGCAGTTACAAATGGTGGTTTTGGTCTAGTTAGACAATCTTTGTAGCAAATGTCCATATCCGCATTCTCGACAATTAAATTTGCCTTTATTTGGACATTCTGCAATTCTGTGATTTTCTCCACATCCATGTGAAAATTGTCAACATTTCCTAGCTAGTTTGAGGCCTAAATTGGCAATTTTTGTACATAGTTTTGGATCTAACCTTTCACACACGTGAAAGAGGCCTAGATACTTTTATTTTAGTATATATTTCATATTGAAGAAGTCTCAAAGTTCAGGAGGCTTCGAAATTACACCAAAATCATGTTATTTGGACATATAGGCCAAAATTGGCTATTTTAGGCTACTGGTGCCCTAAAGTTGGGTCCTAAGTTCTAGAGAGAGGAGAAAGAGTCATCTCTCTCACCTATATTAGGCTGAAATTCATGGAGAATAGGTTGGAGAAACTTATTGTATTGTTGAGAGAGATCAATAGATCATTGTCACAGTTTCTTCCTCCATTGAGAGCATTTCTTTTTGTATTGTCTTCAAGCTTTTGTATGCTGTTGCTTTTGGCTTCCATCAGTACCCTTTATTAGCTTCTTTTGTCTCTTGAATGTTTTGTCAAGTTCATGTGTATCAAAGGTAGCATTAGGATGCTTTGCCATTTCTAGCTTTTGTAGCTTGTTGTGCAAAGATCTTAGCCAAGTATCTTGGGAGTTTGGTTCTATTCAAGATCCACTTTTTTCACTTGGTATCAGAGCTAGTTGGCTACTATTTTTAGTAAGGTTTCCACTTATGGTGATATTTGGATGTTTGATCAAGTTCTAGCATGATTATGCATTGCATTATTGATCAAATCTTACTAACCTTTGTTTGTTGAGTTGAACTTGTGGATAAAAAGCATATTTCAGGTATATTGAAGATCAGAGGCTAAGAAAAGCTATTTTGAATCAGATCATAACACCTATTCATTTGTTGATTGTGAGGCTTGTGCATATTCAATACTAACAATGTTCTGTTCAATGTATTATTGACAATCTCCACTTCTGTGGATGAACACTCTCCTTTGTGGATGAACACTCTCCTTAAGTGGATGAACCTTCTCCTTAAGTGGATGACAAATAATCTTTGAGTGATTATGTATTTTTCCAAAAGGCTAAGCAAAGCTCCCACTTGGATGAAAGATTCCCTTTTGGGTGAACAAATTGTCAGCAATCTTTTTTTGCATAAATTTTGGTGTACTTTGTTGAGTATGTAAGTAACTCTCCTTATGTAATTTGATTGGAGAATTTTCTGAAACGTTTTAACCATTATGCAAATGTGTTTTCAGGTTCTTATCAGGTTGAGGAGCATTCTCATGTGAAGTGATCTTAGATCTACATCTAAACATCAAGATTTGACCAGCTAGTCTTGTGATTCACTAAGTGTGCTCTTTCATTCACCTCTAAAGCTTGTATTTATCACTTGCTGGAGCTTATAAACTTTTAGAAGTGTGGTTTACATGTGGTTTTACAGGTTGAATCAATAACTTAGTGTGTTTATCATATGTTGATTAAGTTTGTTCAATTCTAGGTATTCTTGGCAGCCTAGTCTTGTGTATTTTCTAAGAATGCAAGTAACTCTTCACACCAAAACTTGATTTGGTCACTTGCTGAAAAGGTAGAGAGCTTAAGCAAGAGTGTGTTCAGGTTGGTTTGAGTTTGTAATTCATTCTTAGTGTGTGCAAAGTGTTGCATGTGTGTCAATCTTCTTTTCTATGCTTGGAAACCAGCTGGGTTCAAGATAAAAGTGTTTTAGGGTTCTAGATCTTCTGAGATATCCTTATCCATCATTTGTTGAGAGAAAAGTGAGTGCTAGGTGCATTAGGAAAAAGCCTAAAAGTTGAAGGATCATTATATTCATGGCTTCCAATTGTGGGATCATGTTAGAAACTAATGATAGGTTGAGTTCATCAAACTACTCTACTTGGAAAGTGAGGATGGAGTCCTTACTTGAGTAGAATGAACTCATGGACATAGTTGCAGGAACTGAAGAGAGACCACCCACAGCTCAAGAGCAACAAAGGTTTGATAAGAAGGCTAAAAGGGCTCTTCATATCATTAAAATAAATGTTACCAATGAGCTTTTCAAGGAAGTTGGTAAAAGTAAAGTGCAAGTGAGGCATGGAATACCTTGAAGAAGCTCTTTGAATTGCCAAATTCAATGAAACTAGTTCCATAGTTTTGCATCCTTTGGATCTTGGAGATGGAATAGTTATCATTGCTGGTTTTTATTATCAAGTACATGCATTCATTCAAATCTTGAAAGATATTGAGGCGATCAATATGTTTACTTTTGAGCAAAGTTCAAGATCCAGCATCCTATTGTTGGCAAATTGGCAAATTGTTGACAATGTAGGATCAAGGGTTGTATGCAAACCTTGTGGAGATACTTCAAGTATTTCAAGTTCAGGTTTTGCTCATTCAAATGGAGCAGAGAAATCATCATTTTGGCATTCATTCACTCAAGGGCTTTCATGGATATCCATATCTACAAAGGCAAGCTGTGATGGAGGTTCATTCATGGAGATACATGGTGCATTCACTATCGGCATAGTGGAATGTGGAGGAGGCATGCAAACACTTGTTGGTTACTTTCACTTACAACTTGTTTGTTGCTGTTTTACAGAGAATTCAAAGGTGGATACATGGAGGAATCCTTTCATTATGATTCTATGTTCTTTTGCATGTATCTTGTTCACCATTCTATGTGAAATTGATGTAAGAAATAGTGAAGCATCCTATATGGACACTATTATCTATATCAATTATGTTGTACTTCATATTGTACATATTAGAACACTTGAGAAGAGATCTATTATCATGAAGGATATCATTCTTAGGTTGGAGCAAAGTAGTATTGTAAAACTAGCAAGTTAAATTGTATTGTAAAACTAGCAAGTTAAGTTGAAGAGGGAGTGTGAAAATTGTCAACATTTCCTAGCTAGTTTGAGGCCTAAATTGGTAATTTGTGTACATAGTTTTGGATCTAACATTTCACACGTGTGAAAGAGGCCTAGATACTTTTATTTTAGTATATATTTCATAATGAAGAAGTCTCAAACTCTAGGACCTATGAAATGACACCAAAATCATGTTATTTGGACATATAGGCCAAAATTGGCTACTTTAGGCTACTGGTACCCTAAAATTGGGTCCTAAGTTCTAGAGAGAGGAGAGAGAGTCATGTCTCTCACCTATATTGGGCTGAAATTTGTGGAGAACAGGTTGGAGAAACTTATTGTATTGTTGAGAGAGATCAATAGATCATTGTCACAGTTTCTTCCTCCATTGAGAGCATTTCTTTGTGTATTGTCTTCAAGCTTTTGTATATGATCTTAAGAGGTTTCCAAAAGTGGTAGGATGTTGTTGTACGGCTGGTATGCTGTTGTTTTTGCCTGCCATTGTCTCTTGAATACTTTGTCAAGTTCATGTGTATCAAAGGTAGCATTAGGATGCTTTGCCATTTCTAGCTTTTGGAGCTTGTTGTGCAAAGATCTTAGCCAATTGGGGAGTTTGAATCTATTTAAGATCCACTTTTTTCACAATCCAAAGCAACCTAGTAGTTCCCTAGCTCATTGTCTAGACTATCTGTGAGAGTTCTTGGCCACTAGAAATGAAAATTTCATTGTCTGCGAGGGTTCACCGGGTTGTGCAGCAAAATACGCCAAACATTTTCTCTGCTAGGAAACATTCTAGCCATCATATCTCATGTTTTATCAGTCTTAGCATGTTCTTCTTCCAGAGCTTTCAGATTTGAGGAGTCAGCTACTGAAGACCCATTTTGGTCATTTGATCTCTGTCATGTACTATTGTATCTATCTTTATATCGATCACTCACTCTTCAAGTCGTTCAGATATCTATAGCTGTCAGAAGATCTTTACTTATTCTAATTACAATTTAAAAGATCATTAACAACCTGTGTGCATGATCCGTAGATCGGTTATTGGTGCATTGTGAAGACATGAAGAGGTACAGCATAAGGATCTCCTTTGCACGCATCAATTCAAGGCAATGTACCATTTTGAATAAAGATAGTAATGAAATCCTCTCTACAAGAAGAGAAGGTAATTTGTACATCTTGAGTCATAAGTATGCACTTTCCACCAATGTGAGTACTTCAATGCTCAATTATGGCATCAAAGATTAGGAAATTTAAACATGAGATCAATCTTGTATATGCATCACAATAGCATGATTAAGGATTTAAACATTAACGCTGCCTCCACTGACATTCGACATGTCTGTAAGATGTGCTTACTAGGCAAACAACCTAGATCAAGATTTCCAAAGAGACAAGCCACTAGAGCTAAGTCCATTCTAAATTGATACATAGTGATTTGTGTGGCCCTATGAGTTCTCCCTCTCTGGGATCAACACTGTATTTTATCACTTTTATCAATGACTATTCAAGATTCACCAGTATTATGTTCATCAAGGACAAGTCTAAGGCCCTTCAACTGTTTCAAAGAATTCAAGCAGTTTGATGAGACACAGACTAGTCAAAAGCTCAAGGCCCTTCATGCAGATATTGGGAGAGAATATTTGTCAGACAAAATGTCTGACTACTTATCATCATGTGGCATTCATCATTAGTTCACCACCAGCTACACACCACAACTAAATGGAGTAGCTAAGAGGAAGAACTGAACATTACTCAATGTGGCATGATCAATGATGTCAAATGCTTAGTTACCCAAGAACTTTTGGGCTGAAGCAATTTCAACAGCTTGCTATCTGCATAATTATTCAAGCACTAAAGCAGTCGAACATAGTAGTGATTCAGAGGGACTTCAAATTCGAGTACCAAAATACTCGAATCACCTGTTTGAAATCAAGCAAAACCAGTTGAACCTAAAAATGTAGAGTTAAAATCGAAATCAATACAAGATGTGAGAATATCTACAAGACATAGCAAACCACCAGTAAGGTTTGGTCAAGATGTTTCAACAAACATAGCTATCGAAATTTGTGGTTTCGTTGAAGAACCTCAAACATTCGAAGAAGCTATTGATGGGCCAGATAAAGATCATTGGATTCAAGTAATGGAGGACAAAATGTCATCAATGCATAAGAACAATGTATGGACACTTGCACCTGTACCTGATGGAAGGAAACCAGTTAAATGCAAATGGATCTACAAAGATCAAAATAGGTCCTAGTGGAGATATCATTAGATAAAAGCAAGATTGGTAGCGCAAGGATTTTCACAAAAATATGGTATCGACTACACTAATACTTTCTCACCTGTAGTCAAACATACATCAATCCGCTTGTTATTTGCTTATGCAGTAGCTTATGATCTCAAAATCCATATTGTGGATGAGAAAACTACTCTCTTACATGGAGAGTTAGAAGAAAATCTATTCATGGATCAACCACTTGGTTTTATAAGTCAAGAATATCCAAAATTCGGATGTCACATGTCGTAGTTAGCAGAAAGAAGATGACAAAGAAGGAAGATTGAAGACACCCACTCAGAACATATCTCAAGGTGGTGATAAGAAGTTTTGCGTTAGATGCACACACGGCGCGGACATACCGTCGACACATATTGGTTAAACACAAACATTCAATGCTTACATTGTCACAAGAAGGGTCATGCAATAGTAGACTGCTATCAGAACCCAAGAAGCAAGAAGACCCTAAGCAGGAAGGAGCCCTCCAATAGCACATCATATGTAGAGGAGCCGGAGTCCTCAAAGATGGTTGAGGAAGAGAGAGAAAACAACAATCCATCCGCTTATTTATGCACAGATGTGTGTGCTACATCACAAGCTGACATTCGAAAAGTTCTTTCTGATTCAGGAGCTACGTCACATTTTTTGACAACAAGACACATGATAGCTGACTTTTAGCAAATAGATTCATCCAGATACATCATACTGGGAGATGGATCGCAACATCAAGTGAGCGTAACTAGCACACTATGGCTGAACACCAATGGTAGAGACAGAAGACTTGATGATGTTCTGTACATACCTACTTTATAAAAGGATCTTATATTTGTAGCAAGAATAGCAAATGCAGACATGCATGTGACATTCATAGACAAAGCATGCAATGTGGTTGATGCCAGCACCAATGCTCTCATCACACAAGGCAGACGCAGCGACAACCTATATTATTATCCTCACTAGACAACTTCTTACCAACTTCAATTGGTGTAAGGATTGTTTTACTATCACTCATTCTAAATCACTCAAACATTTCATTCATGTACTTTGTTTGCATGAGTGCAATACCTTCTTTATTTTGCCAAATCTCTATTCCAAGACATGCAGTAGTGCATAGCCCTAAATCTGTCATATCAATGAGCCTAGTTGACAAATCTCTCTTTGTTGCCCTAATGACCTCTTAATCAATGCATGGGGTCCCAAGATCATCTACATGTGGTACAGCTAGAGTGATGCTAGATTCACGACAAAATCAATAAAGGTTTGAATCAGAGGTGCTCCTAGACAAGAGGTGCTCATCAAAGTGGCTATACCAAGTTACTGTATATAAAGCTTGTTTCAACCCACATATTTTTTTTCAACCTACATACTTTGTCCTCATTGCCTTGTACAATTACCTTGCTTGGTTGCTACATGTAAACTTTCTCCTCAAGTTTCCCATTTAAAAATGCCAATTTCACATCCATATAATGTAGATTCCATTCAAACATTGTCACCAATGTGATGATCATGCAAAGCGTATTTTACTCAGCTACGGGAGCAAAGGTATTCTCATAGTTTGTGCCCTTGCTTTGTGCATATCCCTTTAAAGCAAGTCTTTTTTGTTGTTTCACTAGGATTACATCAGCATTGTACTTTGTCTTGAACACTAACCATTTATTTTTAATGGGCTTCTTTCCCTTAGAAATGTCAGCTTTCCCTTATGTGTTATAGCATTTGATGCAATCTATTTTCTTTTGTTTTGCCCCTTGTCTTGCCAAATCATGTCATCCTTGACTTCTTCATATTAAGAGGGTATTTGGATTGAATAAGTACAAGATTTACCTAAAATCTATTAGGCTCCTTCTCTCTTGTAGATCACCATAACTCTCTTTCTTTACCAGACTCAATATGCCTAATATTCACTTTTCTTATGGTAAGTGGTGGGAATGAGGTTTCTAGTCCCAATGAAAATCCTTTGATGTAATGGATACTTGGTGACTATTTTGCCCATTTTTTGAACAAATTAAAAAGCAGAATAGTCATCTCCTTTCTTCAAAAAAAACTTGGTGTGCTTCCAACCTACACGTCAGGCTGCCACGTGGCAGTGTTTGACTAGTCAAAAAAGTCAAAGTGGTGATTATGCCTCATTAAAGACATGTGAAAAAAGTCAAAGTATCCATTACTCAGTGGAAGGCGTTGGGCACAATCGCTTTCCAAAACAATTTAGGCTCGGCCACTCGAAGTTCACTAAGCACTTGGAGTTCACTAAGCAACTCCTATGCAAAAACTACTATGCAGGTGAGGGTTAGTTGTGGGGAGTTGGGAAAAGTACATATATTGAAATGGACTGTGTGCTCGTGTGCATGTAAACATCGTTAAAGTGCAAATGTGTGCGAAGCACGAGAAAGAGAGAAGCCCAAACGCAATTTCAAAATTTTGAAATTTGTGCTCATTACAACAAAGAACAAAGGCAAGCTCTCTCTCTGTATTTATATATATATATATATATATATATATATATATATATATATGCAGACAAACACAGGAATCACAACAGCAGCAGCAGCACAAGCACCACCTCGAGAGCTAAGATTAGAGGATGCAACACCGTTTTGTTTCCATTCACCACTTCTTCATTGCCTGTGGAAGCTCACCATGATAGAAAACAGCTGGATTACATTATGTGCAATTGCTCGATAACTGATATCAGCAGCTGGGTTGAGTACCTCCCTCACACGAAGATGCACGACGGCGATCTCTCCCTCATCCCAAACAAAATCTGGAGACGGAGTTTGGCACTGCGTTGGTTGTCTCTAGCTAGACCTGGAAAGCATCAAATGTGTATTCGAAACCAGGTTTTGACAACAAAGGAAATGCACAAACCAGAGAAATATCTTGATATTAACCGTTGGTTGTCTCTTGCGAAATTTGGAAATAATCACATGTTTCTTCGAAATCAGGTTGTGGCAACAAATGAAATGTACAAACCGGAGAAATGATTTGATATTACACCTTCTTGCGAGCTGCATGCGATGCCTTCGTTCATTGAAGCCGCTGCATAATCACTTTGTTGAAGAAAGCGGGAAACTTTATGGGACAGCCTATGTTCATGACAGTGAAAGGCAGAACCAGTTTAGCAATTGCTCTGGCAAACAGAAGCTCAGTTGCTGTTCTTCTTCTTCTACTACTACTACTATTCTTACTGCAGTTCACAATCTTGTCAGCTCAGCTGTACCTCCCTGATTCTTTATATCTAACCCTCTCTTTGAATCTTTGAAAGAACCAGAAAAGATGAAACCTGTGTCAACATTAGGTAGTAGTGAATATAGACAGCAGCCCCCACCCGATCAATATGGTGTACATTCACTCAAAGAGAATGCCCAGTTTCTAAATCCCACAGAAGGAGCAGGAAGTGAATTAGAAGAAGTTGTGGTTAGAGTAGACAACGGATATAGCATCAGTATGGGAGAAAACAGCAGCAAGCTGGGAAATGGCAAAGAAGAAGGCTTGAGCCTCAATCGCCACAATGCCCAGACATCTCACTCGAAATTGAGTAGTCCCAGTAGCAAAGAAAGGTACTTCGGGGTGCCAGTGGATCCCCCAATGAAGCTCATAGGTCGATTCCTCCAAATGCAGAGGGAATCCGGAGATGTTTCTTTCGATCCTGACATAGACTTAACGGAGTTTTCATGTGCTTCTGATAGCGGACTCGTCCAGCGAGATCTGTCCGCTGTTTCTCAGGCTTCTGAGAAATGTTTTGGGATGGCCAATGCTGAAAGGGGAAGCTCTCTATCGGGGAAATCCTCGACGTCGCACTATCCTCCTATTTATGTAGATGCAGTTCATCAACCTCCCAACGAAGAAAATATGAAAATCAGGCCTAATTTAGCTCCGAAAGCATCAATTCCGTCCGCGGATGAGGTGGGCTTTCGAGAAAGTAGGAGCATGCCTCTATTCAGCGGGGGTGCCTGCCCACCACCATTGGATCCTGCACAAGTAGTCAAGAACCTAACTCGTTTACTGTCAGCTCGCAATCTTGACCGTATGAAGAGTAAGTCGAGATTGGCAGAGCCGCATCCTCCTCTGGCTGTGAGTCAAAAGAAACCTTGCAGTTCTGGGCAGCTGGAGAAGGAACAGCAGAAGCAGGGAAACCGCCCCAAATCCGCACTGCTGAGATCAGGTCAGCAGCTAGAAACCTCAGGGGCATTAAAAACAGGATTTCTAGCTATAGGAAAAGTGGAGGAGGAAGATGATCCCCTCAAGGATGTGGATCTTCCAGAGGAATATCTCAACAGCAAATGGAATGTTTGGTCAATTCTTGAATGGTTGGCTTTTGCTATCATCCTTGCAGCTCTGGTGTGTAGCATTCTGGTGCCCTACTTCAAACATAGGATGATTTGGGGTTTGCAAATCTGGAAGTGGGTGCTCATGGTGATGGTGATTTTCCGAGGCGGGCTATTGTCTGGCTGGATAGTAAGAGTCATAGTCTTTTTTGTGGAAAAAAATTTCTTGCTGCGAAAGCGTGTCCTTTATTTTGTTTTTGGCTTACAAAAGGGAGTACAAACTTGCATGTGGCTCATGTTTGTGCTGCTGGCTTGGCTCTTTCTGTTAGATCCCAAGGTGGAGCACACAATGTGGAAACACAGAGCAATGACTTATGTAACAAAAGTGCTGATTTGTTTCCTCATTGGAGCTTTTATCTGGCTTATAAAGATCCTCTTGGTTAAAGTCTTGGCGTCATCCTACCATGTAAGCACTTATTTTGATAGAATCCAGGAGTCCTTGTTTAATCAATATATTTTGGAGACGCTTTCTGGTCCCCCTGTCATAGAGATCCAGCATAAATTCAATGAGCAGAAGGAGCTATTCGAAGAAGTGTCGAATTTGAGGAAAGCTGGTGCAAAAATTTCAGCAGTTTCGGGCCTCCTAGATGATCCACCCAGGAGGAGCATACTTCTGACAAAAAGTGAGCTCATTGGTAGCAAACGGCAGGTTTTGGAAGAGGGAAACAATAGAGATAGTGGGATCAGCATTGAGCACCTGCAGAGGATGAACCAAAGAAATATATCTGCTTGGAATATGAAGAGGCTTGTTAATTTAGTGAGGCACACAGGAATCTCTACCCTGACTCATACTCTAGATGATGCTGCAGACAGTAATGACGTCCAGATCCAAAGTGAGTGGCAGGCGAAGGTTGCTGCAAAGCAGGTTTTCAAAAATGTTGCAAAACCTGGAAGAAAGTATGTTTACTACTCTTCATTTCTCCGGCTGTATGCATGCATGCATGATTGGATAATAATCTATTATGGAAGGTGCCTGCAAAATACTCGGTAAGGATTTCCAAAATATTTTTAGGCCGACACTTAAAAATTTTGGAAATTTTTGCCGGGCAAAATGCCAGCACCTTCCATTGCGTACTTTTACTTTGTTCCATTGCGTACTTTTACTTTGTTCACATGTACATTATGTAGTAAGTAATGTCCATCGGGAGAGCCATTATCATAAATAATTTGGGACCTGGGCAGCGGGTGGCGGAGGCCACGAGCTGCCGAGGGACCAGACTATTTGTGGTAATGGTCCGACCATCGACCATTTTCGCACGTAATTGACGGTTCGCCTGATTTTTTTCTATGACCATGCTATCTCCCTCTGAACCAGCCATAGCCTCTCTCTCTCTCTCTCTCTCTCTCTCTCTCTCTCTCTCTCTCACAAGGCTGTCTCGCGTGCACCCAGGCAGCATTTTTTGAAAATGTTGACTTCGGGTCCTATATTATGCAAAATAATATAGGGCCCAAAACTACCTAAAAATCTGACGAACGGTAATTACGAAGCATGATAGGCGGTGACTATGATCGACTAGTGTGAAACTGCCATAGGGCAGTCATATAGGCTGGAAAGCGCACCAGAAGGATTTTCAAAAAACGAGATGGATATTCTGCTTTTTAGGCTGCCCAAAAATGGGCATAATAAGCAGCAAGTATCCACTACATATTATGGAATGAGCTCGCGACAGATGACATTAATCTGCCCGCCGGCTGTAATTATGCATAGTTGCTGCATGCAGTAGAATCTGCATTTGAAAAACATAATCAACGTTTTTTAAGTTGAGCTTTTTCATAGGACCATCATGAGGCAAAATTTGCATCTAGAAAACATAATCAATGTTGAAAACAGTGGGTCGCCCATTCTACTTTTGACGTAGTCTTTAAAAAAAGGCATAAAATGCAGCACCTATGCATTACACATTGGAAATAATCGTTTTGGTGACCTTTGGACAGCCAAGCCATAATTGAATGACCATTGAGCTGAGTGTAAAGGTTCATTAAAAGAGTTTTCTCAACTGTAAGGATTGTTAGACTCTACATTACAGCTGAAAACATTTATATGGTCCCTAGATTTTAACTTTTTATTAAGTGGAATGTGCTGCCCTAGGTTCTTTATATACATTTTATCACAAGGGTTTTGAAAAGTTTAATGGACTTCAAGATTTCATAAAGGGTTGATGTCACTTTCACAGATGATACTCTAATTTGCATTTCATTTTAAGGATCTTTTTCAAAAAACAGGTCATACAAAAAGTTGAAACTATAATTTCTAAAGGAATAAAGTTCTTTGCATTAATTAATCCACTTCAAACATATGAAGTGAAATGCCAAGACAAATTTCCTTTATGTTTTATGTTTTCTGTTTCAGGTACATTATTCTAGATGATTTACTTCACTTTATGCAACCAGATGAAGCTTCAAAGGGCATGGCCTTGTTCGATGGTGCAACAGAAAGTGGACAAATCACAAAGCAAAATCTGGTCAATTGGGTGGTATGATTTTGAATCCTTATTTTGGTTGATATTGATATTCTCCTTGTTTTATGAAAAGATTGCAATCTGCATGTTAGCAAATCTATTTGCAAGTTGTGCACGATGATGGGTGTGTTGTTGGAGCTTGTGGCACCCAAAGAAATGTCCCATAAACTAATTCAAAATGCTTATTAGCCTCCATACAATCTCAAAGTAGACAAGTTTCTCTTGTCCCATAGTACCAGCCTTTTGGGGTAGAAGGGAAGGTGGATGGCTAGGATGGCTAGGCGTTGGGGATGGGATCCCATGCTTAGCCTACTAGTGCCCTTTGTGCATGCTCTCCTCTACTAGATTGGTTGTGCTGGTTTGTGCTACCGAACTCTAACACTATGTAATAGTTATCACCAAGATCATTGATAGAGCATCACAAACAAAAGTAGCCAACAAACTCATGATGATCTAACAACCTCCAAGATCACAGTCCATACACAGACATGATCCAAGTAGCTGGACACGAAACATATAGTTTTTTAGATGGTTTTTCCGGTTATAATCAAGTCTTTATTAAGGAAGAAGATAGATCTGAAACAACATTTGCCACTGATAGGGGGACGTATGCTTATACGTGAATGCCCTTCGGTCTATGTAATGCGCCTACTACATTTCAACGCATCATGAACATTTTTCAAAAAAATTTGAGGAAATTCTTAGAAATCTGTATGGATGACTTTTGTGTTTACATATCCATTACTAATCATTTAGATGCATTAGAAAAGACTTAAAAATGATTTCAAGAGGAATCTTTAAAATCGCATATGTCGGGAGCGAGCACACTCCTTTAAATTGATTTTCCTACATTGTTTGTCTGTGTTTGCCATATTAGATTTTATCCTGCATGTTAGTTTTTTTTTTTTCTGCTACCCATATTTTGACATAAGCTTCTATTGCCCAGTGTCTACAAATCCCTTGGTACCAGTTTTTGGGGCTTTATGTGGACAAGTTTGGGTGGCTAGGTGGTGGGGATGGGATCCCATGCACGACCCGAAAGGAGAAGCTCAAAAGGGTAGAAAGCCAATATTTAGCATGATATCAGAGCCCGGTTCATTGAATCCACCAACTTAAGGGTTGCTTAGCTTAAGATGGTTGTTGGAATTATGCAAGCATCACAACCAAGTGACATGGCGATGTGATGCCTCCCATATCTGAAAGTTGGCAAAAGGTAGGCTCCTTGAATTAGAGTTCTAATGAGTTGTGCCATAAGTAATTGATAGCGATGAGATCTCAAGCGTAGCATAACAGGGCAGAAAGCTAATTTTTCAATAGTAAAATGACAAAAACACTTTCGACACTGAAGATGCATTTGTTGCATTTCAATGTGAGGTTCCCTAATTGAAATTTCAATTCTACTTGCAAAGAGGAAGGTTAAGAACATCACAAAGTAAAAGATCAAGAGTGCTAAAACCATTTCATGGATTGTACATTATGTTGATGGCTCGGGATATAGATTACGCACAGACTTGAATGCATGTGCATTCGGGTTGTACCCCCCCCCCCCCCCCCCCCCCCCCCCCCCACACCCATTTCCCCTTCGCGGCTTCTGGCAGCCCCAACCACCACCAGCTAGCTCCCGCTGCCCATCCAGCCGCCGACTCTCGAGCACCGATTCCTCGTCCCCTTCTCCTGGAGCACCACATGGCAATGTAAAACATCCCATAAGCAATCCCGAGATTTTTCCAGCAAGCCATATAATTGCAAACTCGCCTCTGTTTTTGAATGTGTGCAGGTGCCCGGGAGAGCTCGGTGCCCAGGAAAAGTGGCGCCGCTACTCGGGACACGCTAGTGCCCAGGAAGAAAAAAGCAGCGTCGTTGCCTAGGACATGTTGGCGCCCATGAAATATGCGCCGATGCCCGTTTCACGCCAGTGCCCAGGAGAAATCGCGTCCCGACACGAGAGTGAAAAATGGCCCCGCTGGTGCTCGCAGGACATTTTCTCGGGCACCGACATGTCCCGGGCAATAGCGCCAATGGTGGGGGGAGTCAGCGTGTCTCAGGCAACATTGCTAGTGGTAGGGGGAGGCAACGATTGTAACCAAGGTAGCACAGGGGCCGGGCACGTATAGCTCGTGCGCAGAGGCATTTAATGCTCTATGTAATGTATCCCTAGGCCATGTTGATCAAGTGCTTGGAAAAATCGGGAAAGTATAGCAATGGAACCGACATCATTTCTCAAATTTGATATCATAAATCTTTGATGATTTTTTATATATGCATATGAATCCTTTAATGAATAATAGCTTCAAAAAAATCGAGAAACTTTAAAAAGTGTATGTTTTTTGAGGACAACTCAAAAGAGGTCTGCCAAGCAAGGAAGTCATAACAAATATAGTGTAGACGCCAAGTTTTACTTCTATTCCCTTTCTTGGAGTTGAACTGTTTGCTACATCACCGTAATGCATAGTTGTTGTATTTTTTACCCATTTTTTAGATTGCTCAAAAAGCAGAATGGGCGATCCATTATTTTCAATGATTGATTATAATTTTCAAATGCAAATTTTGCTTCATAATGGTCCTATGAAACCTATGAAAAAAGCTCAGTTTTGAAAATGTTGATTATGTTTTTCAAATGCAGATTCTACTCCATTATGGTCATGTAAAAAAGCATCAACTATGCATTACTCAATCAAATGAGCCCCGCAAATGACATTCCTGTGGCTAAAGAATCATAGTCTTGGCCCCTATGGGCCTCGCCTACGACTCTTTACAGGCTCTTTGCATAATACGTAATGGATTTTTGGTGACTATTCTGCCCATCTTTGAACAGATTAAAAAGCAGAATAGTCACTTGTTTTTTTTTTTTTAATTTAGTGCAGATTTTGCCTGCGTCTGCCACGTGGCAGCATCGGATTGGTCTCAAATTTTTTTAGTGCTGATTCTGCTTGCGCCTGCCACGTGGCAACAAAGGATTGGTTTAAAAAGGGTCCAAAAATTCATTACGCAATGGAAGGGGCCGGGCAAATCCTTTTCTTCTTCTTGTCATTGCCATGGCCGCCCTTGCTTCCCGGCCATTCTGCTCGGTTCGGATTTTCAAAAAATTTCAGGGCCGAGCCTAAAAAATTTTGAAAATCTGAACCTGGCCTTTGCCCGCTCCTTCCATAATACATAATCACCTCATTTAAGTGTGTTATGACCTGAATATACTCACTCTCTCTCTCTCTCTCTCTCTCTCTCTCTCTCTCTCTCTCTCATATCTGCCCTGTATGGCTTTCCTGGCAGGTGAATGTCTACAAGGAGCGTAAAGCACTTGCTCTGTCGTTGAACGACACTAGAACTGCAGTCAACAAACTCCATCGAGTGATCGATATTGTGATTGCATTGCTCATTATTGTTATTTGGGTATTAGTGCTTGGAATCGCCACTACCCACCTGCTTCTGCTCATTTTCTCACAGTTGGTGGTGATAGTTTTCATATTTGGAAACACGTGCAAGACGCTCTTTGAAGCAATTATATTCCTCTTTGTTATGCATCCGTTCGATGTTGGGGACCGCTGCGTTGTTGATGGTGTGGAGGTATCACATTAAAACTTTTCTTAAGTTACGGTTCACTTCGTTTTGACTTTTGCTCTGTAATCATGATTCAACCTTTTGTAATTGGAGCAAGCAATTATATGCTCTCATCTGTCAGTGATTTTCTTATTGTTACTTTTAAGTTCCAAGCTAAAAAATCCACAGGTACCTGGAAATCCCTGAAAATAGACTTTTATGAAGGAGAGCTAATTTTACACTCAGGTTTTTCCTAGTTCCCTGCCAACTTTGTGATGAAATCCATAGCTATATGGGTATCCATTTACCCTTATGGACAGGTAAAGGTGGTAATATTCTTGGAAGGTTCTCATCTGTCAAACTGACCACAGTTGTTTTTTATGTGGTGTACAGATGGTTGTGGAGGAAATGAACATATTGAATACTGTATTTTTGCGTTATGATAATGAGAAGATCTACTATCCCAACTCTCTACTCGCAACAAAGCCAATAAGTAACTTTCATAGAAGCCCGGATATGGGCGATGCCTTTAATTTTTCAGTCCATATTTTAACCCCCATGGAGAAAATTGCGGCTCTTAAAGCAAAGATTGCAAGGTAGTATATGGCACCTTATGCTCCATAGCGTGATTCGAAAGCCCATGTTTAATGCTATTGTAGAACATGCTCTTAGTTTATTTGATCTGGTTATAATCTGTTGTTTCGATGCTTCTAACATGCTTATAACATGTTCTTTGCTTGAACACTTTGAACTCAATACGATGGCTAGTATTGTTCAATGAGGACATTTCTGAGAGAATATTTTGTATTTGCAGGTATCTCGAGAGTAAGCCACATCATTGGTATGCAAATCACACTGTTATTGTGAACGAAATTGACGACATGCACACGATGAGGATGAGTTTGACAGTTAGACATAGAATGAACTATCAAAATTTTATTGAGAAACAAATTCGCAGATCTGACCTTATTCTGGAAATGAAAAAGTATTTTCAAGAGCTTGGAATCGAACATCATCTTTTACCTGAAGAAGTCCATATCCATAACGGCTTGAGTCGTGAGAGTTATCTCACTAGTTGATTCTACAGTTTTATAAGAGATAATCAGAGATTGTTATGTACAGCCGTCAGCAGCTAAATAATTTTCCAGCTAAGAAAGAAGTTTATGTCCTGATTATGACCAAAATACGGAAGCTGCTCTTTCCCCAATTCAGAGAGTTGAGCTGCCTTCAAACCTTAGTTCAGATAGATACTCATTAGAGCAGATCATAGCTCACACAAGGGATCAGAATGTTGACTGCCACAGGGGCAAACACTTTCGTGTATATCAACTGATGCGAAATTATACTGAGCTATGAACCTTCAAGATCTAGGTAACGGCCAGCAGTATGAAATGCCAATTGTTGTCTTCGAATTTGAAATCTTTGGCTCCGCTTTTGCTTCTGACGCGATTGTAAAGACAGGTACACATTCGGTTTATGAGACTGAATACGTATTGCTTGCTAATGGCTGTTTTATTGAAGCCTTTCTCATGGTTTCTTCACGCTTATAACTTGATATCTGTTAGATTCTGTTTGTGAGGCCCTCTGGATTTTGCGATATGTATCTTGTATTGGACTTTGTTACGTGTATCTTGTATTGCTACTAAAAAAAATATCCGCATACTTTACAGGGTTGAAAGAGTCTTCAATGCTGCAAAACGTCTACTTCTTGAAGACAAATGCAATTATTAGCTAATCAGCTGTAATTGTACCTTCAGAATCTAAGTTAACAGTGATAGAAGCTCCATCGACTCATACGCTCACACTTCCAGCTTTTGAAGTAGAAGGTTTCATTGGTTGTATCAACCACTAACAAAGATTAACTACCCTCAACTTAAAAAAGGTCCCCTTAAAGAAGGGGAACCTGAGTCGTGCAACAAGATATTATCTTGGATGATGGTAATCCTGGAAGATCCCATATAGTATAAACGTATCATCCTTTTCAATTTCAATGTTTAAAATAAAGAGGAATGATATGCCGCTTATGTTTTGGCATATGTGCAATGCTTGGATGTTCTTCCCTGCATGCATATTAGAGCTCACAGGGACAAGCACATCCTTACAGATGGGTGCTAATGATATGGTACGCAAGTCTTTGTCTCAAGCTAGGCTCAGTGATCTTGCTAATATCTCCAAGCTGGTGGGGCTGGTATGCACTCATCTTTGTGTTGCAAGGGGAACACAATTTGCAGAATATGTTGTAATAGCAAAAAAAGCAATTCTTAGGAGTTCATGTTGATTACAGAAAGAGCTTTAGTTTTTGTAATACCATGAAATTGGCACTGAATCAGATTGAAAGCTTTAGAGTATAGTGCAATAGAATCACAAGCATTCTGGTATGTGTATCGAGCAATCCCACTTCTAGATGTGGTGTTGGACTAGAAATTGCTACTCATTGCCGAGCACACCATCTCAAACTGTAATAGACTAGTACAAATGATGATATCCATGCAGTTTTTACATGTTTACTGCTGGATCAGCCAAAAATTAACTAATACTGAAGTAGCAATTTCCATTGACATTAGCACCAAATGCTTTAGTGAACCTGATCTCCAAAAAGTTGCAATCATGACACTTCTATGATAGATTGTAAGAGTAGATTATTGAGATAATAAAAGACATTAGGGAAGACTTGAAATCTACTCACAATGTGAAAAGAGCTCAAGAAGTTGAATGAAACGAGTCCATTCAAAAACTATTGAAGGCCCTCTTTCTAAGAAACCAAAATTTTGTTTCATACAATTAACTTTCTATTCATGTGCAATTTTGAAAATTGATTCTATGTAATACAAAGCTTTTTACTAGTGCCCGAAAACATAACCTTGACAAACTTTGTCACTTCAAAAATTCCAGCTGATATGTAAGCTATTCTCTCAAATTATTTTGAACCAAATAGTTACCAATTCGTTTTATCCATTAAATTGCTAAACTTAAGTGAAAAAAATGTTTGAATTTCTTTTATAAAGGGTACTACGAATTATGATATAATGTATATACACATTCATAATTGATGTTCATGTATGTTTTAAGATCATTATTATGATAATTTTAGCTGGATTAAAATGCCAATCCATTATCAAAGTCGGTAAAATATAATGTTATTGCAATAAATTGCTTTGCAAGAATTTGCAATTTCAGAGTTCTTCTAAAAAATTTAGAGGGAATACAATAATCAAATTTTAAGCCCTTGCTCATTGCAAAGTATTCCACATTTCATTCATAAAGTTCAAATGAAACTTACTAAGTCAAAATCCTTCAAATAATACAATATGTATCTTTTAGAATTCTTTTCTTGCTTTTCTTTGTAGTCGAAATTCAAATTCTTGTCCAATCCTTTTGTATTTCGATAAAAGCATCATAACCCAATATCCATGATACCAATGTAGGTGTACTTTGGAATATGGGAGGCGAATGACTACAACTGTTATAAGAAGAAGAATGCACAAGGGAGTGAAGATCAAAGCAACCTTGCACAAGGGGAGGAGGAAGAAGATGGCTTCATTTGATAGTAGTTTCATGTTGAAATTGGTCATATATGTTGTAGCGCTCTCATAAAATATTGATATTAATGCTTTATTGCATCGAGATGGCTAGTAAATATTTGCTCTCAATGTGAGCATATAGAACTTGATCAAAGGCTTTTCAATAAGAGATTTGCAAATATTTTAATTTATAGATTCAAATCTATTTGAAACGCTAATGTTAACACTATCTAGAGAAGGGCTAAATTTGTTAGATACTAGCTAGGAAACTCAAATAGACCGCAAAATCAAGTTTCATCGATCTCTAGAGAAAGAAATGAGCCAACAAATTATAGGGGGTATGAGAATATCGGTTCTAACTCAAAGCTAGATTGATGTGAAAGCTACCTTGAAAGGGTATATGGATGCTATAAACTAAAATGTTTCCACATTAGCTATAAATGTGAACATTTTAAAAAGACAAATGAACATGATACGAGAAAGGTACAATCCAAACATGCCTACTCTCTTAGTTTGTCAATATTGTCAAGGAAACCACTTAAATTAAAAGTCCCCTATTATGGTTTGTAGATATTGTAAGAAAAATGTTAGTTAGAAGTCAGATCTTGGAGTCAAAGGAAAGCACTAAATACTCGAAACTAGATCCCTACCTCTATCAAGCATAGACTCTTTGAGATAGATAGACAATGTCAAACCTTTGAGACATGTTCGGTACTTGTAGAAGCAACATAGATATACCCCTCGAGAGAAAGGGAGGATGACACAAGACCTCCTATTAATCTAATTGAGATAGAGCCACTTTCAAGAGTTTTTTCAAGGTTATGTTATGACTCTGGTGGAGGCTTGTACCATTAGGGGGTGCCTTGGACGTAGGGACCAGGCCTAATCTGGATAATAGTCAAGTAGGACCATGCGGGTCATAGTGGAGGTTTGTACCATTATGGGGTGCCTTGGACGTAGGGACCGGGCCTAATCTGGATAATAGTCGAGTAGGACCGGGCCTAATCTGGATAATAGTCGAGTAGGACCATGGTCCTACTCGACTATTATCCAGATTAGGCCCGGTCACTACGTCCAAGGCACCCCCTAATGGTACAAACCTCCACTAGGGTCATAACAATAGGTGTATTGAGTCCTTGTTTTTTGGATTTATGACATAGGATTTTGTATTACATTCATGTGGATTACATTTATACAATGTCGGGCTAGTTGATTTTGTGAGAGATTACATTTATGCAATGTATAATTACGGCAATTACGACTTACGATATAGACAACTTTGTGACATTTGTGTGTGTGTGGCAAGGTCCACTTTAACCTAAATGAGATCAAATTTTCAAGCCTTTAGGTTGAAATTTAGCTTCGGTCCCTATTTAGGTTTGGGTTTAGCTTTAAGATCGTTTTTACCCAAATAATAAATTGCAAATTATGCACAAGTAAAACATATACAGGCTTTCAATCAATTCATACCATAAATTATGGCAAAAGAATGAGCAAGTTCAATTTGCAAGCCCACATGTTTTGAATTAGGGTTTATAAAAATGACAAGCACATAAAGCATATGGATGATGGCCCATATACATCTCATGTTTCGAATTAGGGTTTATATAAATGACAAGCACATAAAGCATATGGATGATGGCCCATATACATCTCTAAGTAGAAATATGTTTCGTTAGGAAGATATCATATATGACAATCCCAATACATATTAGGACAACGACAATCAAAATCTTGGTTCACAACGACCAAAATTTTATAATTGAGACAAATGACAAACAGTTTATTTGTATCCCAAGGCAATTTATAAAACAAAAGAGCGGCTTGCTATTTTTTTTTCTCACAATTGAGTGGTTTTTATTTTAGAGCAAACCACAAAACACAATCTAGAATGCAAATGGTCAAATTGCTCTTCGTAGCAAGGGTTACACAAGGGCTTATAGAGTTGAAAAGAAAATGATTAAGGTGGATCAATATGAAGATTACTTGCCATATTTGATAGCTACTTTCTCTCTCCTGTTTTTAGATAGTGGGCTGATCTTTTTCAAGCCCTTTAGCTACGATATAGTTAGCCTCTCTTGTACTTGGTTTGTAATATTGTGTATATTCAGTTTATGGAGAGCAATCAGTTTGTGTTCTTTGAAACAATGTGTATGTTCAGTTTATGGAGAGCAATCAGTTTGTGTTCTTATTTCGAAGCACTTGATTATGTGTTGTGGTGATTGCATCGATCAATTAAGTTGGTGTCAACTTGGTATGAAAGACTGTAATCACCCCAGACAAGGACAAGGTGAAAGAATTGGAATCAAATTCAAGACGATTTGAGAAAACGCGGAAGCTTGTCTAAGAACCGGAGAGTTGGTTGTTCGAAAGATGTGTTGGGCCAAATCAAGCAAATGAGGATTCGTAGGATTGCTCAAAGGCTGGTAAAAGCCTTGTACTGTATTTGCGACAGAGAATTATTGTGAGAATCGGAGCTATAGCTTGACGGAAATCTGAATTTTTTCGTAGACTAAAGTCCTCAAGATGGTGTTTGTGATTTAAACATGTTTGTTTATTCGCTGATTTGCGAGCCGATTGATGCAGTAAATCATTGGTAGTAAGGCGACCTCAGTGGAAGTGGAAAGTATTGGAAAATTCGCAGGGAAAAAGTGAACTTTTGCCAACAAAAGCTAAAAACCCCAGACAAGGATTTGGAGTCTCAAAAATGGTGGATCTTTCACCATTTTGAGTGTTTTTGGTTGCTGTAAAAGCATACCTCAGGGCACCCTAGAGAGGAGAAGATCTGCCAGAGGGCTGTGGGTGGCCACGTGCTGATAATGTGGAAGAATAATTTTGGTAGGGCAAAAAACCCCACTGCCATAGCCCGCGAATCATCCCTGAACTATCATATCTGTATTTCCCTCGTAAAGGTTTGTAGTTGATAGATGATCGGTGCCATTGTCTATTTTGAGCTCACAATTCCGATGAACTTAATGAGGGACATACAAATGTAAACATTTTTTTCTTTGAAAAATTCTTGGCATTCAGCTCGAAAAGTAGTGAAAATGCTGTAGTGATTGCCATCACACAAGCTATAAAAATATCACAAGTTGTGAATATTCTGAATATAAGAACAACATGCATGGATCTAATCCAGTCAGAAATAAATTTTTATGACCCTTATATATCACCTAGAGAAGGGCCGAACTTGTTAGAGACTAGCTAGGAAACACACTATAATTGTAAAAAGAAATATGATATGAAATTATAGGAAAAAAGCTAGGGAAAAAAAAAGATTATAGGCTCTTTTGTAGTTCCTTAGTAGGCATTTCAAAAAACATCATAACGAGTTCACAATTTTGTGTGCAAGGGATAAACTCTTCACATGAATTTCTACTTCTGGCTCTCACTCTCACACAAATATGAATCATTTGTACATGGAGAGACAACTAGCAAAGCACCTCCATTTGTTATGACAATAAAGAGTTTAAGTAGGGGGAGTGTCATTCAAGTACAATTGAGGCCAAAAGGATATCTTAACATTAATAATATGAATGTGGATCCCTCTTTAGACACCCTCAAAGCCACTAAGTAGCAATGACTAGTAATTAGTGAATGAACAAGTTTGTGCTCTACATAGTCACTTTATAAACATTGAAGGTCTTATTTTCATCAAGAAAACAATTGTAGCTGGACCTAAGTTCTTCCACCAAAGAGCAATTACTTTTTGCCGACATAGTGTGTTGATGGTATAAGAACATTTCGACAGCTTTTTGGAAAGCCTCATTGTTGCCCCCAAAAACAGCAATCTAGAGTTTCCAAAGCACATGCACACATTTCCTAAGTTTGATACGGGCAAAAAATTGCTAGAATGAAAATTGTATTTTGAAGAATTTGGAATTGGTCTTTTCGTGGGATAAGGAAACGTGATGACAAAGAAATCTTGATGACAATTGTTGAGAGAGAGAGAGAAAGAGAGAGAGAGAGAGAGAGAGAGAGAGAGAGAGAGAGAGAGAGAGAGAGAGTTATTATCTTTTGAAAATTTCGTTCACTTAATAATCAGGGCAATAAACCTTCTGTAGTAACTTACTGTTCATGTACATGCAAATTCCAAGAAATGGATGAGCTGTAACTCAAACAGACGAGAGGGGTGGTGGTCCTGAAAGCTGTGAAACAATCAGGATAATTCAAAACAGTTACTTCCACAGCAAATTAAATGCCTACACAAAACCACCATTCAAAGCAGATTGTTGGTCACCATATTATCTTAATTAGTTGTTCAATCGATTATTCACTGCTTTGATAAAGTTATCCATGTGAATGTATGGAGGATAGTGATCTCAAACAATCACCTAGAAATGTTCGCTTTGAGAAATACCCACACATTATAGGAGTTATCATAGGAAAAATGAGCTTTGAAATTTGTGCCTCAGTTCTCTTTGACTGACAAAAGAAATTTTCAAGTCTAGATCTACTTGTTTACATTTGATTGCCACTGTACCAGTGTTCATCATAACTGCAAGGAGCCATGTGAAAAAAGGCTCCTTGTATCTCATGATAGACCATGTCAAGATAGACTTGTACAATCTCAATCACCTGGAAGAATGTAAAAGAGAAACACACGGTGAAGTGTGAGATTCTACAACAAGATGTCAATCCTGTACAAATCATTCCTCTGAAATTTGAATAACAGGTAACAAGGTTAATTTTGTTCACCCACATAGTCATGAACTTAGTGCCGTCTTCTCTTTGGTGTAGGTGGTTCGCTTGCTTTGTCAGGTTGGCAACGTATACTCTGACCTCTAATCTCTGACCTGTCTATTAGTGACACCACCCTTTGGAGATCTTCACCACCTGCCAAGTACGCTCTAGCCATTGCCGGTACTGGTCCCTTTTCAGGAAAAACCTCCACTCTAACAGGTATCACCCCTACGCTGTCTAAGTGCTGAAGTAGTTCTTCTTCAGTCAAGAACTCATCAAAAGACCAGATAATGAGACCCTTACTTCGGGCTGTTGTCAAACTTCGACTGAATGGATCAAAAACTCTTCTGTCAGGGAGAAGTGGCATGGGTTCATCTGGGCCAACGGGAAGCTGTTCACCAGTTTCCCTCTCAACTCGATATTTGAGCTCTTGAAGTATCCTGATTTGTGACAGTCTTTGAGGAGAAATTTTGTCCCAATGCATACCTGAATTCACAATGTAACCAAATTATTTTTCTGACAGAACTGGCATTTCATTCAGCAAACCAACAATACAACCTTAACATAAGCACTAAAAAGTGGCACCTTGGAGCCTAGGTAAGGTTGTATTAGTTCGTATGATTTGCGTTGGAGTGCAAATAATGTCAACAGGAATATCATGAATCGTCAACTTCTCGACAGGGATATCATTAACAAGTTGTTTGTCGTGCACTGCAAGGCATTAGCAATCATGAATTACTTGATGAGTCCAGTATTTTAACAAAAAAATCCAGAATAAATTTACAGTTCTATTAGCAACTGTCACTGTAGCATTTCCAAAATGAAAGGGCTGGTTCACAGGGAGACTGCATAGGTACTCCACAGAAACTTAATGAAAATATTGAGCTTCAAGAATTCAACTACTAACCCGTTGTAACAATTAAAGTTGAATCATCCACTGCACCCATATGACGAAGAACAGCATATTCCATTTCAGCAAAACCCTGAAAAATATCAGTGAAGGTAAAATCAAGCCAGCTTCAACCTCCAACAACAAAAAGTAGATGTTCCTCTTTCAATCGTCAGATTTGAAATGAAGATCATGCAAGCATAAGCAACTAACTGGCTGAAGCTCAAGTATATACTATGTCTAGGATGATATCCGAACAAAGGAGACATGCAATCTATAAAGTCCAACCAAAACGTCGTAGACCACCAGCTTCACGATGCATAGCCTGGAACAAATGCTAACAGATCCCTGCTCACCTTGTCAGCAACCTAGAGTATGTGCAGATCACATGCACAAACATATATGTCCACATTAGCTTTCATACATTTGTAAAGTGACCATTTTCAGTGATTATACTTGATTAGTATCCAGATGAAATTCTTAAGCTTTTATACCAATAAAATGTATGTGTATCCTTCCAAACAAGGATGTAAAGCATGATTTGATATCGATCTTAGTGTATAGCTTCTAGTTCCTCTCAAGTCTGCCCGATGCATGCACTATGCACTGGAGCCTTGCATGTTATGATGCTTAAACACAAGCACTACTCTGAAAGATGGCAATGGAGTAATTAGGCTTTATCACTAGGTGAGATAGTCTGAATCAAATTGGTACAAAATGACATTCAGGCGGAGATATAATGGCACCGGATACAAATAGATCATAGTTGCCCGTTCCATTCTGGAACACGTTCCATTCCGGAATGTTGATTAAAAAAACAATCGTAAATATTTAATGAAGGATTCGTTCAGACCCCAGTTTCAGCAGATTACAGGTTCAGAGCTTCAACCATTCACGATCTTGAAGAGGGGGCGCACTTGCTTAAACTGGCCAAAAGAGGTGCTGGAAGAGAGGATCAGGCCACGCTAGGGCACAGAATTGGTGGCAGAGTGTCTGTGACTATCATCTCCTTCATTCAAGGTTCATTCAAATGTCCAAATTCATTTCCTAACATGGTTTGCCACATCATATTTCCCTAAGTGGAGACACTTTCTTCTTTGGAAACGAGCTCAGTGTGCTGACAGAAGAACCTTAAGAGCTGCAATCTGTTGAGAACTCAAGGACATTACTATGCCAAGGAAAAAAGGTAAGGGTTGTTTTGGAATGAATGTCATCAACAAACAGGTGGAAGATTTACTTATTTTTCCTGTAGTTAATGATGGAATCAAGAGAGATAAAGCTCTGAAAAACCAAGGCCTAACCAGCTGTGGTGAGCAGTAAGTTCAGTCAACAGCATCATTTCATGACTTCATGAAGGAGATGATAGTCCACCAATACAAAATTTCTGTGAAGTACAAATGCTCATCTGTGCACCACCTGTTTTTTTATTTTTTTTTAAAAAAACTTTCCGACCCAAAATGGTCGGAACAGGTTTCTAAGATTTAATAGATCGTGTAATAGGTGAATTAGCATGCTGAAACTATGATATGGCTAGATTACAAGCTCATTCTTTGATGACAATTTGGCCCTTTAGCATACTACTAGCATATCATAGAGAGGATGTAGGATTGAACTTATTGCTAGAAGAGGACACCAGTTTTAATAAAATCTTCTTGCAAGAACATCCTTGAGCTAGACTATCCTGATTCTTTGCAGAATGACAAAAAATGCGCACTTCAGCTTCTTGGCACCATAATTAATTCACATTGACTTTGCAAAGAAGGTGAGAAATGTTCACACACGACATAATGGCACCAGGTAAAAGTGGATGTAGTAATCTAGTGGCAAGTTCAATTACAATCAGGAAAATGCTCCTTCAGCCACTCAGACCATTCAACACTCTTATAAATAAAGATGTAAGATTCATCTTGACCAAAAACGCCTAATTTCAACTTCATTCTTGGCACCATAATTCTCACACATACTGCAAAGACTATTTGAAATATCGTCCTGTATTCACTTAACTACTGTAATGTCTCAATATTTTTGGCTTGAATAACTGAATCAATAACAAATTTTAATACCGGTTTCCATTTCAAATCTCAGAGAGGCACTTCACCTGTTTGTAAGAGAAAAAATCCTGAAGTTTAAGGCTGGTTGTGATATTAATGCATTTGCTGAAAAATTCATATGCATGCAAACATGCCACTAAGCTGCACTCGCACCTACAACTTTATGTCTCCCCATACTAGTCGTAGTTTTTTTGTGAAGAGACCGCAATTCCAATGCAGGGTAGAAGTAGAATGGCAGCAAGTGCTAGGTACAATAAGAAATCAAATTTCTAACTAAGTTTTAAGGAGTCAGGCAGAGTTAGAATGCAGAAGCATAAAGAATAAAAGTAACAGAAAAGAGTGGTCATCCTTGAGTAAGACTAGGGAAATGAATCAATGGAACCCCTTCTGTAGCCCTTCTTACCTGTGCAAATATCTAACAGCATGTGGTGCATTGATCTCAACAAAGTCCTACTTTTTTCATTTTACACAGTTATCACCAAAACAACCAATCTCCATCTTAAGAGACATTCTTGATTTCAAACTGAACATTTACCTCTCCTTTTCCTAACCGAGCACCTGTTGCAGGATCAACAGCAACAGATCCAAGTACAAGCACATCCACTTTAAAGGTTGCCTTGAGTCCAATAGTCTTTCCATACTTTGTCACACCCGCCATAGTAGATGCTTCTGCATATAGTTTTGGGTTTAAGGTGGTGGGTTCCACAACTGAAAAGAATGCAATACGAAGCCGTGGATGTGTGGTCACCAGTTTTTTGCCACCTGTACTCACAAAACAACCCATATACATTGTTTACTACCTGTCAAAATCCCAGTTCTTTGCCACCGTAACATTTGATTTCATTGATTGTGATATATAAACCTGTGGACTTGTGACCATACAAAAGTGAATCACTGACATTCAGCAAACAAAATCAGTATGAATGATAGTGTTAAAATAAGGTATGAGCCAAAGGTTCTTGGATTCAGGCCTTACAGCCAGGTTCAAAACATATCAAAATATCCAAGTGGAGTCTTTTCAAGTGCATTTTTGGGAAAATTGCTGAAGGAGCAGAGGATCTGGAGTTACAAGAGAATGTTGCAAGCCAAGTTCTTACAATAATGTCAGCCTTTTATATTTCTGCGATACAGATGATAAAATTAGTACTATGAAATCTGCTATAAGAAGGTGAAAGATCAGATACTCAAAATACAGAAACCTCAGAGCACTCTTAACTCGATTATTATTTAATTTAATGGAGTGATAGTTACAATTGAGAAAAACTATCCTTGATCTGAGTTATTCAATAGCAGAATTTGAATCATTATTAACTCGAGTTTATCCACAAACTAATTTCTTGGATAACAAACAGAAGTGTTTCAATGACATGAAAACACAAATAATGGTCTGGTCAAAACTTGTAATGCTGTTCTGAAGCCATATATTAGGAACATTGCATTCTGAAGTAGCATGTTGATTTTTTTTAATTCTTTTCTTGAATAAACTGTATGACATTTAGAGGTCCAAAACATATAAGAAGTCCCATGATCTGGGGGTTCCAAGCCTCCTGAACATGGTGGAAAAGATTATCGGATAGGCCTTAGAGAAATTAAACCAGTTGCACACAGTTCGAGGGTGGAGAGAGAGTGCAAATAGGGGACTGACGTCAGTTGTTGATGCAAACCTCTTTGAAATGTCCCAGGAAGCCATGCAAAAGATTTCCACCGGAACTCAAATTTGTGTAAAGACTTTTTTCAGTCCCTTTTCTACATAGTTCTTTGTTTTATTGTAGATTTACACGCAATGTGCATGATGGTCATTAGAATGTTTATCACTTGACATGTCTGTAAGAGTCTTTAAAAATATCTACTTGTGAGATTGGAATATATCCAGATTCACAAATTTATTTTGAGAAGTCAGTGCTGTCATTGGTAGAGCTTAGAAAGAATATACATGCAACAAAAAAAACTCAAAGGATCTATATCGAATCAATGATAAAGAACTCTCAATAAACAAAAAACCTAGCCAACCACCACCACTTATGTCTCATGGGTACCCAAGCATACGTTTGTTTCAGTTGCAGAGCGTCTTCTGATGTGGCTTTTTTTGCATGCACCTTCTCTAGGAAACCTGATTGCTTTGGCTTTTTCTGTTTCACATTGCATGTCCCCCATTGCTTCTTGGCAGGGTTTTTGCATGCATATGCTCGCGTTGTGGCTAAGGCCAGATTTAGGTTCTTTAGGTTTAGCATTTTTTGCCCTTTTTATTTCTTTAATCGGAGCTTCTACTGGGACCAGTACATTAAGAGTTGGACTCATAGACACAGATGCTAATCAGGATGGCAGTGCACTATGGCAAGGAGAAGTATTAGAACGCTCTTACTGGTCTCAAAACACACTTGTTCAAGCTCACAAGGCCCCGCATGCACCCATACTTGAGACAACAAGCAAGCTCGTCTTGCAAGTGCATCTCAAGCATCTGTGGAGGCATCAGAGCCTATTGAACAATGTTATATGGTACCTTTCGAATCGCCTTTTCGAACTGTGTTTGAATTGGGAAAGAATCGGCTTCTCCAGGTTCAAACCGGCAAATTGGTTTTGGGGTTTAGGCGCCCCCCCCCCCCGCGGAACATCTATTATACAAATCACTTATAACAAACAAAACAGGGTAGTAGGTTGCTTAGTGTTAATGGGTAACATGAAGATTATAATTCCGACTTCATGATTAATCGATAGTGAATTTTGACGCAGAACTTCCAACTTCCAACTCCCGAGTCTTGTTACATGTCACCTGTGATTTAGGGTTCTTGATCCATCTGTTGCCTGCAGTTTTAGCTATGATCTATCTGATAACATCAGTGACATTAGCTAGTAGCTACTTCCATACATGACTAGAAATTTAGTCCTTTGAAAAAATTGAACCGTTTTTTTGGCATGACTAGAAAGATAGGAAAATGCCCAAAAAATGGTTTGAACCGTTTTTTTTGGCATAATGAAAGATAGTCCTTTAGAAAATGCCAAAAAAACGGTTCGAACCATTTTATTTTTTTCGGTTCGAACCAGAAAAACCCGTGGTTTGACACAACTATGCTATTGAACATGACAAGGCTTCTAGGCATGTAAAAACAGGTTTCCTGCAACGATATGGCCATGTGGGCCATTCAGAGTAGGCCAAGGTCTATTAGACAACAGCGTAGCCTTTGAAGCCATTCTGAGTAGAAAATGGCTAGTCCAAAACTTGTGCCTCCATAATGCTTTTGACCAATTCAGATATAGCCTGGCCTGCCCACCACGCCATCCACCACTGTCAACAGGCCTTTTGGGGACCATCTAATGATGCTTCATTTCCAGGACCATCCTCAGCACCCACCTTGAATACTTGCCTTTCCAACGATGATGCAAGGGTGTATGACACAGGCAACAAGGAGCTGGAGCAGATAATTAGGCGCCTTATGCAGCAGAGGGCATAGAAACACAAGCTCCCCCATCTATCGTAAAACCTGAGGAGCTAGTTGAACTCCTTAGGGAATTCATATGCCCTAGAGGTGAAACTAGCCTGATTCAGATGGCTTTAATGCCATGACGGCCCCAACCCCTCACTACCATACTTGATTTACGGGTCGAGATAGGCCTACTGACCTCTTTAAGGGATTTTAATCCAAGATCAATCCAATTATGGGTATGACAACAGCAATGGAAAAAGGTGGTCTAGAACCCTAACCTGCTTGATTTTGTTGCCTATAGCTCAATGTAATCACTTCCAAGAAATGGAACCTACAATTATAGAAATTCTATTCTTCGTTCATTGGTTTTGCTCGCCACAAAACTTGAATGCCCTACCCACTGTGGACGCAATCAAGGGGGGAGGGAGGGAGAGGGAGAGGGAGAGGGAGGTGTAGGGGTGGGAGCCCAAGTTGGAAAGAGAGGTAAAAGTAGTGGCTCACCACCACCAACATCACACGCGTTGGATGAGGAAGAGTTGTTTGTGTTAAGATTTTATATTGTTATCAATTGATTGTCCTGGACCATTTTGGTGCCTTGTGGCCCAACAGTAATATATTGTATATTTTACCACGTGTTATTAATTAGAGTCTCTACCATGTCTTAATGGGATGATGTTACGAGCCTGTAGCCAAAGTCGAACCCTAAAGAACACTGGAGATCATGCACCATAGTCAGAGGCGTGTTCAACGCACACGCCCACCAGGGCAAGACAATGTGAGCAGCGTGCACCAGTACGGGCCTACAGCGGGCCAGAGACCCATGGGCCGTACCACAGGCATAGAGGGCCTAACACAGCTTAGGGACCCTGTCATCAGGAGGGACCCCCGTCGGGCACCAACATGGGTTGAGGAAGGGTCATGCGTCCTTGGTTAGTCTTGAGTGTTTCTGTTTCGAGAGGGAGGTATATTTGGGATGCCCTGAGTAAGAGTGGGTTACTTCATACCTACCATTATGTATGCTACAGAGGTTTGGTGCACAAGGCTTCCTGAGCGAGAGTGGGCCCTATCTCTCATTTGTGGACTACCATGATTTCACGCATGATTCGAGCTAAGCTTCAATTCCACATCAGATTATCTGGTTGAGGCTACTTGTAGGACGATTGTATTTATTCGAATACTATGAGTCTTCCAAGCGACCGGTCACACTATACTCAGTTGGCTGTCCTATCATCTCAGATGTTAAATCACCAAGGCCACCAATTTTCATGGTATTCCCAGGCTTCTCATCTATTACGCACATATGTCATTACTATCCCAGAGCTACCAAAAGTATCTCATCAGTACATCTGAGGTTTCATTTATGGCTCCTACCTACAGCGGACATGGCAGGTCCTCTTGGGACTAAACTAGATTGCTATCATTCCCATTTCCTCGAGTTGGATATTATCAATGTAAGAGTATATCTTGGTACCTAGATAGTGGTCTCTCACACTGCTTACAGTTTATAATAGGACAATTACGGGTTTCCCCACATTAGTTATATGTAGAGATGGGACGTTTTCAGGGAATTCTACGTGAGCGTAGGATTTGCCAATTATGTACATTAGACGAGATGAAGTTTGAGGAGCATCTTATTTTTAGGTGTCCTGTATACTACGAGATTAGAGGGCATTATCACTACCTTTTCAGTGATTCCCCAGTCACACTATAATCTATGTGGACCCAAGGATGTTTCTTCTACGTCGACGCATATGCTAGCAAGACAAGTATGGAGATTTAGGCTCCTAGCCCCAATTAACAGATTACCTTTTTTTTCTTGAGGAGACTCCCCAAAGCAAATACTGAGAGTGAGACATTATATGAGGATGAGTCAAATATCTTGCCACATGACCGACATCGTGATCATAGGCAGTGTTTCCCATTGTGATCGAGAGTTGTTCATTGACCTCGGAGGAGACAACGCCCTCCATCTTGTACATGATTTTCAATGTCGGGCCCATCTATTCTTTCTTACTTTAGTAGAGTTCTAGCTCTACTCAGACCTATTATTTAACTTTCTTATATGTATAGCAAATTGTACTGACTAGTATATCATTGTATCATTTCAATTACAAAGAGAGTTCATTTAAGGCTCATTTAGATGATCAAAGACTACGTCATTTGATCAAGCTACTCTAATTTATTTTGAGCTTGAGTTTAGAGACACATTTATGCTCATACATAGACTATCACACTTCATATGTACTATTCGATCTTAAATGCTTTTTAGCATTCATGGACAATAATGTTTTTTTCTTCTTCTTCTATCCCCCTTGAACAATATAACACAGTCTTTTCCTCAAGGATCATAAACTTCTAGATCAATCTCAAATCCAAAACATTGAAGGAGGATGCCATTTTTCAACTCTTATATATCCTATAAAAACATCACATCGGACCATAATTTGCTACATCAAAAAAATTATTTGCACACAAAAGACGATGACAACTCTCTTCCTTTGGGTAGAAAATCAAAAAGTGCATTGTAATTTTCACTCTCTAGACTACACTAACACACACCAGCTCCTTATTCTATCCATAATCTTCAATTCCAACTAAAAGAACTAATAAGCTAAGCGATTGTATTTGATCATAATATTGAACTAGCTACACCTCGAACATTCTTCACTTTTGGAATTTTCACATTGTTTAAAGATTTTTCATCTACCAACACAACAAAACAAAGGTGAAAGTGCCACCAACCTTCTAGAGACGATTGTGAAGACATGCTAAAACCCAAAAGCTATTTGGAAATAGCAATGACTCACACCCCTATTGGTGATTGAGCTAATGAGAACACCAAAAATGACAATACCCTTTTCAGAGCTCGCATCCATCAAAGAACCCCTTTCAAGTGGCCTCATTAAATACATTCTCACTTAAAAGATTGACCTTGGCAAACTTGGTACAATAGAAAAAATTTAGTTCAAACCACGTACCTTTTAATGTGAAAAGTCGAACATGCCTTTGAGCAGTATCAGGATTAACCTTCACCACTCTGGCAGCTTGAAATTCTGGCAAACTTGCTACCTTCAATTGAAACAATCGAATTCATTGAAAACATGGAGGAGAATCCAAATCTACATATAGTCATCAATGGTGATAAATTTTATAGCTATCAATAGGAGGGGACATTAACTTAAAGTAAAGCAAGTATCATGCATGAACTTAATTAGGGTACATCCAAACTAAATTTTCAAAAGCTACAATCTGGAAAATGGTGATCTTGTTAGGGCCAATAGTTGGCCATACCTGCCTTTCAAGTGTTTGAAAGTTGTCAAGACTTGACATCAATTTTACAGTAAAGTTCTAACCCAATAAGACATGCAAAAGCACAAACGATGCTCTTCTTTCTCATGTGAGCCAAACTTGTAAGACAACATGCATAAATTTCAAGGTTGGCATGAAAGAGTAGAATCGTTCAGAAGAATTTGGAAAAACAGCCAATATTATCTAGAATTGAATCTAGATATATTAAGTTTTATTGAATTCCTTCAGAACTGAGTTCTTATTCTTGGGTCTATTAGGTTCTATCATGTAATTGCGCAATTTGAGATAATGTCACTAAGAAAATACAAAAAAAATTCCATTGAGAAATATTCTCTTACCAAGAATCCCATATATTCTATGCACATAACCTTTACTGATAAATTCCCAATGATTTGCAAAATATGTCTTATAAGCATTATAAGTCAAAACAACAGTTTCTGGTAAATTCTCTTCACATTGCTAGTTTGATCCAATTAACTCTATTCAAGACATTGTCAAATTCAAAGCTTAATCCATTCAATATGAGTTGAACAAGCTCTTCATCCTTGATAGGGTCACCTAAACATATATGAGATGTAACTACTAAAACAACTAATCAATAGCTACCAATATCTGCTAACTAGTGGACTCCAAGCCATGATGAATTTTGTCCTTTTTGAACCAGGCGCAAACAGAAATTAGTACTACATATTATGGAATGAGCCGGGAAGATGACATTCTGCCCGGTAAAGAGTCATACGCGAGGCCTAGAGGGGCCAAGACTATGATTCTTTACCAGGCAGAATGTCATCTGCCCGACTCATTCCATTGCATAATGCATAGTTGTTGCTTTTTCACATGACCGTTATGCAGTAAAATGTGCATTTGAAAACATAATCAATGTTTTCAAAGCTGAGCTTTTTTCACAGGACCATTATGAAGCAGAATTTGCATCTGAAAAACATAATCAATGTTGAGAACAGTGGGTTGCTGATTCTGCTTTTTAAGCAGTCTAAAAAATGGGCATAAAATGCAGCAACTATGTATTGCGTATTGATTTGTCTACTTGATCTGCAAGATATTTCTATAAGCCCTATCCCTGGATATTTCCAATCTAGTCTCCAGAGTTAAAAGCCAAGGCCCGACTACTGGGAAAGCCCGTGGCCCTCGGCCGTCAATCGCTTAGTCCTTGGTGCGAGAATGTTTTCAAGCTTTCCCTGTTCTTTTGTCTTTCTGATGATCATAGATCTGGCATTTCACTTCATGTTCATTTTCCAAATGTTCTGTTCATCATCCTTGGAACTTACGTTGTAACTAGTTGCCAATCATTTCAATGGCTGCCTAATTGAACCTTCCGATGGAACGTCGAAGTGGGTCATGGGCTTATAGAAGGCTAATTAGGTGCAAAAATACTAGAAAAAATCAAGCAATTGCAATTGCTGACCATCACAAATTGCCGTAGCTAATGGAATCGATACTCGGAACAGAAGAGATAAAGGAAGTAAAACGAAGGCTTCCATCTTTGCAGCTGGTACCTTTTCTGCGGCAACATCAGCACCAGCAAATAAAGGAGTGCGATGGTGGACAGGGCGTGGCTCGCGAGCAATGTCTTCCTCTTCTAGTGCATCCCATACGCGTTGACGAAATGGCCACTTCCAGGCATAAGCATCGTCCGGCACCTCCTCGGATGAAAAGACCCCAAACCTAAACCTATCAGGATCGTAGGCTGTAGTGAGCCTGGAGTAGGCCGAAGGCTCTGGATTGGCATAGCATACAACCGACGACTTGTGCGAGCAACCGCGAGAGTATGACACCACTGCCTTGGGCTGCTCTACCAACACGCTCGCACTCGCACTCGCATTATTACTACTGCGAGAGCAGGAAGCGGTGAAGCTTGTTGCACATCTCAAACCACTGCAGCACGCGATCGCCATCGCCATTGCCATCCCGCAACAACAACGACCTATAGCTTCACTCCTAGCTCACTCACTCAATCACTGCAAAGCTCATGCCCAGATTGCCATCCCTTCATGACGCAGAGCTCAAGCTCTTTGTTTACTCATGGCATAGCAGCTCTATTGTTGTTGCAGCATCCTCCTACCTCCATCCCAATCAAACAGTGACGGAGCCAAAGCATCAGTGATCTTGCAATCAAAAGCAGAAAGAGAAAGAGAGAGAGAGAGAGAGAGAAACAACGAGGAGTTTGAAGCTTGAAGCAGGGAAACACAAAGTTATATTATTATGTACCACAAAGCATCAAAGGTAATTAATGGCCATGCATGGATGATGGGTGCCATTGGGTGGTGAATGAGAGGATAGAAGGGAGGGTGGGGCCTCATCTTGGAGGCACTGCCCATTTCGGCCCCAACTTAATGAGAGTCACACGTTTTTTTTCGCTTTGCCCTATTGCAAAGGTAATACTATGTGTTGAGGTCGGTTAATGGAATTTGAAAAATAGTCGTGTGTAGATCATAGAATACATAATAGATCCTATGATAGACTGATGAGGATACCTGCACATTTCTTGCTGATCTGCTTGAGTTTTGGGGCACATGTCTTTGGAAAGCTTAGCTCCTGGATCCATAGGTGTGTCTATGGGCTTGCAGTCCTCCATGCCATATCTGCGAAGAACATTACTCAAGTAGAATTCTTGGCTTATAGTTATCTTTTTGCCTGCGCGATCTCTGCTGATCTCCATACCAAGAAGGTAATGGACTGGGCCTAAATCAGTCATCTCAAACTCTGATGAAAGCAAAGATTTGGTTTCCTATAATAACTGATTTGAATTTGGTGGTAACCTAAACTTATAAGACGTGAACCTTAGTTGAGGGCTAAACTAACATGAATGTGTTTCCACTAAAAAGTTTTAGAAAACACATGCAAACAACACATGATGCATAAGGTTAAAAAAGCAATTCTTTATCAAGAAAGAAAGTGATGCAGTGTGCACGGATTCAGTATCTTCCATGCATTCAGAATCTAAAGAGCTAGTTTCAAGGTCTGCACGCGAAATAGAAGATGCACAAGTCTAGACGTTTGCATGCCCTTTTTGTTCTACAAATTTGCGTGGTTCTATTCCTCATGGACGTTGTGTTCAATTTGCTTGCAGAAACTTGGCCTTTTGCGTAGATCGATGGAGCGGCTTTCATTTAGGCCTTATGATTTCTCAGACAGATTCACTTTTCCTCCATGTTGTGCTTCATCATCCACGGGATTGCCTGCTTTTGTCATCTCTTTCATGTGTGGAGCCAAACGTTGGATTGGAGTCTCATACGACTGTATCTTTTATGGGTGGACGTTGGATTGGAGCCTCATATGATTGTCTCTTTTGTGGGTGGAGCCAGACATTGGATTGGAGCCTCATACGACTATCAAAATTTATCGTGTGTGATGTTTGCTATGTCACGTGGCAAAATTGTGAAAAAATACCATGAGGTGGTCTGATAACAGTGCTCTTCATAGCTCAATCCTTCAGGTTTTCTGTTTATAGATAATCAAATTCTCTCTCTTGGAAATGGATGGGTACTCATCGTTTGTAGGTTGCTATTTGGTCTAGGAAGCCATTTGTTGCATGTGCAATTCCAATTTACAGCACCTTAATTTCATAAATCATACTACAAAATTGAAAAGAAACAAGAACATTCATGCAGCTCCTTTCAAAGGTGTCCAAATACATCACAAGATTAATTGAATCCTAATCACAAGATTAGGCTTCAATCCTTCGGGAATGAAGCCTAAATTGCATGTTGCCCCTCACAAGGCATTAAAAAAATACATAATCAATCAAATTATAATGAATGAAGCCAAAATAGCGTTGAATGACAGTGAATTGGGGTGAAGGAATATGACAATTGACAGCATATTTTGGTAATTTCTTTAACAATATATTTTCGTTGTTTCTAATAGTGTCTTAATCTTTTGCAGGATGTATACAAAATGTCTTCCATATATTGGATGAAGAATTGTTCGACTTTTCAAAGATGCGTCCTTAAGTCTACGTGATTGAGGGTTGGCTACGATTATCTTAAATCGTGAATATCTTGAATATTGATCGTGATTATTGTGAAAATTGATTGTGAATATCTGTGAGTACTCGTGAATATTGATCATAAATACTGATCATGATTATTGTGAATATTGATCATGAATACTCATGAATCATGATTATTGTGAACATTGATCATGATTATTGTGAACATTCATCGTGATTATTGTGAATACTCATCCTGAATATTGATCATAAACACTAAAATATTTTGAATATTGATCATGATTATTGTGAATATTCTTGAATCCTTGCCAACTTCAAAATTCCAAAATGATGAACATATTTTGTGATCAAAATATTAAACCCATTGTAAGAATCTATCATCAAATGAAAATCACCTATCTATCGGCAAAATAATTTTATACACAATTCTTAATCTTTCTAAAACTCAATGTGCAATTAGTTCTATGATTGTCAAATTTTTAACTACTTTTGTGGTAGTGATTCTGATAGTGTAAGCTCTTGTAACTTAAAATGTAAAAAAAACCAATGAATCATCACTATAACTTAACTTACCAATACTTACTTCTTTAGCAAAAAAATTAATAAATGCATTTGTCTGTACCTCAAAGAAAATACACAAATCTATAGGCGAATTTTTGCTTTGTGCAACTTCAAACGTTAAAATAAACTAATATTTTTTATTATTATAGAACACAAACATATCATGAGACAGTAAAAAGTGTTAAGCTTAACATACCAACTCTTTGGTGCTTGCTTAATCCCATACAAACTCTTTTGAAATAGGCACACATATTTGGCTTGCTTTGAGAAGTGTAGCCCTCTGGTTGCTCCATGTATATCTCTTCTTCAATATTTCCATTCAAGAAGGCATTAGAAACATCCATTTGCCCTATATTCCAACCATAAAGTGTTGCAAGAGAAATGATGATTCAAAAGCTTTCCATATTTGCCACGAGAGCAAAGGTTTCTTCGTAATCAATACCATGCTCTTGAGCATATCCTTTTGCCACCAACCTTGCTTTGTACTTGTTAGATTTACCCTAAACCCTAACCTTGCTTTCTATTTGTTGGTAGATCCATCTTGGTTTGTCTTCATCTTGAAGATCCATTTTCATCCAATTGACTTCTTGTCTTGAGGAAGTTCCACCAACCTCCATGTGTTGCCCGAAGAATCTCTTATGGGAATGAAGCCTAAAATTGACAAGTTTCGAGTCTTTGGGTGTAAAGCTTATGTACACATGCCAGAGGAGGAGCGAAGCAAGCTTGATGCCAAAGCAATCAAGTGCATCTTTGTGGCCTATGATGAGAGGACAAAAGCATACATGTGTTTTGATCATGTGATGAACAATGTTCACATTAGCAAAGATGTCATCTTTGATGAGATGCATAGGTTTGACGATGAAGACCATGTAGGTGATGATAGCATCAAAAGGCTTCCCACAATCATTGGAAGAAGATGAAGAAGAGGTTCCACAGGATGTTGCACAAGTGGATCAGGCTCGAAAGACGAGTATGCGAGAACTTCACCAATCCATGAGCCTAGGAGAAGGTATTTGCCGATAAGTGCAACAAAGGAAAAATCTGAAGTAAGAGATGATTCTTGAAGGTGGAATCAATCCACAAGCATGATATGTGGGAATTGGTTGATCTACCACATGGAAAGAAACCCATTGACAACAAATGGGTATGTCGAACAAAGTTTCATGCATATGGCACAATCTCAAAGCATAGCGCGTGCTTAGTGGTAAAGGTTATGAGCAAAGCAAGAGGGTTGATCATGAAGAGACATGTACATTTGCTCCAGTGGCTAAGTGGACTACGCTATGCCTAATCGTTGCCTTAGCATCCCATTTTGGATGGAAGATCCACCAAATGGATGTGAAATCTGCATTCTTGATTAATGGTGACTTAGAAGAGGAAGTATACATGCTCCAACCACAGGGTTTTGCTGAAAAGGGACAAGAACATAAGGTATGCAAGCTACACAAAGCACTCTATGGTCTCAAGCTGCAAGTGTCACATGCATGGTCTGGACGTATTTATCATTACTTTCTCTCTCACAAGTTTATGAGAAGAAGTTCAAATCCAAATCTTTATGTTCTTATAAAGAATGATAGCATTGCCTTGGTTGTGCTTTATGTTGATTATATAATTATCACGGGCAATGATGAGAATCTCATTGACTCCATCGAAGCCAACTTGTGCAAGCAATTTGAGATGGTATGAAGCAAACACATCCTACTACTATCTTCAGTGATAGCCAAAGCGGGATACCATTGGCCAAAGATCCAATTTCATGCAAGAACTAAACACATTGGAATAAAATACCATTCTGTGCATGAAAAGTTACAATATGAAAATATTAGTGTTACGCATTTCTCTATGATGTTGCGGCTTGCTGATATAGTAAGGACAAATTTGAGACCTTTTGAGCAAAGTTTGGCATACAAACAATTATGTAAAAAGTTTTTTTTTGTTAAAGTATTGGTCAATATTAAAGTACAATACTATCATGGAGGTACATGAATAGCATAGATTAGGAACCAAGTGAGACATTGATTATTGAGAGAGAGAGAGAGAGAGAGTTAAATTAGCAATAATCAATGTGTAAATTCTTTACGGCTACTTTCTAGGTTTGATGGTGACATGTTTTGCTTAGTTCAAGAATTATCAGGCCGATTATGTTACGAGCCCATGTTGAGCACTTAAGTAGCTTTCCTTTGTACTCATGAACATAGTGCGATTATACAATTGTTGGTGAGTAATTTCGTTTGTCTTGTCTCAAAGTACTTGATGTTGTACTGTGGTGATTGAATCGATCAATTTTGTATCGTGTTGTCAACTCAACAATATCCATCAACTCATTCATTTCAAGTAAGGAGTCCATCCCCACCTTCCAAGTTGAATAATTGCTTGAGGTAAGCCCATCATTGCTCTCCAACATGAAACCACTTGTTGTTGCCATGTTGGAATGATTGATGAATCTCCTTCAAGCATGTTCCAATGCACTTAGCACTCACTTAAATCTTCAAAAAATGAAATCAAGATGAAATCACAAAGATTTGGAATCACACATGTCTTTCTCTCTCACAACTGGTCAACAAGCACATAGAATTGAATAATTTTGATCAACTAATGATCACAACACACTAGAATGAATCTTGAACTTCAAAGATCTTGAAAAACCTCCTAAAAGTGGCTCTATCTCAATTAGATTAATAGGTCGTCTTGCGTCATCCATCTTAGCATTTCCTTTCTCCCGAGGGCTATATCTATGTTGCTTCTATAAGTATTGAACATGTCTCAAAGGTTTGACATTGTCTATCTATCTCAAAGAGTCTATGCTCGATAGAGCTAGGGATCTAGTTTTGAGTATTTAGCGCTTCCCTTCTCCAAGATCTGTCCTCTAACTAACCATTTTTCTTACAATATCAACAAACCATATTAGGGCACTTTTAATTTAAGTGGTTTCCATGACAAAATTGACAAACTAAGAGAGTAGGCATGTCTGGATTATACCTTTCTCCTATCATGTTCATTATAGGAAATTATATGGAGAATCCTTTATTTTTCCTATATAGGAAGTAATCAAAAGTTTTTTGTGAGCGTCCCATATCAGTAGCACCCATCTGTAAGGATGTGCTTGTCCCTGTTAGCACTAATATGCAGGTAAGGATGTGCTTGTCCCTGTTTAATTAGCTCTAATATGCATGTAGGGAAGAACATCCAAGCACTTCACATATGCCAACAATATATTTCTCAAGTGTGATGCCAGGAAAATGTTAAATATTAAATATCAACATAAATATGGCATGATATACTCGAAAATGAAGATATGAGCTGGATAAGTATAAATCATGAAGAGGCCTAAGTCATTTTTGGGGAATATATCTCCTAAGTACTTGCCTTGTAATTAAGGGCAAGACCTTTTAAAGGAAAAGACATTGTCTTGGACAACCTTTACTAGGTTGTCCATACTACATATGAAAAGACATGATAAACTATAGTAACTTTAACTCATAGTTAAGTATACCTCTTATGGTATAGGTGAATGTATTCTCAGTCTAATCGTTAACTAGACCCTTTCGCGAGAGCGACGCACCTGCTGTTTTAGAGGTGTGTTTGTTCGCCCCGTAGAACATATATTGATCTCACACTTCAGTCTCGATCATCGAGAGAGAAGAGTTTATGCTTATGTAAGAGATTGAAGAAGTGAATAGAGTTTTGTGAGTTATTCTCTCTTATCTCTGTTTTTCGCACTGTTGAGTGTGACTGATCTGGAGTCTGCTAACAATCTCTAATGCATTTCATGAATTTCTCTCTGATCAGAGAGACGCTCTAGTGCATTACAATCATTTGCTGAGTTTCTGTAAAGCATGCTCTAAAGAACTGTCTTTAAACTATCTTATTCGTCTGTAGCGAATACTTTCTTTTCGGCACTCGAATAACGACTATCTTTGGTACAGTCTAGCACAATTATTGAATAAAGCTGTATGTATACATATGTGATGACAGACCCTGCCTGAAGAATTAAGTCTCTGATATGTCTTCCTGATTGGCATTGACATAAGTTTCTAACGTATTCTAAAACTCTTCATGTTCTTCTGTCTAGAAACGAATAGTTCACGAACGTGATTAATTAATTGTCTGCACAGTCGCGAATACATCGAACAATTCTCGATTCTCTCTTGACACCTTAATCAGCCAGAGTGTAGTACCGATGTACTACTCTGATAACATCTCATTTGTAGAACGCACTTCATCCAATTCGATAGAGCCCAGATTGTTGTTCTGAATTTATTAACACTACCCATCCCAAATATAAGTAATACTGGTTACTTTTTAATGTCTGTCGACAACCAGAATAACCCTCGAAACCACTTACCATAATTGTACCAAAAACATAACTTTCTAACGTTGTCCTCTGTGGGAACGACATTATTTACTATAAACTCTATATTAACCCTGTTGGTATAGTACAACATATACCAATTTTTGGCATCGTTGTCGGGGATAGTTTAGGAAAGTTATAAGAAATCTGACAACTCCATTTCCATCTCTAGTGTATGTCAGATAGAGAATCCAGATTAGAACGATACCGTAAGTTTAGAGAGGAATTTTTACGAAGACAAAGTGAGAATACTAGTCGAAGAAATCTAGACGAAATCACTGCCCAGTTACTTGAACTCCTAATTAGCTTCGGTATGGAGGGTCCTGCTGCACATTTCACCTCTATCTCCAAAATTAAATACAATTATTTTAAAGGGACTTCTTCCGATGATGCAGATAGCTATGTCTCACAATTTGAGTCAATCGCTAATGCGAATAATGAGGGAACTGACGTAGACAAACTACGAATTTTCCCTGGTCTGCTAAGAAAGCAGACGCGCATATGGTACAGTCAAGTTGAACCAGGCCATGTAGGAACCTGGTACTTGCTGAAAGATGCGTTTTTGAACCAGTTCAGAGAGATCAGGAAAACTAACCGGTGTATATCCCGTTGATATGCAGATCGAATGGCTTTTGGCTGGTTTACCACCAAGGATTGATTGGTATTGCAGACAAGGGGACATGACCTCCTTAGCAGCGGTAATAGCTAGTGCCGAAAATTTCGAGACCTCGAAACTAGCACGAAAGCGACGATCGACGAAGAAATCTCGAAAGTCGAAGACTGATTCTAGTGACAACGATGAAGTTTCAGATTCTAATTCAAGTACCAGTTCTTCAAGCTCAGAATCTGAAAGCAGCGATTCATCAGAATCAAAAGCTGACAAAGGAGAGAGAAAGAATAAACGACGAATTAAACGAAAGGACGACACGAAAGTTGTTGAGGATAAGTCGTCAACTTCTAAAGTTGAAAAGCTTTGGAAGAGTAATATGGCTGACCTTAATAAAAAGTTTAATGACTTGAAAGTGCAGATATCTGAAGTTGGAGATAGAAGACCAAAAGCGTCTTCTTCCAACTCAGGAATGTAGTGTACGAAATGTGGAACTTCTGGACACACTAAGGAAGACTGCACTATTGTGAATGTCAAATACATTGAAGATCCTGCCCATGAGGTACTTTTTATTTTTCAAAATGATGTGACTAATAACTATGTATAGGGTACTGCAACATCAGCCCAGCTAGGCAGACCCGAGTTCGCACCAAGAAGGCATAATCCTCCTGAATTTGTTGGACCAGCGAAGTCTCAAACTGTGACTAAACCGATTTCGGGCAACTGCTACAATTGTGGAGAGCCGAGACATTTTTCTCCTGACTGTCCTCAACCGCGAAAGCCGATTGGTTATGTACCATTATGTTCGAATTGCGGAGAGCCTGGCCACAAGTATCCTAATTGCCCTCATCCGCAGAAGTCGCGACCCAAATATCAGTATGTAGCAACACCAACTGCTGCAGACACGAAAGCGAAAGCTGCAACTGATGCTGTTGTGCAGAGAATTGACGTTATTGAGGGAAAAGTGGCAAAGACAGAAGATCAGTCCTGGCCAAGTGTGTGGAGAAATTATTCAAAGTCACAACGAGAAGCAAAAGCTCCTCGAAACCTGATCAGAAATCTTCGACAAAGCACAGAAAATTCTCGAAGAATAAATCCTCTAGCAAAACAACGAACAAATCTACAACTAAGGAAGATCTCAAAGATGACCCTGACTATGACTGCAATGTTGCGAAGTTATTTGCAAAAGATATCTCGGCAAAAGCAAAGGAATTCATCAACGCAGAACTTCAGACAGCTACTGCAGAAAAGGTGGTCACTTTCGAGGAAGAGGACGAAGAAATCGCGAAGACTAAATTGTCTAGTGTTGTTATCGATAAACCAACCTCAAAATCAATGACGAAAGAATATGACATCGTGAGTGATATTGGATCGCTCCGTCCGAACATTACTTTTGAACAGCTGTTGGCAGATAACACTTATTACAGAAAGCAACTGAAAGGTTTTTCTATGCCCAAAAAGAAGAAAAAAATTTCTCTGCCAGATGCTGGTGTTTTGTCTATCGATTTAGGTGATCTTGGTGCACCTGAGATTGATATTACCATTGTGGGATGTCTGATCGAAAAAGTGCCAATTGACTCTGGTTCCAATGTATATATAATAACAGAAGACACAGCTCATGCTTTGGGACCGACTGACATTCAACCGACACAGCGAAACATCAAGTTAGTTGATTCGACACGACAAAAACCTGTTGGAGAACTGAAGGATATCATTGTCTACATTCAAGCCAAGCCATTCACAATGAATTTTATTGTTATCAAACCAATCGGTTTGTCATCCTATTCTGTGTTGATTGGACGACCTTGGCTTTATCAATCAAACACAATTATACATTGGAAGTCCAGAGAGCTGGGATTTCATACTGGTGAGACCAATAACCGAGGTAAGCCAGCAGAACAAAACATACTTGGAGTCGTGACAATTATGAAGGTGAAACTCCTTTGTCCGACACCAGCTTTACATCAGAAGAATCTTCGTATTCCTTGAATATTTTTTCCAATGGATCTGATATTAAAGTGCAGTACTTTGAATGTTATGAGAATGCTGATGACGACGAATTCTTTTATGCCTGCAACGCTGAAGCGGATGTTTCGTATGGAGAAATTAACGTTGCAGACACGAACTCGAAAGAGTCTAACGATTCAAGTGATGAATTTGAACACGAATTTGGTAACAAGAACCAGGTTGACGACAAGAAAACATCTGTGGAGTCAACCATGCGTGAAATACATGGCCATACCAAGGCCAGTATGACAGAAGGTATCGTTTTACCAGATTCTATTGAACTAATTGAACTTGCACCTGGCAGATTTGTGCATGTTTCGAAGTCACTTGGAGAATCGGAGTTAGTGGAATTCACTAAACTATTGAAGAAGTATCAAGACATTTTTGTCTGGTCGCTCGACGATTTGAAGGGTATACCTACAGAATTCGGAGAGCACCGAATTAATCTCAAGGAAGATGCTATACCTATTCGATAAAGACAGTATCGTCTCAATCCTAAGTAATCTCTCATGGTTAAGGACGAACTTAACAAGCACCTTAAGGCAGGTATAATCTATCTCGTCTTAAGTAGTGAATGGGTTTCACCCACTGTTGTCGTTCCAAATAAAAAGACTGGCAAAATACGAATATGCCAGGATTTCCGCAAACTCAATGCTGCCACAAGGAAGGACCATCATCCTCTGCCTTTCACTGATTCCATTCTAGATCAGGTTGCTGGTCAAGAGCGTTACAGTTTCTGTGACGGCTTTTCTGGATATAATCAGGTTGGAGTGCGAAAGGAGGATCGTTCAAAGACCACATTCACTACGGATTGGGGCACTTATGCCTACAACAAAATTTCCTTTGGTCTTTGTAACGCTCCAGCAACTTTTCAGCGAATTATGATGTTAATCTTCGCTGCCTTCCTAAGAACTTTTCTCGAAATATTTATTGATGATTTCTGTGTATACAGTGATATAAAGACACACCTGCAGAAGCTGAAATTAACATTGCAACAGTGTCGAGATACTTGTTTATCTCTTCATCTAGAGAAATGTTTTTTTGGTATGAAAGAAGGAATATTGCTCGGACATAGAATATCTAACAGAGGAATAGAAGTCGACAAAGATAAAGTCGAGCTTATAAAGGATCTCCAGATACCAACCAATTTATGTGAACTAAGAGCTTTCTTAGAACATGTTGGCTATTACAGGAGATTTATTCAAAATCATGTTTCTATTGCTGCCTCTCTTACACATCTACTGAAGAAACAAGTAGAATACTTGTGGACGAATGAACAGCAGAAAGCATTCGAAGATCTTAAGCAAAGGTTGATTAATGCTCCTATTCTGAGACCACCCAACTGGGCTATTTTATTTCACATTTATGTGGATGTTTCTGCATTTGCTATTGGCGTCTGTCTAAGCCAGAAGGACGACCATAAAAAGGATCATCCCATCTACTATGCGAGTCGACAGCTCAGTGCATCAGAGAAGAATTATTCGGCTACAGAAAGGAAAGCACTTGACATGATTTTCACTGTTAAAAAATTTCGGCATTATTTGCTGGGATATGCATTTATTTTTCATGTGGATCATTATGCTCTTAAGTATCTTGTAAATAAACCAGATCTATCAGGACGAATTGCTCGACGGGTTCTACTATTGCAAGAATTTACTTATCAAGTAGAGCTTCGTCAAGGAAAATATCATACGAATGCTGATTATCTATCGCGACTCAGCACCGGAAAAATTGAAGACCCTATCAATGATGATTTTCCATACGAACATTTATTCGAGATTTCATCTACAAATTCGTTATATTCTGATATTATTATTTATCTTAAGGATCGGATGTATCCGAATGGTTACGATTTGGAGCAAAAGACAGTTTTTCAATATAAGATAGCGCGTTATACAATTATTAACAATGTTCTGTACAAGCTTGGTGCTGACCATCAACTATGAAGATGTCTTGAAACTGAAGACATTAAAAAGGTCGTTAAAGCCTTACACTCAAAAGATGTTGGCGGACATTTTGCTTTGAAGAATACAGTTAATAAGATATTGACTGCCAAGTATTGGTGGCCAACAATGTTCAAGGATGTATCAAATTTTATTCGTTCATGTGATCCATGCCAGAGATCTGGTAAGCCTACAAAAGCAATGAATTGGCCATTGACACCAATCTTGCCTCTTGTACCATTCGAGAAGCGGGGGATTGACTTTGTCAGTCCAATCAAACCTGTTACCCGACATACGAAATGTCGTTATATTCTAGTTGCCACGGATTATGCTACCAAGAATGTTGAAGCAGATGCAATGAAACGAAATGATGCGAAAATTGTCGTGACGTTCTTATTCAAAACTATAATCACAAGATATGGTTGTCCACTTGAACCTAGGAACACATTTTCTAAATGATACGATACGGTTGCTGACAACCTATTTCCTAATCAAACACAGAAAAACTACACCGTATAATCCAAAAGCAAACGGGTTGACAGAAAGAGCTAATGGAACCTTATGTAACATCCTGACTAAAATTACTATTCCACATGCAACAGATTGGGATCAGAAACTACCATCAGTTCTCTGGGCTTATCGCAACACAGAGAAAATCACGACGAAACTGACACCATATTTCCTTACATATGGTATGCATCCTATCTTGCCAATTGAATTCGAGGTGAAAATCTTTCGTATTCAAGCTCAACGAACAAATGCAGGATTAATAAACGAAAGGTTGACTAATATTGAAGAACTAGATGAAGCTCGAGAGACTTCACAAAAACTAACAGAGGCAATCCAGAAACAAAGAAAGAAGAAATATGACAGTCATATAAAAAAATGTGATCTTAAAGCTGATGATTATGCGCTAATATATGACAGACGCCATCAAAAGTTCCCTGGAAAACTCCATATGTGATGGCTTGGACCTATAAAGTCATAGAGGTGTTTGACAATGGTTCTATGCAACTTCAATCACTTGAAGGTGAACTATTATCGACACGTATTAACGGGTCCAGACTGAAGAAATACTACCTTTGACAAGAATTTTTTTTTATTTATTTATTCTTATTATCTTCTAGTTTTTCTGAAAATAATCGCGAATTTTCTTTTATCTTGTCTAAAAGAAAATTTTGCGACATTTCTTTATTTTTTATTTTTTTTATTTTTTTTCCTTTTCTTTTCTTTCTAGAAATTTTCGAGAATTTTTCTTGACTTCTCTTAATCTTTCAATATCATTTAAAAAGTATTTTCGAGAATTTTTCTAGCATTATCTCCAGTTTTTTGAGAAATTTTCTAGTATGTTGTTAAAATTTTCGACAAAATTTTAGTGAGTTTTTGTAACATCCTTCGAGAAAGTTTCGCGAAACTTTCTAGAAGCTTTCTAGCATATTTTTGAAAATCTTTCGAGAATCTCTCGACCTACTTTTTGTATCCCTCCATTAAAGATGATGGCCACGTGATCATCATTATTCACACGTGTGTACGCTCACAGTTATTTTTTTTTTCTTAATTTATTTTTTTTCTTTTTACAAACGGTCTTCATTAAAGATTGATCTAGCAAATTATAGTTTCAAACACTGAGCCATCCATGTCCTCCATAAATGGAAGTGACAGATGTCAAGTCACCATGCCACATCATCATCCCTTCCACACCGCTACTGCTTATCGGAATTATTTTTCATTTTTCCTCTTTACACTTTTTACCTGCTAAGTTTATGCTTTCCAGCGCTCACTCTTTGCGTTCAAAGCATCTTTTTGCGAACTATTGCGATCTACGAAGCTATCATTCAACATTTGAACAATGGCTTCCGCATCAGGTTTGAGCTCTAATATCATTTGGAAAGCACACGCAGGAATCCGCCTCGCATCCATCCAGTCCTTTTTGGATCGATGCAGGCTGGGTGATTTGAAAGTGGACCCCTCTATCATCCTCTCTGAAGTCAGTACTAAATTCATGAACTCCATCCATTCAATTTCGAAGGTGGACTTCAAAGTTCACGTACGAGGCCAATTCTTCACTATCATTGAAGACCTGTTCTGCACAACTCTTGGATTACCTCTGGATGGGAAGCTGCTTTCAACTAACAAAGATTCGATGGATGAAGGTGCCCATTTCTTAAGCAACTGTTTCGTTCCCACGAAGGGGTACAAAATCTCTATGATCCGAGATACAACATTCAAGTTGTTTTGTAAATATGCAAACCAAGCAATCTTTTTGAGGATGCGGATGCTACCATTTCAGTTCAAAATTTTGGGTATATATTAGATGCTCTTGCAGGTAATCCAGTGTGCTTCGGCGTTATCACATACAAAGACTTTTTGTGCTGGATTAAGCACCAAAAGTTTTCTGGAGTTGGAGCCCATGTATCTCGACTCTGCGCTCATTTTGACATATTGAGCGATCAAGAGAAAACCATGCTGACAGGAAGATTGTTGGTTCCCAAGCCAATAGATCTTTCCAGCATCCTTTCTGTATTCCGGTTCCAGTCGATGATGCACCAGCAATCAAAGTAGCAGCCACCACTGCTATGGAGACTGAAGTTGTGGCAATGGACACCGATGGAGCTGCTGCTGCTATGGATTCTTCAAATCCAGCATTTGCTTCCACATCTCGAAAGCAACTGAGCGCATCCACCTCTAAGGATGACGCAACCCAGTCAGATACATCAGACAAGGGACGCGTAGCTGCTGAAGGCGACAGTGGGGCACATGTGGCAGATGACGAAGAACTAGACGACCAGCCCCAGTGGTTTCGATCCATGACTGAGAAAGCCAAGAACCTTGTGGCTGAAGTATATAAGTTCGACAAGTACCACCGTCAACTCACAATGCAGCTTATCACCTCAGAGAGGAAATCACTCGACTCTCTGAAGGAGTCCTTCGAGAAGATCGATTTGCTCGAATCAGACAACACGAAGCTGATCGAACAACATCGTTTCCTCGAAACATAGCTTCAGACTTTAATAAGGAAGCTGATTCTTTGAAGCAGACCAATAAGGTGATTCAAGCCAAGTCTGACAATTTTTAGACTCAAAACGATTCTTTGAAGCAGCAACTTTTGGCTGCAAATCAACATAATGTCGCGCTCCAGAAACATCTACAGGAGGAGCGAATGACAAGATTAAAGGCAGAAGCTGCTTTGTCCCTAAGCACCACCGCAGGGTCGATCACTATCGATCTCACGAAGCTGAACCAGCTCCAAGGCTAGATGCTCGACAATTTTTGAGCGAGTTCTTACAACCGCTCGAGGATGCGGAGGCTCTTGTCGAGGAAGAATTGGTGGAGTTGAAGGAGCTCTCCAGTGATGCCACCCCATCTTGCAGCGGGCCCGATGCGCACGATGATTATCTGTAGGCCCTGCTGCGAATTGATGAACTTACATAGCAACTCCAAGTTGTGTCTGCCTGCACTGAAGCCTCAGACCATCCACAATTCATGGAGGCTGTCGCAAAGATTGACCAGCTCGAACAGGAGTTGTCAACCCAAAAGCAACAAATGGAAGATCAGAAGCTGGCTGCTGAGTTGGAAACTCAGGAATTTGCAACTACATCTACTCAGCCAAAGCGAATGCGGCGAAATCAGTCGAAGGTATGTGCTGACAGATTCCGTGCATTTGCTGATCGCTTCTGGAAATGGTGTCCACATGCTTTTAATATTGAGTTGCAATGGCGTGTGGATTACATGATGCTACCAGGCGTAGTAGGCATCGCCTTCGACGACTGGAAGCGACCATGGGAGAAGGACGACTTTCTTTGGTTATGGGCCCAGCTCACTATCGAGCAGAAAGGATGTCTTTGCTGGGGCATAATCCAGGGTAAATTCTAGGTTGTACCTTTCGGATTGGCAGAGTTATACATAGGCTCTTCGGCTATGTATGCTCTCGAATATATCTGTATCAAAGAACTTCAATTTTTGCGAAACGAAGATAATAAGCGACATTTTTGGAAGCAAAAGTCGCAGTTTCAGCTGTACAAACCACAAGCAGTTGCAGATTTAGGCGCATTCGACGATGCAGGTCTGCTAATATATATCAATATGGCTTATCTGAAATTATTCAGTCTATATGTGGATTGGGAGCGAAACCTTGCAGAATATTTTGCGGAGAGTCGCCATAATTTGCAAGATAGTATACATTTTGGCAGTTTGGTACTTTTGCGGCAAAGACATTATTTTTTGTTCAGACCTTTATGTTAAAAGCAATTTTATTAGATTTTCAGCTCGTTACTGTAAAGAAATCACTCTATGAAGTGATTCAGATGAAGATACCAAGTTAACCCAGGAGTTGTTCGATGGAATAATTCCGGTTAAGTTAGAAGAATTTGGCAACTTACCAGTTGGCCGCTATACCAAATCGAAAGAAGACTTGTTCTTGATCAAAGCTCAACAGGACTTGGAGCTTGCTCAGAAGTTATATGAAGAACTGAATCATTCCTGAAAATTCATTCGTGTCTTTGTCGTGGTGATGTTTCTATGGGATGCTGACTATTTGAAGGTTAAAGATGTTTTGAAGTTTGATTCCAGTTTTCATCAGCAATTCAAAGATTAACTCAAAATAGCCTATTCAATTCAAAAAAAAAAAAACAACAAGACATATATTCTCTAAGATGAAGAAATATCTAAAGGACGAAATACACGAAAAAATATTTTTTTGCCTCAACGAAAATCTGACGAACAAGAATGTTTCTCGGATACTCCTCGAAATAAAGATGATATGTTCACGAGGACGTTTCACATTTGAGGAAGGAGATATATGATGCCACGAAAATGTTAAATGTTAAATATTAAATATCAACATAAATATGGCATGATATACTCGAAAATGAAGATATGAGCTGGATAAGTATAAATCATGAAAAGGCCTAAGTCATTTTTGGGGAATATATCTCCTAAGTACTTGCCTTGTAATTAAGGACAAGACCTTTTAAAGGAAAAGACATTGTCTTGGACAACCTTTACTAGGTTGTCCATACGAAACGACTACATATGAAAAGACATGATAAACTATAGTAATTTTAACTCATAGTTAAGTATACCTCTTATGGTATAGGTGAACGTATTCTCAGTCTAATCGTTAACTAGACTCTTTCGCGGGAGTGACGCACCTGTTGTTTTAGAGGTGTGTTTGTTCGCCCCGTAGAACATATATTGATCTCACACTTCAGTCTCGATCATTGAGAGAGAAGAGTTTATGCTTATGTAAGAAATTGAAGAAGTGAATAGAGTTCTGTGAGTTATTCTCTCTTATCTCTGTTCTCCGCATTGTTGAGTGTGACTGATCTGGAGTCTGCCAACAATCTCTAACGCATTTCATGAATTTCTCTCTAATCAGACAGACGCTCTAGTGCATTACAGTCGTTTGCTGAGTTTCCGTAAAGCATGCTCTAAAGAAATGTCTTTAAACTATCTTCTTCGTCTCTCGCGAATACTTTCTTTTCGGCACTCGAATAACAACTATCTTTGGTACAGTCTAGCACGATCATTGAGTGAAGCTGTATGTATACATATGTGATGACAGTCCCTGCCTGAATAATTAAGTCTCTGATCTGTCTTCCTGATTGGCATTGACATAAGTTTCTAACGTATTCTAAAACTCTTCGTGTTCTTTAACCATTAAGTTGGACTTTAGTTGTTGAGGACTTCTGTCTAGAAACGAATAGTTCGCTAACGCGATTAATTAATTGTCTGCACAGTCGCGAATACATCGAACAATTCTCGATTCGCTGTTGACACCTTAATCAGCCAGAGTGTAGTACCGCTGTACTACTCTGATAACATCTCATTTGTAGAACGCGCTTCATCCAATTCGATAGAGGCCAGATTGTTGTTCTGAATTTATTAACACTACCCATCCCAAATATAAGTAATACTGGTTACTTTTTAGTGTCTGTCGACAACCAGATTAACCCTCGAAACCACCTACCATAATTGTACCAAAAAGCATAACTTTCTAACGTTGTCCTCTGTGGGAACGACATTATTTACTATAAAATCTATATTAACCCTGTTGGTATAGTACGACATCAAGTCAACTATCCTAAGGTAATGTGCGCGTTCACACTCAAGAGTAGGTTTCATCACATGACAAGGAGACATTAAGCATAGTTGGGTATTATCTCAGAACGAGTAGCTCATTATATAACATTCAACACCATTGAAGGAGATTTATATTAAGCTTAGCTAACATGCTCACTTGGGAATGGTAGATATTATATACATAAGCACAAAAAACATAAGCGGCATATCATTCATAATTTTAAACATTGAAATTGAAAAGGATGATACATTAATGCCATATGGGATCTTCCAGGATTACCATCATCCAAGATAATATGTTGTTGCAGGACTCGGGTTCCCAATGCTTTAAGGGGACTTTTTTAAAAGTTGAGGGTAGTCAATCTTTGTTAGTGGTTGATACAACCAACGAAACCTTGTACTTCAAAAGCTGGAAGTGTGAGCGTAGGAGTGGATGGAACTTCTATTACTGTTAACTTAGATTCTGAAGGTACAATTACAGCTGATTAGCTCATAATTGCATTTGTCTTCAAAGAAGTAGAGTTTGCCGAAGCTGGTTACCTGGATCTTGAAGGTTCATAGCTCAGTACAATTTCACATCAGTTGATATACACGAAAATGGTTGCCCCTGTGGCAGTCAACATTCTGATCCCTTGTGTGAGCTATGATCTGCACTAATGAGTATCTATCTGAACTACGGTTTGAAGGCAGCTCAACTGTCTGAATTGGGGAAAAAGCAGCTTCCGTATTTTGGTCCTAATCAGGACATAACCATCTTTCTTAACTGGAAAATCATTTAGCTGTTGACAACTGTACACAACAATCTCTCATAAGACTGTAGAATCAACTAGTGAGATAACTCTCACAACTTAGCTGTTATGGATATGGACTTCTTGAGGCAAAAGATGATATTCGATTCCAAGCTCTTGAAAATACTTTCTCATTTCCAGAATAAGGTCAGATCTGCGAATTTGTTTCTCAATAAAATTTTGATAGTTCATTCTATGTCTAACTGTCAAACTCATCCTCATCTTGTTCATGTCCTCAATTTCGTGCACAATGACGGTATGATTTGCATACCAATGATGGGGCTTACTCTCGAGATAACTGCAAATACAAAATACTCTATCAGAAATGTCCTCATTGAACAATAATTGCCCGTCTTATTGAGTTCAAAGTGTTCAAGCAAAGAACATGTTCTAAGCATGTTAGAAGCATCGAAACAACAGATTATAACCAGATCAAATAAACTAAGTGCATGTTCTATAATAGCAAACATGGGCTTTCGAATCACGCTATGGAGTATAAGGTGCCATATAGTACCTTGCAATCTTTGCTTTAAGAGCCGCAAGTTTCTCCATGGGGGTCCAAATATGGACTGAAAAATAAAAGGCATCGCCCATATCCGGGCTTCTATGAAAGTTACTGATTGGCTTTGTTGCGAGTAGAGAGTTGGGATAGTAGATCTTCTCATTATCATAACGCAAAAATACAGTACTCAATATGTTCATTTCCTCCACAACCATCTGTCCACCACATAAAAAACAATTGTGGTCAGTTTGATAGATGAGAACCTTCCAAGAATGTTACCACCTTTACCTGTCCATAAGGGTAAATGGACCCATATAGCTATGGATTTCATCACAAAGTTGGCAGGGAACTAGGAAAAACCTGAGTGTACAATTAGCTCTCCTTCATAAAAGTCTATTTTCAGGGATTTCCAGGTACCTGTGAATTTTTTAGCTTGGAACTTAAAAGTAACAATAAGAAAATCACTGACAGATGAGAGCATATAATTACTTGCTCCAATTACAAAAGGTTGAATCACAGAGCAAAAGTCAAAACGAAGTGAAACGTAACTTAAGAAGGGTCAGTGTTTTAATGTGATACCTCCACACCATCGACAACGCAGCGGTCCCCAACATCGAACGGATGCATAACAAAGAGGAATATAATTGCTTCAAAGAGCGTCTTGCACGTGTTTCCAAATATGAAAACTATCACCACCAACTGTGAGAAAATGAGCAGAAGCAGGTGGGTAGTGGCGATTCCAAGCACTAACAGCCAAATAACAATAATGAGCAATGCAATCACAACATCGATCAGACGATGGAGTTTGTTGACTGCAGTTCTAGTGTCGCTCAACGACAGAGCAAGCGCTTTTCGCTCCTTGTACACATTCACCTGCCAGGAAAGCCATACATGGCAATATGAGAGAGAGAGAGAGAGAGAGAGAGAGAGAGAGAGAGAGAGAGAGAGATTATTTCAGGTCATAACACAATTCAATGGTGATTATGTATTATGTAATGAGCCAAGTAAAGAGAAATAAGCGAGCCTCGGAGGGGCCCAGACTATGATTCTTTATTGGGCAGATGACATGTTGCCCGGCTCATTCCATTGCATAATGCATAGTTGATGCATTTCCACATGACCATATGCAGTACAACGGCTTTCTTTCTTTTTTTAAAATTTCACATTCTCGCTAAAGTCAAAGCTTTTGCTTTTCTATTTTCTTCTAACATTTCAATTTCCAAAGTGAAATGTTTTTTTAATCTTTTGACTTTGTCGAAGTTGGGAAATTCGCATTTTGGTACTTAGACAAGTTTCTCTTTGTTCACTGGTTTTCCTAGCACCCCCCCCCCCTCTTTTGAACAACAAATAAACTTCTATTCCATGCCAAGTTTAGGTATCAAATACTAAAAGCTTTTTGTCTTAAAGCTTTTGTCATAAATGTCATCCATCATCTCCTTTGATTGAATGCAGGTGATAGCTTTTTGAGAAAACCATTTACAAAAAGTGCACCTTCCTATTGGATTTTCTAGCATTTATTGCTCTCACATGTGAACAATATGGTCTATAGTGACATAGCAAGCCTCTTTCTAACTTCCTCTCATATTTTTCTTTGCTTAAAAAGTGTCCAAATTGGTACTCTGTAGCAAAACTTATGATCAGCAATTTTTAGTTCAAAATTGAAAATTTTTTATTACATGTCCTTTGTGAAAAAAGTCATTTCTAAATCACTATGTATGTGTACAGACATAGCACAATGAGTTACAGTAGCCCTGAAGATGAAAATGGATCTGTACCATTTACATAAAAAGCAACTAAGAAATGAATTTTCAACTCAAATTAGGTAGTTTACGTAAAAAAAATTGATTTTTTTTTTTTAATCGATACATGTGAAACTTGTTGCATGCCATGGTTCAAAATCACTTTGACTTAGACTAATGTGAAACTGAGAGTTTGACAAAGAAAATCAATTTTCCCAGTTCCAAACTATATTGAACTTGAATTCGAAAATCCCAGTTGTATAAATTTTTAAAGGGACCGAAATTGTTTCAAACTTTTTGTAAATGTGTTAATTAAAACAAAATTGGCTTAAAAAGTGAATGGCCTTACTGAGATGTATGCAGTTAGTCGATTTACGAGGTCACAAGTAATTTCACTTACACTTGAAGATTTTTTGGATATGTCAACTAATATAACCAATTTTTTGTTCCAATTTTTTATTTTAGGTGATCAATAATATCTGAGATATTGCAAGTCTAGAAGGAACGATTCTCATGCCGACCTATTTTTAGATTTTCCAACAGTTGAGTGCGACACCAATGAGATGAATAATCGAGATACTTTGCCGATCTAGTGGATGAAATTACTGTTAAATCAAGTCAAGACTCTATTTTCGTCAAATTTGGGTTTTGAACATGAACCATATTCAGGAGAGAAGAAAGAGAATAAGCTTGAGATGGTGGATAACCGACTAACAAAATGAAAAATTTGTTTTAGTCCACACAGAATTCCAAAAGAAAAGAAGGCAAAGAACATTGTTTTATTTTTTCATGGTAAGTCTTCATCGTGGTGGCATGACTTGCAACCAAAACCTACTACATGGTGACAATTCATAAAAACTTCTAGAAAACCATTTGTGTTGCAAATTGTTGAATTTATGACATACATTAGGACCTAAAATGGATTCATTTAATCCTCAAGAGGGATTGGATGCATTGCTATTAAAGATTTTATCATCTAATGCAAGCTAGAGTTGATCTTTCCTCATTAAGCAATCAAGAACAATTTATTATGACTAAAATGGCTTCACACATGTGAGAGGTGGCCTATTGTATGAACAAGGTCTAAGCATAACTACTACAAAGATTCAACGTCTCATCGAAATGCGTTTCGAACAAACAAACGCGTTTGAAACGCCCCGTTCGAAACGGGCCCGTTTCAAAACGCGTTTCTTACGTTCGAAACAATTGTTATAAAAATGCAATTTTTTTTTACTGAGGAAAGCCACCATACACAGTTTCTCCTCTTGAATTTGCATTCTCTAGAGCATTCTCCTTAAATTGGATGTATCTACTTCGTACTAATCTTTCTATGACATGTCTACCCCAAAAAAAAAAACCCATTAAAACACAATTTTTTTAAAAAAATAAAACCCTAAAAAAATTTCTCGCTTCAAACTTTAACCTCCCGTTTTGAAACGACGTACGAAACAAACCCATGAAACATTGCAAAGGTTAAAGCAATGGATCACAAAAATTGTGAGTTTATGGGTTTACGAAATAAATTTTCATCATTCGCTGCCTCAATCACAAATTTAGCCTTCACGTCTTTTGCATTCTCTTTGTGGCTTGTATTTGGCAATTTATCCTAGGTTTCTAGCTTATTATTGAAATGAATGCAGGTGACATGTGCTTCAATATGTTGATGATGTCTTACGAATTGTGAAAGCCTATGATTCCACAACGATGGCATCCAGGAAACAATTTCAAACTAACCCTCTTCAGACATGTCATGAACTCTCACTAGATCATCAGGATAGCAATAAAAATGGCAACATTGATTAGCCCTAGGGCACCACTTATAGGGATGGAAACTCACCTCCTACCTTGTATTTTTAATAACCCCACACTTTGATGTCATTTTTGAAGTCAACAACCTTGAGTCAACTTTAGCTTCATTCACTCGAAGCCCTAGAACACCATATACAATTATATTGGCCTATAATGACTATTGCCCAAGGTCCATTGACTTGTGGTTAGAGCTTGTTAATTAGGATCATAGCATACTTCTTCACTTATGAACACTTTTGTTCTAAAAAGTTGAAGGGGAATTCCTCTTTGGTCTTTCAAATATATTCTAAAAATCATGATCTTTTGAGTGACCTATTCATTGAATCAAGTACTAAAAGAGGATATTATTCTACATTCAATTTTTTCTCTTATCTAATATCTTTTAGGCTTGGTTCTAAAGGTATCATGCTCTAATGGTTCATTTTCATAGGGAATAACTACATGCACCCTTTCCAATTGTGCTTTACAAAACTTGAGAGTAGAGATTGGATACATTAAGTCATTGTGACATTCATGGTTGGGTAGTCAGCAAGTCCCCTTGGAGAAGGTTGAACATTTGTAGCACCTATAGAACCTTCGCTGAGTAATTGTCAGAATGTTTTAGAACCTTCGCAGTGTTTTTAAGAACTTGTTTCACATTACTAAAGAGGTTTGTCAATCTTTTTTTCGAAAGCTAATTTGCCAAAATACCACCTTGTCTAACAAGCTATACAAAATCCTCTTTATAAGCTTGAAAATTGACTCATTTCACCCAAATGCTAGTGGAGCTCTTGTCAATTTTCCAACTAAAACTTTTTTCAGCTTTCAAACCAACCTTCTTGCTATCATTCCTACCATACATTCAAACTTGCCAACCTGTCAAAACAAGTTCTTTTTACCCGGTCTTCTTCTGAATATGATGAATCTGCAACCCCTGAATCGATTGTTTAGAGGCTTGTGCCTCTTGAACATGATATACTGGTGATCTCAAGCAATGAGAATGTTGTGAAATGGCTACAAATTGTTGAACCACTGCTCAAAACAATGGGTCTTCCTACAATTTTTTTTTATAATGCAATAAATCTGGAATTGGTATTCATGGTCTTTTGTACTTGGGATGAGACAAAACTCCAATTTTATATCCAATACTAAAAGATGACTCACAAGGTGTGAGTTTTTTAGGCCACCCTTGCAGCTATAGGTATAGTCACGAAAACACTTCCTACCCCATCCCATAGGTTAGCAATAGGTTAAAAGACTTGCACACTTGTACTTGTTGATTGTACTGTGATCTTGGAGGTTGTTAGATCATCATGATTTTATTGGCTACTTTTGTTTGTGATCCTCTATCAATGATCTTGGTCAAAACTATTACATAGTGTTAGAGTTCGGTAGCACAAAGCAGGACAACCAATCGAGTAGAAGAGAGCATGCACAAAGGGCACTAGTAGGCTATGCGCATGGGATCCCATCCCCACCACCTAGCCACCCACCTTCCCTTCAACCCTAGAAGGTTGGTACTAGAGAACAAGAGAAACTTTTCTATTTTGAGCTTGTATGGAGGCTAATAAGGATTTCTAATTAGCTTATGGGACATTTCTTGCACCTTCTTTGGGTTCCACAAGCTCCAACATACAATCAAACTCTCAAACGAAACGAAACAAAACTAGATGAAACGAAGTGAAGCGAAACGAAACTTGAACGAGCGTAGCAGGCAAATAGACTAACATACAGCTTACAATCTTCTCATAAAACAAGGAGAACATCAATATCAACCAAAATAATGACTCAAAATCATACCACCCAATTGACCAGATTTTGCTTTGTGATTTGTCCACTTTCTGTTGCACCATCGAACAAGGCCATGCCCTTTGAAGCTTCATCTAGTTGCATAAAGTGCAGTAAATCATCTAGAATAATGTACCTGAAACGGAAAATGTAAAACGTAAAGGATTGTGTTGGCTTTTATCTCACTTCATATGTTTGAAGTGGATTAATTAATGCAAAGAACTTCATTCCTCTAGAAATTATGGTTTCAACATTGTGCATGATTTGTTTTATGAAAAAGGACCATAAAATGAAATGCAAAGTAGAGTATTATTTGGAAAAGCAGCATAAACCAATTATGAAATTTTGAAGTCCATAAAACTTTTCAAAAGCAATGTTTTAAAGCTCCTAAGATGTCCATAAAGAATTTGGGGCAACACATTACACTTCATAAAATGTTAAAATCTAGGGACCATAAAAATATTTTCAGCCATAATGTAGACAATCCTTTACGTAATAGGTGATGCATTCATTTGAGGGCGTTCCGCTGAGGGGAGGCCCTCGTGATCCTGAGGACGTAGCCCGAAGGAAACGGGGCCTCGCTTGTTGGGAGCGCCCTCAAATGAATGCATCACCTGACATAAAGTACTATCCCTAATATTTTTACCCCCCTCTATCACCCTAAGACGCGCACACACAACCTAAATTACAAAGGAAAAATATTAGCAGTGCAAGAAACGCACCCTAAATAACAAAGAAAAAATATGAGGAGTGCTTTATGGTTAAGAAAACTCGGTTTAGTGACCTTTACACTCAGCTCAATGGTCGTTCAATTATGGCTTGGTCATCCAAAGATTACTCAAAAGACCATTCCCAATACGTAATGGATTTTTGGTGACTATTCTGCCCATTTCTGAACAGATTAAAAAGCAGAATAGTCACCTGTTTTTTTTTTTTAATTATTGCAGATTTTGCCACGTGGCAGCATCGGATTGGTCTCAATTTTTTTTACTGTTGATTCTATTTGCACCTGCCACGTGGCAGCTAAGGATTGGTTTAAAAAGGGTCCAAAAATCCATTACGCAATGGAAGGGGCCGGGCAGAGGCCATTCTGCCTGGTAAGGATTTCCAGAATTTTTTTAGGCTCGGCCATGGCCTCTGCCCCGGCTCCTTCCATAATACCTAATTTATAGTCGCTGCCTTTTATGCCCATTTTTTAGAGTGCTTATCAAGTACAATGGACTACCCACTATTTTCAACATTAATTATGTTTTTTAGATTCAAATTCTGCTTCATGATGGTCCTATGAAAAAAGCTTAACTCTGGTCATTATGTTTTTCCAATGCAAATTATACTACATAATGTCATGTGAAAAAAGCAGCACCTATGCACTTACCCAATGGAATGAGCCCACATTCCGTAATACACAATATTATTATCCAATCAAAACCCTTAACAGATGTAATCTTCCATGCATGCATGCAGCTGGAGAAATGAAGAGTAGTAAACATACTTTCTTCCAGGTTTTGCAACATTTTTGAGAACCTGCTTTGCAGCAACCTTCGCCTGCCACTCACTTTGGATCTGGACGTCATTACTGTCTGCAGCATCATCTAGAGTATGAGTCAGGGTAGAGATTCCTGTGTGCCTCACTAAATTAACAAGCCTCTTCATATTCCAAGCAGATATATTTCTTTGGTTCATCCTCTGCAGGTGCTCAATGCTGATCCCACTATCTCTATTGTTTCCCTCTTCCAAAACCTGCCGTTTGCTACCAATGAGCTCACTTTTTGTCAGAAGTATGCTCCTCCTGGGTGGATCATCTAGGAGGCCCGAAACTGCTGAAATTTTTGCACCAGCTTTCCTCAAATTCGACACTTCTTCGAATAGCTCCTTCTGCTCATTGAATTTATGCTGGATCTCTATGACAGGGGGACCAGAAAGCGTCTCCAAAATATATTGATTAAACAAGGACTCCTGGATTCTATCAAAATAAGTGCTTACATGGTAGGATGACGCCAAGACTTTAACCAAGAGGATCTTTATAAGCCAGATAAAAGCTCCAATGAGGAAACAAATCAGCACTTTTGTTACATAAGTCATTGCTCTGTGTTTCCACATTGTGTGCTCCACCTTGGGATCTAACAGAAAGAGCCAAGCCAGCAGCACAAACATGAGCCACATGCAAGTTTGTACTCCCTTTTGTAAGCCAAAAACAAAATAAAGGACACGCTTTCGCAGCAAGAAATTTTTTTCCACAAAAAAGACTATGACTCTTACTATCCAGCCAGACAATAGCCCGCCTCGGAAAATCACCATCACCATGAGCACCCACTTCCAGATTTGCAAACCCCAGATCATCCTATGTTTAAAGTAGGGCATCAGAATGCTACACACCAGAGCCGCAAGGATGATGGCAAAAGCCAACCATTCAAGAATTGACCAAATATTCCATTTGCTGTTGAGGTATTCCTCTGGAAGATCCACATCCTTGAGGGGGTCATCTTCCTCCTCCACTTTTCCTAGAAATCCTGTTTTTAATGCCCCTGAGGTTTGTAGCTGCTGACCTGATCTCAGCAGTGTGGATTTGGGGCGGTTTCCCTGCTTCTGCTGTTCCTTCTCCAGCTGCCCAGAACTGCAAGGTTTCTTTTGACTCACAGCCAGAGGAGGATGCGGTTCTGCCAATCTCGACTTACTCTTCAGACGGTCAAAATTGCGAGCGGACAGTAAACGAGTTAGGTCCTTGACTACTTCTTGTGCACGATCCAATGGTGGTGGGCAGGCATCCCCGGCGCTGGATAGAGGCATGCTCCTACTTTCTCGTAAGCCCACCCCATGCGCGGACGGAATTGATGCTTTCGGAGCTGGATAAGGCTTGAATTTCATACCTTCTTCTTTGGGAGGTTGATGAACTGCATCTACATACAAAGTGGAAATAGGAGGATAGTGGCACGTTGAGGATTTCCGGGATAGAGAGCTTCCCCTAGCAGCATCAGCCATCCCAAAACATTTCTCAGAAGCCTCAGAAACAGCGCAGATATCTCGCTCCACGAGTCTGCTATCAGAAGCGCCACATGAAAACTCCATCAAGTCGGTGTCAGGATCGAAAGAAACATCTCCGGATTCCCTCTGCCTTTGGAGGAATCGACCTATCAGCTTCATTGGGGGATCCACTGGCACCCCGAAGTAAAACCCTTCCTTCATCTCTTTAGCATCACTCTCATCAACGCTTTGCAAACTGCGCTTACCACACTCAATAACAGAAATGAAATCGTGCATTGAATCCCTCAGAGGAGGATCTTTCTCACGTCCTTCATCTCGCCTGTACCTTTCTTTACTAATTGGACTTCTCAATTTAGAGTAAGATGTCTGGGCATTGCGGCGATTGAGGCTCAAGCCTTCTTTTTTGCCATTTCCCAGTTTGCTGCTGTTTTCTCCCACACTGATGCTGTTTCCGTCGTCTACTCTAACCATAACTTCTTCTAATTCACTTCCTGCTCCTTCTGTGGGAGTTAGAAACTGGGCATTCTCTTTGAGTGAATGTACACCATCATCGGGTGGGGGCTGCTGCAAATTTCTATATTCACTACTGCCTAATGTTGATTCGGTTTTCATCTTTTCTGATTCTTTCAAAGATTCAAAGAGAGGGTTAGATAGAGAATGAGGGACGTACAGCTGAGCAGAGAAGATTGTGAACTGCAGACTTATGAGTAGTACTCGAAGTAGAAGAAGAAGAAGAAGAACAGCAACTGAGCTTCTGTTTGCCAGAGCAATTGCTAAATTACTGGTGCTGCCTTTCACTGTACGTACCGATGAATAAAAGGCTGTCCCATAAAGTTTCCCGCTTTCTTCAACAAAGTGAGTATTCAGCTTCAATGAACGAAGGCATCGCATGCAGTTCGCAAGGTGTAATATCAATTCATTTATCCAGTTTGTACATTTCATTTGTTGCCAAAACCTGATTTCGAAGAAACATGTGACTATTTCCAAGTTTCGCTAGACAACAACGCTAAATATGAAGACATTTCTCTAGTTTGTGCATTTCCTTTGTTGTCAAAACCTGATTTCGAATAAACAATATTTGATGCTTTCCAGGTTTAGCTAGAGACAACCAACGCAGTGCCAAACTCCGTCCCCAGATTTTGTAATTTGGGATGAGGGAGAGATCGCCGTCGTTGATCTTCATGTGAGCGAGGTATAACTCAACCCAACTGTTGATCATCAGTTATTGAGCAAATGCACATTGACAGAAAGGCGATCAATTGCACATTGACGATAGAGGGGGACCACCTGGGGGACCATGGTTAATGTAGTCCAGCTGTTTTCTATGGTGAGCTTCCACAGGCAATGAAGAAGTGGTGAATGGAACAGAAGGTTGTTGCATCCTCTAATCTTAGTTCTCGAGAGTGGTGCTGCTGCTACACTTGTTGATGCCTAGTGTTTGTCTGCATATAGAGAAGAGAGAGCGAGAGGCCGGTGATTTCCAAGGACGTGCATGAATTTCCCGGCCATAGATATCACATTCTGCGTCGATTGTCTCCACGTCCATCGTCTTTCCAATCCCTGATGCTGCTGCTGCTCCACGTTCCAGCAGTAGTCTGTGAGAGAGAGAGAGAGAGAGAGAGAGAGAGAGAGAGAGAGAGAGAGAGAGATTTTAAACTTTGGTGTAAGGAGCACAAATTTCAAAATTTTGAATTTGCATGTGGGCTTCTCTCTTTCTCGTGCTTCGCACATATTTGCACTTTAACGATGTTTATACACACACGGACACGCACTAAGGGCCAAGTCCATTTCAATATATGGACTTTTCCCAAGTGCTACTCGGCACAACTAGCCCTCTCCTTGTATTCACCTCTATAGTAGTTTTTGCATAGGAGTGCTTAGTGAACTCCAAGTGCTTAGTAGTTTTTGCATAGGAGTGCTTAGTGAACTCGGAGTGTCTCTAATTCAAATTAGGATAATGTCAAAAGGATTCACAAAGAAGAATTTTTCAAATATATACACAGAGAAAAAGATAGCACTCATGGTTCCCTATTTTGCGATTTGAGATATCCATAAAGGGGTCATGACCAATACCTCAACAATCCCGACAAAAACCCTCTTGTGACCCATAACAATTGGCATCATTCAAGTCATACGACTTTATGATGGTCACACCGATCAATTAGTGTCAAATCACCTTTTTGGAGTTGCATGCGTCCCATACCACAAGTTTTTCCTCCAAGATGACCATCCACTTTCCGATCAATCATTCCAAAAATCAATTGATTTCATTGGAACTCACAAAATTTTCAAAGATTTTCTCAAAATCTCAAGATTTGAAAAAAGATTCAAGTAACTTTAGAATCCCATCTCTCTGTACTATGCCAAGTTCTCAGGAATGTCAAAATTCCAACTTCATAGTACAAATTCCAACTTATATCCTCTTTCCCTCTTTTCTGAATCTTCCAGTCAGTAGAAAGGACTTTAAATTACACTCAAAAAATCCTTTAAGTTGACAGATTTAGAAATTGGAAAGAATAAGTGGAAAACAAGATCCCGTCAAAAAATTGTTTTTCACCCCCAGTCAATTGGACTTAAAAAAAATTTATTCAAAAGCTTGGGCTCATTTGACCGGTACATTGGTCAAATTTTCGTGAACTTTTGGACCCTAGCTAAAGCACAATTGCCCCAAAAAAACAATTGGAAAACAAATATTTACTTCGGACCCCAAAATAGCAGTGTAAGCGTACAAGATTTAGCCTTTTTTGCCTGTCTCCAAGGGATTTTCTTTACCCAAAGGAAGTTGTCCCTTCCATAAAAGAAAACCTAAAAAATTTGTTTTATGTCCTGACCCATACCAGCGAACGAATTGTAATTAAGTCACTAAATTGCACTTAGTTAATTAGTTGATACTAATAACTTGCAATTCAAACTCTAATACCACTTCCATACGCACGAAAGCCACCCAACTACTCTTCAAAAAAATGAAGTCCAAAAAAGTTGCAAAAATCCCTTTGCAAAGTAAGGGGAAAAAACAATATCAAACAAGAATACAAACAAATTGTTTCCCAACCAAGTTTCTAGCTAATAGAAACGTCAATTAATTCTTCTGCTACCATTGCTCTGGTCCAAAAATAAGTCCAAAAGCCCTTTTATCCACTTAGGACCAAAAAATTCACCTTGAACCCGTGAAGTAATGAACCTCAAAAATGTTGTTCAATCCACTACAAAAAACTGGATCCTGACCGTAGCCATCCATGGGAGCTTACTAATTTACCTTGCATCTTATCAAAAGATTTTGCATGACACATCAAAAAAATGATATGCATGTAAAGTAAAGTTAACCCCCTCTTCTTTCTCGTCCCTCGCGACTTACCTACCCGAGGACCCGCTCGGATTCAGTAATGGATACCTGTGGCATATTATGCCCATTTTCAAATAAATTAAAAAGTAGAAAATGCATGCATTTTTTTCAAAGGCAGATTCTGCTTTTTTATTTCTGCCTTTTTGTGCCCGTCCGTACGGATTCCGTACATCTGCCACATGGCACATTTGTGTTGGTTAGTCAAAGTCAAACCTACCTATTATGCTTCGTAATGTGCTTCTGAGAAAATTTCAGGTATCCATTACGCAATGGAAGGAGCCGGCGTAAGCCATTTTGCCCGGTAAGGATTTTCAAAAAAATTTAAATTTTTTTGAAAATCCTTACCGGGCAAAATGGCTTACGCCGGCTCCTTCCGTAATACTTAACGACCTCAGCGCGCGCGCGCGAGAGAGAGAGAGAGAGAGAGAGAGAGAATATATAGACAGGAACAAGAGAGAGGGAGAGCGTGCGATTAGGATCAGAGGGAGACGTCTCCCCCCTCCTCGGCCCCTCAGCTCTACCACACAGATCCCAGCACTCCATCAGAAGCGTTGGACAGTGCCAAAGCCACCCTTTTTTGCTTTTTATTGTGAATTTCATAACTTTTGAACCAGGGTTTACTTTGTTTACAGGTTCAGGAAAGAAAACTCAGATGTTAAAGACGCTACATCCGCCTACCAGCAGCCCTACTGCTGATAGAATCTTTGCAGCCCAGCAGAGGCTTTTCTTTCACTTAATAAACAGTTCTTTGCTTTATTCTCAAAGCTTTGAGGTTTTAGTAGCCTAAGTTTGGAAACAGCATGCACCACTGTTATACTTTTACTACTTCTATTCTTTGTTTCATTTGCTTGATTCACAAAGCAAACACAAGTTTTTCTCTGAATAAAAGTTCTCAAAAACTCTAACCTATTTCTAGGCAGCATGCTTGCCATGAAATCCACATTCATAGCTATTTTCCTACCATTCTGCATGTCTACTTCCATTCACAGTTTTCATTGCTTCAGTCATAAAGCAGACAAACCGAATGGAAGAACTGTAAGCAATAATCTCTTGCAATTAGCATGCATTGGTAAATCTTAGCAATGAAACATCACTCTACTCCCAGTTTGCTCTTATTTCCATTTTCAACTAACAATCAATAAGTTCCAAAAATCAAGTTTGCATTAGCTATTGAAAGATAGTCAATAGAAGGCTTTTTTTTTTTTTTACTTATGCATGCCATGCAAACCCATGAATTTACTATTCTAGATTATACATCAGGCATAAGCTTCTAACCGGTTTGCAGCAAACACTAACCACCCTTCCACACCAGGAAGAGGAATCCTTAGCCGCATGCCAGTAAACCACAATAGACTGAAAATTTCATTACATGCCAAACCATGTGAAGCAAAATCAATTCCATTCAACAATCAAAAAAACAGTTTCTTAAATTGGTTCACCCAACCGAAGGTGGAACACCTACTTTAATGACGACCAATTTATCGAAACTCAACCGATTGTTGAGCCCTTGATTCCACAGCACATCCCACACTCGTTGCCCCTCCAACAACTCGATTGGCTACTCTGATACCAATAAAACGTCCCCTAGGACTCCCGACCGAGATAGAGCTTCCTTGAACACCAAAGGGAGGATTGCAGTAGACGAAACCGTCCCAACCAAACCTAGACCATCCGATCTAGCCCCCGAGCAATCCAAGAGAAAGGCAAGCCAGAAGAGCGCTTCATAGATTGACGGCATACCGGCCTCAAACTCTACAACAACCCTCATAGACACTGGTGAAGGTATATATAGAGATATAGCCAACCCCACCTACCCATGCACTGAATCCACATGGAAGCACTCTAACGGATCATGCCAATCCCCCATGCATGTCTACTACATGTAGGTACCCCTAACCGATAATAGTCAAGACCCATGCATAAGCACAGTGCATGTACCTCCTATCCCATACTAGGATGCAACACACATGCCTATACCGCATGCGGGTATGACCCCATGGTCCTACTGGACTACTATCCAGATTAGGCCACTGGTCCCTACAACCAAGACAGCCCCTAATGGTACAAACCCCCATTAGGGCCGTAACACCACACGTGTGTGGTACGGACTCCAATACATCATGTTATCAATAATTAAGTGGAATCAAGTTTAGATACCAAAGCATTCACAAAAACTCAAGACAAATGTGTAGAAACTTCAAGATTGCCAATTTGCTCCAAAAATTCTCTCCTCACTATGGAATGATGGATCTCAAATTAGGTGAGCATCCAATATTTAATAAGGAAGATGATTAACATTTTTTTTCTTAATTTGTCAATCTTACCTAACCCTAGAGTTTTGCCAAGTTGGTGGCTAGGTTGGTTATCCACCTCCATGATTCAAGGAATTTGGCCCTATCATTTAGGAATTATGACCAAACAAGCCTAACTAACCCTGTGAATGAGATCTAAACTAATTTGATCTCACCTCACACGTGCCAACAAGGATCCACACGTGTGGGACCCACCTATGTACAATTTACATGGGATTTGCCAATTTTTTGACAATTTCTCACTATCTTTATCTTCATGTGAGGTTGAGTATAAAGCCCTTACAACCACTACTAAAGAGATATTATGGATCAAAACATTTCTTATGGAGCTCAAGTGTATCAAGGATGGAGATCTATCTATCATCAAGTGTGACAACATCTCGGCTCAAGCTCTTGCAAACAATTCTATTTTTCATCCAAGAAGCAAACATATTGAGGTTGCACACCACTTTGTAAGGGAAAAAGTCATTGGAGGAGAAATCAACTTGGAGCACATTGGATCATCATCATGTATTTCTGATCTCCTCACCAAACCATTGCTCAAGGGTGCCTTCATCAAATTTAGATCTAATCTTGGCTTGATTCCAAGATCTATGTTAAAGTGGATAGATGTCTTTTAAGGAGGAGTGTGAAATCGTAAAAGTCATCTATCTTGAGATTTCGAGGTCCTCTTTCAAAATCACTCATTGTACCCTTGTAGATAAGTGATTAGGCCAAATCTAGAAGTGGATTAGCTCGTGGTAATGTGGGCCACTTACACTTGGCTTGATGGTAGAGGTTTAGTGACATAGCACCTCTTGATTTCATTTGTCAATTTGGGCCAATCATAATGTGAGGTGCACCAAAATGCTCCAATCATTATAAGAGGTGGCATGTAGGTGGTCCAATTAAAGTAAGAGGTGATGTTTTGAAGGTCCAATCATTTTGCACCATTTCCACTCTCATGGATCTCGAGCTAATATGAGTGAGTCCACACTTAGTCTTTTGTAGTGAGATTGAGATGTAGCAAGCTCCAACACTTAAAAAATTTCACATTCTCTCTCTACTCGAGAGCTAGATGTAGCATTCTCTCTCTACCCAAGAGCAAGCCAATTTTATACCTAGTTTTTTTTCATCCAAAGTTGCCTTTCATTATGTGTGATGAATGGTTTGTGTTAGGTGCATGTGTAGAGTGCTCATGCCTTGAATTTTTGAGCTACTATGCTTGTATCTTATGAAAGTTGGATCTATGTGCAATCACACAAATCTTAGGAGATCATTCACATTGTTTGAGATGTCCTCACACGTGTGAAAAGTAAACAGATGTGGTATGGGTATTAAGGGCTTACTTTCCCACAATCTCTCCTTTGACAATGTGCCACAATCAATTCTTAACCCAACTATGATAATGTAACGTGGTGTCCTCACTACCACAAAAACCACTCGATTGATTATCATCCACTCATGTGCCATAATCTGAGTCAAATTTAGACTTGTGAATATGGCCATCTTTGCAATTTCAATAGCCATGAGATATTTTTTTGCAATTGCAGTTCATCTTTGCAACCTCTCTACCAAATTTAGTATAGAGTTACACAACAAAACTAGATGGACTTTGTATTCAGTAGAAGTCATTTATTAATTTTACTTGATGATGACACTATTCTATTTTGATATTGATGAAAATGAATATGAAATTAAAACTCTAGTAGTGTCATGGAATGCATTGAAAAATTGTTGCAATTATATGCTTAAATAAGGGAGAGGTGTTAAAGAATATTATATTATATTATCATTATTATAGGATATTTCATATGTACAGACTCATCTCTGAATCATCAGGTTGTTAAGTGGTTGTTGTTTTATTAGGTTGTTTTATCTCAAGTTGTTAGGTGGTTGATATTTTATCTTTCTAGTGCAAGAGTGGATATGTTTCAACCTAGTTTAATTTTCATGAATTTAGAGGTCTATGATTCATTTTAAGTTGCAAGTGGACTAAAAGTAAACTATCACAAAGAAGTCCAAAAGTGACATATTATTGGCACTTAAAGCCAATTGCCAAACAACAATTTTTGTCATTGTGTATCATGTTTTTTAATTAAGAAATAATGTTGTAAAGACTTTCATGGCAATATAGTAGCTTCTATCTAACTATTCTATGATAACAATTCTATAAAACAATGATGAGTAATAACTTTAGCTTGTTGAGCATGATAACGCTGGCTACAGAAAACTCTGATTGAAAGAGAAATTCAATTAACACTTACATAGCTTGATTCAGCTAGTATATATATTTACAAGTGTCCAAAGAAAAATATCTTATGCCTTAACTACCATTTACTCCAGTTTTGCATCTGTACAAAGGTTGGTAACCGCCCTTAGGATATTTTGTTTCTCCACATGTTTTAGGAATGATGATAGGTTGGCGACGTCGGTCTGCCAATGTAGCAAAAACTTGAAAAACCCGAAGGTGGCCTTTGACTTGAGGTGTGTAAATCCCTAAGGCGCTTGTAGACTGAAGGCAGCGAAGAAGGCGAAAAAAGGCAAAGGTACCTTACACTAAAGGCTTTAGCGAAGAAGGCGAAGGTGCCTTAGATTAAAGGCAGTGAAGTAGACGAAGGTGCCTTTGATTAAAGGCAGCAAAAAGGCGAAATAGACGAAGGTGCCTTAAAGATGTCAAAAAGACGAAAAAATGAGGTGCCTTAAAAAATGATTTCTAAGGCATTCTGGCCACTTGGCCATTGCCTCGCTTTTTTTGCGAAGTTGCGAAAAAGGCGCAAAGGAAAAAGGTGGCTTAAAAAAATGTTTAAGACACAAAAAATCTCAACGAAAAATATGAAGGCCCAAAAACAAGTTGTCGGCCTTCGGTTTTCAGGATGCTTATTACTTGAACGATTTTAAGACTGAGCATAAGAAATCTATATCGTTAAATCTGAGATGTTGCTCTTTTGATAGAGCCTTTGTGAAGTAGTCTGCTGCCATGTAGTTTGTTCTGCAGAAAACTAGTTCTACTTCCTTGCTGTGCACTCTCTCTCTAAGGTAATGATACATTATTTCCATATGTTTGCTTCGAGAGTTCGGATAAAGAGATAGCGCTATTGTGCTTTGATTGTCACAATAGATTATTGTAGGAAGTGGTTGTGCAAGGTTCGGGTCTGCAAGCAATTGTCTTAGCCAGATGCCTCTTTGGTTGCATTGGTGGCAGCTATGCATTCGGATTTCATTGATGGTAATGCAACTGAGGTCTGCTTTCGGCTATTCCATGAGATTGGGCCTTGGTTGTATAAGAATACATATCCAGAAGTTGATTTTCTGGTGTCAACATCTCCTGCCCAATCCGCATATGTGTAGGCTTGAAGGATGTTGGCAGTGTTCGTTGCTTGGATGTACTTCATGACCTTTGTTAGTGCCTTCCCATGAGTTAAGCCGATTTGACAAGAACTGGTTGAGTGTACTGATCGAATATGCAAGGTCTGGTCATGTGCAGATCATTGCATACATCAGTGAGCCGATGACGAATCGAAACAGGTAGTGCTTCATCTCCTCCTTTTCTGCCTCAATTTGAGGAGACTATTCCTTTGATAGCTTTAGTCTAGGGTCGAGTGGAAAGTCACTTGGCTTGCAGTTGGTCATTTCATACTTTTCCAGCACGTTGTTGAGATATCGTTGCTAACTGATAAAGATCAATCTGTTGGGTCGATCTCATTGAATTTGAATTCTGAGACAATAGTGGGCTGGACCCATATCAGTAATCTTGTATTCATGGGCCAGCATGCATTTTGTATCCTTTATCAGATTCATATTGTTACTGAATAAGAGTGTATCATCTACATAGAGAATGATGATGATGAAGTAATCTGATACAAACTTGAAGTAGACATTCGAGTTTGCTGAGTTTGGAATAAACATACAAGGTGTTGTTGCTTGTCGTTGAGTTCTGTCCCTTTGGCTGCATCATGTAGATTTCTTCTTCGATCGTTCCATTGAAGAAAGCAATCTGGACATCCATCTGGTGGACTTCAAGATCTGCTGTGGTTGCAAAGGAGAGAAGTAGGCAGAACGAAGCATGTTTGACGACTGGGCTGAAGGTTTCCGAATAATCCAGATCTAGAATCTGGAAAAAGCCTTTGGCGACTAGCCTGGCCTTGTAACAATTTAGCCTTCTTCAGCATCGTACTTTGCCTTGAATATCCATTTGCATGATATTGGTTTTCGGTCCTTTGGCAGTTCAATGAGTTTCCATGTTTGATTCTCCATAAGAGAATCGAATTCGGTGTCCATCGCTGCTTTCCACTGATCAGCATCAAGAGTACACATCGCCTCAGCAAGTGTGTTTGGTTCCTGCACGAAGTAGCAGATCGGATCATCCATAAATCTGGATGGAGGCTTTATAGACCTATTCGACCTTCTGAGTTGAACTTCAGTCCTCTGATGTGGGTTGACTCATTGAGGTTCTGACTCATTGTCTGAGTCATCGTCGTTATTCAATAGTTGAATCCCTGGATCGGAATTGTCTGGTTGCTCAATCCTTGGGTCGAAATTATCAACGACTTTCCCTTTGTGGTCGATGAACTGGTCTTCCACGAAAATGACATCTCTATTGGTGAATGACTTCTCGGTATCCAAATTGTATGCCTTATGATTTGGGGAATAGCCAATGAAAATCGTTTTCCTATTCTTTTCATTTAGATTTCTTCTTAGATCCTCAGATATATTAGCGAAAGCGATGCATCCAAACACTCGAATATGTTTGAGTGATGGTTTTGATCATGTCCACACCTCATAAGGTGTCTTGCCATTCAGGGCTTTGGTGATGGATTGATTCTATAAATAGGCGGCTATAGTAATAGCTTCTGCCCAAAATTTCTTTGGAAGAGAGGTATGGTCATCATGCTCTTGGCCCTTTCAATGAGTGACCGATTCTTCCACTCAGCTACACCATTGGACTGAGGTGAGTAGCTGGTTGTATATTGTTGATGTATCCCGTTGGCCTTGCAGAACTCCTTGAATTCTGTGAAGATGTACTCTCCCCCTCCATCTATGCATAGCATCTTGATCTTCCTCTGGGTCTGGTTCTCTGTAGATGCCTTGAACTACGTGAAAAACTTGAATTCTTCAAAAACTTGTTCTTCAAATAGTAGGTTGCAACCCTTCGAGAGAAGTCGTCGATGAAGGTTAGGAAATAGAGAGCTCCCCCTGTGGAAGCAGTCTGCATCCGGCCACAAATGTCGCTATGTACAAGGTCAAGCAAGCCCGTGGATGTGTGAATTGAGTCTGAACTGAAGGGACTCCTTGTGTGCTTGCTGATAATACAGCTTTTGCATGGAGAAGTTGGCTTGCTGACTGAAGGTAGATCTTGTACTAGACTCTGAGCTGACATTTGTTGAATACTTTTGAAGTTAAGATGGCCAAGTCTGAAATGCCACAGCATATCAGTTGATTCAAAAGTGGCTGTGTGAAGAGCTTGACTGTTAGAAGAATAGCAATGGCATGGGTTTGTACAAATATCCGCTTCTTCTTTCGTAGGCTAGAACATTCCGAGATTTGTTAAGAATTGTGCAGCCTTCTGTATCGAATTCAACCCTCCGACCTGAATCGGTGGTTTAGCTTACTGAGAGCATATTCTTGGTCAGATTTGAAATATGGAGAACGTTGGACAGCCAGCAACTTGACTTCACCTCTTTTGAATTCAGCTCTGATTGTTCCCTCACCTTCATTTGAATGTGATGAGTTGTCTCCAAGTTGCACAACTCAAGAGTGGGTGAATGACTTGTAGTCTTTGAACCAATCGCGATGGTGAGTCATGTGTTGAGTTGCTCCGGAATCTAGATAACAAGAATCGATATCTTGTTGTTCTCCGACTTTGGTCATGAAAGCTGCCTCATCTTCTTCTTCTTGTTGCTGATTTGAGTGACTGGCTGTAGCACTATGTGCTTGTTGTTGGAACTGCTTCTTCTTTTTGTTGTTGTACTTCAGAGTTCAGCAGTCCTTGATTTCATAACCAGTCCTCTTACAGTATTTGTAGAAAAGTTTCTACGCTAGTTGGAATGATGAAGAGCTTGAATTCGATCCTGAACCGGAATTTGGTCTAGACTGCATGTTGCTCTTCTTGTCAATAGAGCCTGACTTTGTAGATCTCTTGGATCTAAACTTCTGATTTTTTGAATATAGAGCTTGAGGATTCGATCATGAGCCTGAGGAGGATGCTGATCTTCTGATCTCCTCTTGTAGGAGCAGCGAAATTACTCTTGATAGAGTGAGGTGCTCCTAGGTAGAAATTGCCATTACCCAATTTTTGTAGGCTTCAGGTAGCTCGATAATAGAGTCATGAGTGCATCCGAATCTTCTATGACTGAGCCAATTGCAGTCATCTACTCCATAAGATTTTTTAAGTGTTGAGGTGGCTTGAGACACTATCTGCTTCAGACATTCTGAGGGTGAAGAATTTCTTCCTCATATAAAGCTTGGATGTAACGTCTCTGATGTCATAGAGAGTTTCTAGGATGTCCCATGCATCCTTAGTTGTCTGAGCAGCACGTATGTGGCTGATCTGAGTATTTTTTATATTGAGGGTGATCATGGAAAATCTCTCAGTCTTCACTTGGTGATGATGGCTGCATCACCTTCTGGTTTGAGCTCTATGCCATCAACGATGTCCCACAATTCTTTCGCTAGAAGTATAACCTTCATGTTGAATTTCCAAAGATGGTAGGTCCATTGAGTTTGTCAATGAGAGATGAACTAGATGATGGATCCATTCTGGTTGAATGAGATCGTTGGTAGAAACAATGACTGTCGGAATACTGTTGGTTGCGCGTTTGCTAGAAAGACGTCTTGATAGAAACAAGACTGATAATCCGCAATAGAAATGCAGATTACTGAAATGTCTGCTATGATACCATATCGTAAAATGGTGAGAGGGTGAGCTGCAACGGAAGCTCGAGGATTTGGCGCGGCGTGTAGGAATGGAAACGCAACAGTTATAAGCAGAAATATTCAAGTAGAAGAATTCATACAGAATGCACAAATGAACGACACAGTAGTGAGACAAAAATTGCACTCTGATTAATATCAACAGTGAGTACAATAGCTTGAAGTAATAACTTGAGCTTGCTGAGCGTGATAATGCTGGCTATAGAAAACTCTGATTGAAAGAGAAATTCAATAATACTTACATAGCTTGATTCAGCTAGTATATATATTTACAAGTGTCGAGAGACAAATGTTTTATGCCTTAACTGCCATTTACTCTAGTTTTGCATCTATACAAAGGTTGGTAACCGCCCTTAGGATATTTTGTTTCTCCACTTGTTTTAGGATTGATTATAAGTTGGTGACGTCGGTCTGCCAATGTAGCAAAAACGTGAAAAACCCGAAGGTGATCTTTGACTTGAGGTGTGTAAATCCCTAAGGCACCTGTAGACTCTGAAGGCAGCGAAGAAGGCAGAAAAAGGCGAAAAAGGCGAAGGTGTCTTACACTGAAGTTTTTAGCAAAGAAGGCAAAAGTGCCTTAGATTAAAGACAGTGAAGAAGGCCAAGGTGCCTTTGATTAAAGACAGCAAAAAGACGAAAAAGACGAAGGGGCCTTAAAAATGACAAAAAGGCGAAAAAAGGAGGTGCCTTAAAAAATGATTTCTAAGGCATTCTGGCCACTTGGCCATTGTGTCGCTTTTTTCGCGAAGTTGCGAAAAAGGCGAAAAGAGAGAAGGCGCCTTAAAAAAACGTTTAAGGCACAAAAAATCTCAACGAAAAATGTGAAGGCCCAAAAACATGTTGTCGACCTTCGGTTTTCAAAATGCTCATTACTTGAACGATTTTAAGACTGAGCATAAGAAATCTAACAGTTTGGAGGTATACCTACCCCTCCTGATCTCTAGTCTTCTTTGATGTGAATAGAATAATTGACTGATTCTTTGGGCTTACGAACTCTGGTTGTCGTGTCGTGTTCGATACAACAATCTTGGCAAAATTCATAAATTGTCCATGCACAAAAATTGAGTTCTTTACAACAGGGATGACTCATGGTGCTCTGGATGACCTGCTATCGTTGTACCATGTGCAAGGTTTGGGCTCATTGAGCGCTTATACCTTCGGCAACACCTTGTAAGCTATGTATTGAACAGTGCTTTTTATTCAAAATGTCCACAATAAGACCAGCATTTGGTGTTGATCTAGTGCACTGGATATGGCAACTTGAGAAGGTCATGGGTTTGTTTTGACCACACTAGAAGAGATGTCTTCCTTTGGAATGTAAATATCCATTCTTGCAGCTACATCTGAGTTTTGATTATGACTAACTCATGCAGAATAGTCACTTTAAGCGGGTGTGGGAGTCATTTTCAAGGGATGTAGATTTGTTGTCATAATCAATTTGGACGATCTGATAGCTTGATATGTCCACCTTTTCTGTAGCCTAAGTTGGGAACAGAGTTTTGCATTCCTATAAGAGTGTTATGGTTTGTGATTTCTTCATAAGCTTGTCGGTTTTTCATTTGAGCCATTCAATTATCACTCTCATTTTCTTCAACATTCTTTTTCTTTTCCAATTCATCAAAATTTTCTCTATTGAGAGGAGTCTTTGCTATCAAATAGTTGGCTTTGTTGCTGCATGTCAACCTTGTTTTTAACGGAAGGAAAATAAGGTCATTGATCCAACGATACCATTCCCCCACTAGTCGTATCATCATACTTGGATAAGATAGATGAATTGACAAGCTTGAAGTATTTCAAATCTTAGGGCTTCTTCCACTAGGCTGAGTGAACCACTATTGCATCTCTTTCTCTCGAGATAATTTTCATCAAAATAATTTGTCCATTGAACCTCTTTCATTTTTTTTAAGCAATCTTCTAGTTTGTTCTATGGATTTTTACACTTCCCATGGTCTGAAAGAGGGCTCTAAGAGTCGTGTGAGTTGCTTGTAAGACCTATGAGAAGACTTCTTTTGACACACCTATAGAAAAACTATTACTCATGACAAGTGACAATTAGGGCACACTTTCCCTAAATTTGTATCCTACTTTGACAACCCACCATGTTTGCACAAGACAATATCACAGTGTGCGGACAATCCCCACAAGTTCGTTATTGCTCCCTCTGACCAATGGATCAAACCGTTCACAAAACACCATTTGTCTGTTTTGGGCCAAGGACAATAAAGTTGCACAACTAGGTCAATACAAATGGATTTTAGGACACACTTATGTGATGGACCTATATTTACATGGTAAAGCTTTGAAATTGGTACATAACAACTCATTATCGTCAAATATGACAAACCGGTATGAGTTTGGCTAGTGCATGATACATGCAGGTCATGATCATCAAGCTTGTCTTTTACATATGATGACAGAGTGACTAATAAATGCTCCACTTCTCATCCAACATCCCAACCTTCTATTTCATTGATCCATGTATCGTTCTTCTATTTTCTCCACTTGTTACTTCTTCTTCTTTTTTGTGAGATTTAGGCCTTATTTGGTGAGTGTATCAATGTTGGATTTTGTAGTTGTGTATAAATAAAACCTAAATAGGTGGCACCGAGCCCACCATCTGTTGTGGATGGAATTCAAGAATATGATATGCTAATATTCCATGAATAAAATGATAATAGTAGACACTAAACCGATAGCATCCATCCATTGACTACCCTATCATTACATTTCAACCTTTGTCTACAAATAAATTATCTTATTTGAACCGCGAGTTTGCTGAAAAGGTCATTGTCCCAAGCTCGAGTTCTTGATCGAGTCTACTGCTGGACTGATCTGATGACATGCTTTTGATGTCAATTTAGCTATCTTTTTTTAGCCTAGCATATTGCATAATGGTGATCATTTATGTCCTCCCCTTATTTGCAATGGCTTTTGATAATAAGTAGATGTCTTAAATTTTTAACTTAAGCTTCTTGTTCAACAATCACTTCAGTCTCTTGTTCTATATTCACTTTATGCTCAAAAATTTTGGGTTGTTTTGTTGTTGAACATTCCAAAGTGTTACAATTTCTAATTTCAGTTTAGGGGTCTTGGAGGAACTCGATACATAAAAATATGATGACCAGATTTGTGGCATATGAAACTCAAATTGGGCAAGAAGGGGGGGAGTTCTCTTGTCAATAAGTGGGTTTTGAGGACCCTACAAATATCTACCGGCGACCTCTATGGAGATTGCACAAGACCCATCCATGCTAGATCAACTCGGATTTTCAAGAACTATCTAGTGCACTTTGAATCAATGTAAGAGCTCAACCACATCAAAGTTCTAATCATTCAAAGACAAGCAAGTAGCTCTCACAGCTAGGTGAGTAGCTGAATCTGACTGAGATTCAAGTGCATACCAGTCTGCGAGGGTTTGTTCCTAGAAAATCCTAAAATTTTGCAAAAAAACCCAAAAAAATGCACTTTTTTTAAGATGTTTTGAGTTTCCTTGAGAAGTAACTCTTGCAGCTTGGTGAGCAGCTGAATCTGACTGAGATACAAGTGCATACTAGTCTGCGAGGGTTTTTCCCCAGCCAATCCTAAAATTTTGCAAAAAAACCCCAAAAAAAGTTATAATTATTCAAAAACAATCAAGTTTTGCACATACACATGAAAAAACTAAGTATTTTTCACTAAGAGAGACTCATCCAAGCGCCTTGCTCTTGGGTAGAGAGAGAAAAATCACTAGCTCTCAAGTAGAGAGAGAATGTGTAGCAAAGAAACAAGTCCAAAAATATGCTTTACTCTCAAAAAGATTAATTTTACAATGGGAGCACACCTCCATGGAGCGGTATCTTGTGTTCTAGCATGAAGAAATGCTCAAATTTGACTGGACCCCATGGATTCCACCTCTCATAATGATTGGACCTCAGGATTGACACCTCTCCATGATTGGACCACATAGCTTGCACCTCTCAATTTGATTGGCCAAGTGATTTAAACATGATTGGGCCAAATATTTTGCACCTCTTAATGTGATACACCTTTAATGTGATTGGGCCAAATTTCACATTGAGATGTGGATTTGGATGCATACAAGCAAAATACCAGTCCTTACATTTTGTGACACATGTCATCATCTCACTAGAACTAGAGTTGGTAGGTACCCTTGGACTTCTCTAAATCATTATGAGAATATGTACAAGGTAGTAATGGACACTTGTACATGAAATTGAAAACACAATCAAGCTAAATTTAACGGTTCGTGCAGGTGATAATGCTCCTCACTATTAACTCCCATGCCTTTGAAAACCTCCTGAGAGAGCTGAAAACTTTTTTTCAAATAGAAGACTTTTCCCCATGTCTCAAAGAACTCTTCCAAAACTAAATGTCAACTATTAAAAATCTACCAAGATGATACATGAACATTATCATGATAGCAAGATTATCTCATAAGAGCAAAATAGAACAGGTTTTTTCTTACCTTTCATTCACAGAATTTCCATATGAAACAAATGTGAAAGTTGTAACAAGCAAGCTTTTCACAGGTTAGTCACTAATCCATGATAAGGCATACAAAGGGCTAATAGTGGAGAGTCGAGGCTCTTTGTTTCTTGTAAAATGAGGGCGAGCTTAAAGACATGAGTTAACACTCTTCCTCAAGTTTTAACGACTCATCAAAAAGTGTAGCTTTCATCTGACTGCTTTTATTATAAGGCTGAAGTGGCTGAAAGAATTAGTCATGCAGGACATAGCACTACTAGCATAACTAACATGGATATGAACACAAAGGACACAAGTGGGTGTCTCTCGTGGACAATGTTATAACTATTGTCTCTATAAACACAAATATGCCATAGCCTTTTCTTCCACAAGCTCAGCTGCAGTTGCATCCAGCTTAGCTCTTGAAAATTCATCAATAGAGAGCCCTGCAAATACAGCCCAATCAGAATGTAAAATAAGATTGCATCTCAGCCATGAACTTTAGACTGGTGAAACTAACTCAAAGACACCATCAATCATCCATGACATTCATCACAATTAAGTGTACTCTAAACCCTATAGACCTGCAAAGTTCAAAGAGAAAGCAATCTACCTTGAAAAATAGTCCATTCTCCTCCAGCACAAGTAACTGGGTACGAATAGATAAGGCCAGATGGAACACCATATGAACCATCTGAATAAACGCCCATAGACACCCAAGTACCCTGCCATAGAATTGTGCAAATGTTCAGAAAATGCATCTAATGAAAGAGCAGGTGGTTTTTTCTCACCAACAGTTCTTAAATCAGCTATTGTACTGCAAAGTCAATCTGTTCTGAAAAGGCAAACATGTCTGCGTTCTTGAATGTAACCATGCAATACCATTTCAACTATACTACAAAGTCACTCTGTTCTGACCAGACAATCAAATACACTGGTCCCAATGCTTTACCTTTGGAGTGCCCAGAACCCAATCACGAATATGATCACATGCCGAACTGGCAGCAGAGAGTGCGCTGGAAAGCTTCCGGGCTTTGATAATAGCAGCACCTCTTTGTTGTACAGTAGTGATAAAATCTCCATCTAGCCTGAAAAACTTGAAATTGTCAAAAACATTTGCAAAAACTTCAATCCAAGGCTTTCACTAGTAATTGAAGGCTTTTACATGCTGTTTTAAAATACTATTTATTCGAGAAAATCTTCAAGACTCACTTTGGGATCACCAGCTAAACACTAGTGCGTACATGTTTGCTACCCAGACTAGATGCACCAAAGAAATATGTGCTTTAGAAAACATATTAAGATTTTGATTCCATGTTTTTTTTATATTAAAACCTTTGCTTCTGTATATTCCTTGTAAATAATACACGTCCAATGTTTTCAAAGCACACTTAAAGTAGACTTCCTTGCAGCATACTGAGGACGGAAAGAAACACATCTACCTTTTCTTGATAAAGCACATAGCAAATTAGAAAAAGGAACAGTCACGGCAACTCAAATGAACTCAAATCAACCGGCCCCAGGAAGAAAGTAGGAGAATATAACTTTGATCATTAAAAACTAGCTCCTGAAGAGAGAGAATTGTGTACCAGGCATTGTCAGCAATGATAGCACGAACAGGTTTTTCCCCTTCTTGTGTAGTAATAACAGCATGGTTAACATCAGGATACTGCGTTGATGAATGGTTCCCCCAAATAATAACGTTTTTCACATCTGAAACTGAAACTCCTGCACGCTCTGCCACTTGACCAAGAGCCCTGTTATGGTCCAACCTTGTCAAACATGAGATGTTTTTCTCCGGTATGGATGGCGCAAACTCTTTCAAGATTAATGCATTGGTATTTGCTGGGTTTGCCACAACTAAAATCTGTTCCAAGCATTGATAGACACTGGAGCGTAAAGCCAAAGAAGCATAAGCTGTAAAATCCTACTGAAAATTTTCATTGTAAAATGGAAGTGCATGCTAAAATTAAATCCAACTACAGCTGGGATGGCAACATTTCTGAAAAAAGGAAATAAATTTTAAAAATTTTAGCTTTTCCAAATGTGCTGTAGAATTTGCGTACAACAAAAATGTCCAAAGGTGCATTGCATGCGAATAAGTGGTACCCATTCTCCATTGCATTTCATTCATTGGGTCACTACAGTTCATAGTTGCCAGTTTCAAAATGGGCCTTAAAATATACAAGGTTTGAGTATGTGTATGTAATAATTTTGGTTAAAATTCTTTTTTGAGAGTTTAGGGCATTCAAAGGGATGCCATGAGACTTTAGGAACAAGCCACAAAAACATCAATCCAGATCAAACCCTCAAATGTTAATTTAGGAATGAGCCATAAATAACTAGTCCATGGATCCTTAAACCAGGAACCCTAGAAAATCAGTTTTCAAAAAAACCAAAAACAAGCCTATGTAGTTACTACTGAAATTGCGATAACGCAACAAAGAGTTGTGAAAAGTAGAAACAAATGAGTGAAGACTATTGCATGGGTGGGGAAAGAAGCTAACTGCATAAAAATCACCTAAATCTGGTGTCTAAAACCCATCCTATACTCAGAATGCACCTTGCAAAAGATCATATGGAAAAAAAACAAGCAAACGGAAACCAAAAAACGTGAATAAACTTAGTGTCGTATTGATTTTCAGAGTTTTTTGGCAGAGCTACATTTCAGAACGTACTGCATGTTCAGACCAGATTTCTTAGTTACATCTCTTCTAGTTATTTCTGCATTCTGTGTGCATTCCTGGTCATTTCTGAAACAAACCTTCACATTTTCAGCAGCATATTGATCGAGAGCAGATGCTTGCTCTTTGTAGATCGAGACGTTCTTTGACATGACATCTTTGCGTTCCATGCCTTCCTTCCTTGGAAAGCCACCAACCATGATGGCAATGTTCACATCCTTACATGCTCCTACAACATTGGTTGTTGCAACAACACCTGCATCCATCATGTGTACAGAGAATTGTAACCAGAGATATGAAAAGTGTACAATATTCCTGAACATTGTAATGTTGAAACTTGGAGCTCAACCTAGATCTATTTGCAGGTGACTCGGATTACTCGGCTGCATATAAAATTGCGTGAAACCTAAAGCACCAGAACACTTCAAGAAAATGAAACATTAGCTCAATAATAAAGGAAAAAGATCGTCTACAGTGAAAATTTGATTCTTCACAAGTTTCTGAAGAGGAAGACGTTGACGTTGAAAATATTGAATTTGATAAAAGAGTCCCATCACAAATCAAACAATGTATACATGTCCAGGAGTATTATTCATAATCAAGGAGAGCTTCACGCTGCCTGTAAAATGTACATTCTAAAATGTTACTGCCCAAATGAAGGGAATGTCAACATGGCTTATTGAACTAAATGAATGAAGCCACAAAGCTTGGAAAAGGTATAGGATATAGCTAGAAGAGATTAACATTATAGGAAGAGAATTTTCACTGAAAGCAAAAGAACTTGAAACATAACTGATTCCATTTTTTCCGTAGTGAAGACAACTCAGAAACTGACAAGAAACTCATCTTAATATGGAAAAAAATGGTTGAGAACCTCTAAGAAGAGGAAATGCAGCATCAATGAGCTCCATCTTCACGCCATTCAAGGATTCTGCTGCAGGTGGAATGTCTAATAAGTGTAGGATGACAGGTTGATCTGGTCCCAACATTGTCCCTCGTGCAATCAAGGGGACAAGAGCATAACCAATCTGGCCTGCATAAAGAATCCAGCAGCAAAAAGTATATCAGGAATCTCATTAAGCAAGCAATGAATTTCATACTCTTGCTTACCGATGGAAGTTGACCTATTGCCGCAGCTATCTCACTCTTCCTTATAGATTCTCTCTGCTTATGAATGATTCTTCCCAATCAAGGAATAACAGCAAAAATTGTTGTCAGTACTTGATTGATATGAAGTACTCTATCATTTCAAACCAAAGCATCCCAGTATTAAACAAAGGCCAATTTGAACTTGTACCATCAGAAAATTTGACAATAGAAGCATTACTTAGTTAAATTAAAAAAAAAGGAGCTGAAGATTGATATTGATAAAGAATGTGATGCCATAACAATAAACTTGCTAGATGCAGGCCCTCTGTTTCACTAATTTCACTTCAGAAAGCAGGCAAAACACCCTGCGCGCAGCTGCATTCACAGATGTGAACTTGTTTTAGTAAAACACAATGTTAATCAAGACTTATTACATTATTTCTGATATTTGCTGGCTCAGGGTTTCTGAGGTGAACGCAAAGAATCCAGGTGATTATTTTGAAATTAAATTGCATGGCACTAACATTTATGTTGATCAAATTGCAAAAGAAATGATGTCCTATGTTCTTGTAAGTTATACCATGTTATGATAACTGTTGGAAAAGTGTAAACTTCAACATTTTCCAGCATATACTGGCTGACACCAATAATATCGGTGAGTGTCCGAAACCAACACCAACACCAAGACAATACTGACAGTGACAGCGAGAGTGGCCAACACCAAGTATGAGTCTGACACCAAGCCGATACCATACGATACTGATATATTGAACAGCAACCTGTAAGTGATTTTCCATTATGGGTAGTAAGGGGCAATCGTGAAGGCATGGGACACTTCGCCAGACATTTCAATTGAAAGAATTGTGTACAATGTCTATCAAATTAGTTAATCATAATCACTAGGAGAAATGAATCTCCAATGATCTGTATATACGTACTTCCTTTACATTAATGAATAGATTTTTTGCAGCGTTTGTTAGTGCATATAGTTAGCATTTTGATAACATCTCTTTTTGCAGTGATCGCTCTCTGTATGTGCTCTCCATCTATTCTTAAAGCCGTGGTGTCTTTGTGTCACTGATTGTAGCATGAATTCTTGTTGTGAATTCCAGATTTGGCACAATCTATGCTTGCAGTGCATGCTAGTGAATTAATTGTTCTTTGTTTTGGCCCATTTTCCAATATGGTATCAGAGCAGCGTAGCTAGCATGTCCAATTTTATGTCCTCAGAAATAAAAAGAAGGTAATATACTATTACTGCAAAAGAGATTGTAAATGAATGTAGGAAAAAGAAAGTTGACCAAGCCAATGCAAATTTTGCTGAGCCATCTGAGCATGATGATGGAATAGAAAAAGCATACTAAGCATTTGAGCATGTGAACAACACGGTGTACTTGACAAAAGATCAGCCCTCCAAACTTGTTCTAGACTCTTGAGCTACAACACACATTACGTAAAGAAAGGGGACCTTGAAAGATTACAAACCTTGTGACACAATAAGGAAAGTCATAATGGGTGACAACAGTTAGCATAAGGTAACAGGAATTAGCATTAATCACTGGGGGACTCAGGATGGAGACAAAAATCTTGAAGGAGTCCTGTATCTTCCTTCATTAAGAAAGGATTTGTTGTCAATTGAATGAATAATCGACATGGGAATGCAGACATCAAAGACAAGACAAACTCATAGTGCACTGGTCACTTCAAGCATTCAGAATGAAAATGTGTTATGGCACATATGAATGGGCCATCTCAACATGAATATGCAAAAAAAGATGTGTCAAGACCAATTGGTAGCGGAACCAATCTTAGTTTGCCAAGTTTGTGCACTTGGCAAGCGACATTGAAACCCATTCAATGGTGAAGGGGCGTGCAAGAGTGATGTTGGAATTAGTACACTCATACTTTCTAGAACTGAGTTTCATGCAGTTGGAGCTTTTAAGGACTTCAAATCAGTTGCTAATAAACGAACCAGACTAAAACTGAAGTGAATCATATCCGATAATCGTGGTGAATATATCAACAACATGTTTAAGATTTTTTGCAAGCAAGGAGGAGTGGACAGGAAATTAATAGTTCCTTACGCTCCACAACACAATGGACTAGCGCAACGGAAGGACCATACCATCATGGATGCAACACAATATCACATTGTGCAATCAAACCTTTTAATAGATTATTTGGGCTGAGGGAATAGCCCATTGCAGTGTACTTGTAGAATCGAACATTAACAACTACTGTCAAAGGCAAAACACTTGAGGGAGTTGGGACAAGTAGAAAACTGAATCTGTCCCACATTAGACCTATTCCTCGTTGGCAGCAAACTGATATTTCCATGGATTTTTATTCGTGGTTTTCCTCAACCCAACAAGGTCATGATACTTGTTTAGTGATTGTTGATCATTTTTTAAACAAGCTCCCCTTTTAGCTGTCCATGCTACCATTACTGCACCGCAATGTGCCCGTTTAATCCTATCCAAAAAATTTCGTTTGCGTCTTCCTTGTTTATTCTCACAGATCATGACACACATTTTAGTTCCATCTTTTGGACAGAATTGATGCGTATCTTAGATATTAAACTTTTAATGGGGATACAGTTACAAGAGTTCTGTCAACAGCAATACTGGGGTATCTCCAATTTTGCTATCTCATGACTATTTTCTGAGTCTTCCAGGTATTCCTCAACCATGTCAATACTCCTGTTAGAATTTCTTCTTATCTTACTGATTTTCGCAATATTATTGTGCAGGCACATGACCATTTATGCCATATTCACAATCACAAGCAACACAAGGGAACGTGATGGTGGACAAACCAACCCAACCAAACCTAGATCGAACGGATCTGGCCCCCAAGCTATGGATCAATCATAAAGAGGAGTATGGCATCACACCAGCAGCATCCTACCACCGGCCATGCTATAAAGCATACACTAGTGAGAGCCCAATAGGTATACTTATACCCTCCAAGGCCCATGCACCACTAGTAGTGCACTGTGACACCTCACTGGACACCTCTGCAGCCTATCTGGGCCACGTCATCCAGTTCCCTAATGACTCATTGATAGACCCATACAAATCCACCATCAAGTGTTTAGGCCTACAACCATCAATTATGACCATGTACACATAAGGGCCCCAATTCCCTTGTAGTCATAATTAACTTACGGGTTGTTGGTCTACTGGTCCCTAGCGTGGACACGCTACCCGAGACTAGTCATGGGCATGACAGTTGTTCTCTGTATGCACGCTCCATCTATGTGGTGTCTTTGTGTCACTAATTGTAGCATCAACTCTTGTTGTCACTGCTGGTGAGAGTATTCTGGATTCACAGCGTAGGTGGGATTTGTCACAATCTTCGCTTGCGCTGCATGCTAGTGAATTAGTAACCTTTGTTTTTGCTCGTTTTCAAATAACAAAATTACTCAAATGAAACACCCTCTCTAAGTTGTCCTGTAATAGAGTGGAACAGAAGAGCATTCCAATTCAATCTCATATTGGTCTTTTATAGTTATTTAGGACTTCAATTAGCTCATTTTTTTGGTCAGAAACTTACTTTAAAAGCTATTGGTACTAGAGTTAAAACAGGAAGCCTTAAATTATGTAGATATGGCAAAAAAGGGCAATGTCTACTGGCTTTTCTAAGATCAGCAGAGAGTTCAACTCTTTGAAAACACCAAATGAATGTCCATCTCTTTGAACTAGGACTACTTTTTTAGCTTTGCCATGAAGCAGTATGCAATCATGACGATTTTCTAAAAGGTGAGTGTCTGGTCTTAAAGCGCCTTTCCATGTGGGCCACTTACCCGAGGAAAGTGACATAAATCAGGAGAATATGTGGAAGAATGGGTTTGCAGGATTCAGAAAAATCAGGTGCTGGAGAGAACGGGTCACCCGGTCAGCTATGGACGTGACGCAGTTCCTGGGTGAACGAATGACGCTCTTTAGTGAGTTTGAGCACAAAAAAGTGTTTTTTAGCAAAGCTTGTCCTGATCAAAAGGATCATCTTCTTGGTACCAAAATCGGCATCCTTATCTGATTTACTGCAAGAAAACACCTACCTAACAATTATGTTGGAGATAAATTTTCCGGTACCCATTAGTCCCCAATTTTTTCGCCATAGACTTCTATACTCAACACTGCTAGTATCTTAAAACGTGTCGTCCATTAATGAAACTGATGGCAGATAAACTCACATGTATCTCGAGTGGCCAATATCAGTACAGTAGGAAATTTATCCAATTTATTCATTCTTTTAAATCAGGAACAAACCTATAGAGAAAGCACTGCACATGAGAGCTACCCACACTCCAAAATCAACTCAGGAAACCGTAGGATCGCACAAAAACAAACAGGATCAAGGATTAACTAACAGCCGCAACAAAAACTTATAGAGATCAATTACCAGCAGCTCCTGTCACCAGAATGCGGACTGGATCTTTAGCCATAGCTCCTGGTTAGGCGCACAATCCAACAGCAAGCAGATGGGTAGAGGTGAGGCCTCAGATCCTTTGCTTTCAAAGCAAAGCTAGCGCTCTCTCTCCCTCTCGCACAACAGCTCCGTTCTAATAAATCGTGTCGTCTGTTGCTCTTCAAGCAGAAGCTATTCTCAGTGTGAAAGGGGCACTTGCAGTAGGTGGAGTAAATTGGAACCTGATATTCTGTTGTCCAGTGTGAAAGCGAGCTAGATATTATTTGGTAACGTTGTTAGGTGGCGTGGATGAGACCAACTACCTTTATCTCGACGTAATGCCGGGTGCTCTGCGTAATGCCGGGTGCTTTGATTTCCTTTGTGTTCTACAGACAAAGTTCTCGAGAAATTATTGGAAAATGTCGCAACACTTTGCATGGGGTAGTGGTCCTTTGCAAATCATCTCGATATCAAGGAGTCTCACATATAGGACAATTTTTTAGTCTTTGATACTCAACACGATACAAGATGCAATCCTTTGGACAAGCATGATGTTATGTATAGTCCATTCCCATTGCTATCAACATCTTGTGTGCCTCGGCTCTTGTCTCTAGCATGCTATTTCCTTCTGGGAATAGTTTGCGCAATACCCTGCATATAACCCAATGAATTTTCATAACTTGAAACACAATTTCTTATTCAACTAAAACTTTTAACTTACACAAGTACACACTTCGTTAAATAAAATATAATTCAATCTTCTTTACCAAATAAAGATGTAACACTTGTATCACTCCATTTATATTTTGCTTGGAGATTCAATAGAAGCAACGTAACGGCCAAACGAGATGTCTTTGCTCTAGGGTATAATGGTGTATATGATTATTCTCTCAATTTTCTTTCCTCATTAGTCACAAAAGATTCGATACCCTGGCAAGTTGTTCATAATCTCAACTTCATCTTGCATAGAATAATCATGTGCATCACTTGAACTTGATTTTGAGGAAGAAGAAGAGCTAGGTGGAGGCCGATTTGTCTTGCGACATTGTTTTTCATCTATTCTCATCATGGCTTGTAATCTCATCCGCTCACGACGAGATAGTTGATCTATATGTGGCCCATTGTATCCCAATCTTGTGGTGGATACATAATGTCTGTGATCATCGTCACTAGAACTAGATGACGATTCGTAGTCCTTCAAACATGGCATTAAAATTGAGCAATAATATTTACAAATTGGAACTTAAAATCAAGATATGAAAATTGAACATTATTTCCAAAAAACACAAATACAACTATTAAGACTATTCTGTGGGGTCGAAGATCTTTCGTAGTATAACCATTCCGCCTGTCAACAAAGGTTAGATCACTGGATAGGTGCCTAACTATGCATAGATGCTACTTTTAGTTAAATTCCTACTTTCTCCCTTAAATCTACTCACCACTATGCTACTCCTCTTTGACTCTACTCCTCTACACTAACATTCATCATAGTTTGGGTGAAGGGAAGGGATAGAAAAGAAGAGGTTGAGAAGAGAAGAGAGGAAGAGAGAGAGATAGAGAGTGAGGGTGGAGGTTAGCTCAAATGCTCCTTATGCTTGCTAATGGAAAAGCATTCACTATGGCAAACAATAAACATGGAAATAGAAAGTAATGAAAAACACAATCAAGAGCATTAGCAAGTAGTGAATAGCAAATGAGGATGCTTCTCTTCCAAAAATGGTAGAGTTTCCTCCTTCTCATTAAGCATGGAAATAGTGTACAAATGGTGCCTTTTTATAAAATGGAGAAGGCCCTTGCCCCTCAATCTTATTGGCTAATATTCACAATGATCCTAACCATTCACCTTGGACCCAACTTGATCCAAGGGTCTACAAAAAATACATTAGAAATCACAAGATTCATGTGAGTCCCAATTTGGACCCAACTCTAAAAAGTGATCTCTAAGTTTAAAAATGACATTGTGCCTCTAGTTTTATTTTAATTACAAGGCCCAAGTCAAGTTTATTTTATTTACAACTTCAATTGCGTGCTCATTGGGCCATGGGCTTATACACGCAGGATGCCATGCCCTCGCAACACATTTTATTGGAGGATTTTATCTATTTACTCTTTGTTGGGAATACCCCCAACAAGACCCATGGCCTGAAGTAGTGCCAGTCCCTCGGCACTCTGCCGGTTTAGTAGAGCGTTCTCTTGGACCGCCTCTGGTGGATGAGATATCCCGTAACGTTTTCCATGAAGTTGAGACGGTCCAGTTTCTTCGAGTCCTTTGGCGTGTGGAAGGACTTGTAAACTTCTGTCAACCATTCCGGATCCACCCATGCTTGGAATCATTTCGTCCAGGGATCACCAAGGAATGCAGCTCGGTAATATACGCGAGCGACTAGCAGCTGGTCTTCGACTTTGTCGAAAGCGAGCGCCTTATTTGGATCAAATAATATGGAGGGAAGGATATCATCCCATTTTGTTTCAATGCCCATTAAATATTCTAAGTCCCGGGCGTAAGTGGCTGCCGCGCGGACTGTGGGATCGGAACAATTGATGTAGTGGCTGGCGAAGGCGGAGAGAGCCCTTCTGTGTCTATATCTGTTGTCCATCCATATTCGGATTTGATGATTGGCCAGTTGAAATTGTTGAGTGTGATCTGGTCCAGAGGAGTGCCGCATTCCGCCCATTTGGATCTTTTTGGACATGGCAAAAAATGCGCGTTCACCCGTAACTGTTGCGGATTCGTCACATAAGCTCTGATGGCCGTAGGGTCTCTCTCAAATAACTATTGTCGTCACTCCGGTTGTGGTTGGAGGGCGGGTAAGGCTTGCAGTTCTTTTCCCTTGATGGTCTGAGCTGAGAAGGATAACTGCCAGCCGCCTCTTGATGACTTGTGGGGATATTTGGATAAAATTCATTGATGTTCTCCTCCACGGATTTTGGTCTTCGGAAGGCTCGGCTGGCAGATATCGTTTGAGACCCTCTGGATGATGTTGTTGGGACTTGGCTGGTGGTTGCGTCTTGGCTCTGATCGCACGTCTCAGTGGTCGCATCTGTCTGCCCTTGGTCCTGGCCTTCGGACCCTTGATCTGGTTGAAATCCCCCTGCTGCCTGCTGGCTCTGGTCTTGGCTGGTACTAGCCTGTGCAGCGTCAAAACTCGGTGGTGGTGGAATTACCACGGGGGAGGGCTGGGCCTTCGTTTCCATGTATTTCTGGCATGCCTTGAGGGCTTGCTTGGCCTGGGCGAGCTCTTGCGTTGCACTTGTCCGATACTTATTGAGCTCCGTCTGGTAGCTGTTTAGGGTTTGGCTATAAATCTGCACCTAACGTCGTAGAAGAGTCATCTCTGATTGGGAAAGCGGCCTTGCGTCCGGTGTAGTTTGAGCTACCCAGACGAGCTTCTCTTTTTGTAAGGCTTTAACCTCTATCCCCAGGCGCGTGTTCTCTGCTTCCAAAAGTGTAAGTTGCGCCTGGATGGGGGCAAGCTGTTGGGATGCTTCAGTTTGAAGCTCTCGCACCTTTGTGGAGGCCTCCATCAGCGCTTTGGAGAGTCTTTGAATATATTTGTTTAGGCCTTCCTCCTTCTACTGCAACTTGGCAATCTCCTGGGGCCCTGCTTGTTCATGTTGCTGAGCTAAAATCAGCTCTTGCTGCAGCTTGGTGAGGTCAGCTTGTAGCTGTGTATTATTTGTTGCCAACTGTAGTACCCTGCTTTCCAGAATAACTTTGGCTGCTACCGCATTTAAGATTTAATCCGTGGAAGCAGCTGGTACACTGGCACTGACAGGGGCTTGTGTTGTATCGGCCTCGACGACTTGTGGAATTCCATCATCATTGTCTTCGATCAGATTTTCATTTATCCTGATGTCATCTAGGGCGGTAGGGTCAGCCCAATCTGGTGGTGCTACAAAAACTGTTTGTACAAATGCGTCATCAGGCAACGGTTGGCTGCCCTCGGCAACCTTTGGCGAAGCTGGTGAGGTGTGAGAAACAACTGTGGAAACAAGGGCGAGGACGGTTTGTCCGAACGAGAGGATGGGAGGAACAGTGGGGAACTGAAGGGTGGTGTGGAGTATGGAAGAAGGTGAGGATGGAGCGGAAAGTGTCTGGCGTGGAGGTAAAAAATTGATAAGTTGCATCCATGCCAGAGTGTTGGGGGACAGTTGCAAATCAGAAGGGTTGAATGTGAGAGGAGCAACGGTGGTCGCAGGAGTAATGGAAGATGCGATGGTGATAGATGGAGCAGCGGACACTGGAAGAGAAGTAGGAGTGGTATCAACAGAAGAAACGAGGATGGAGACAAAAATAGATGTGGATGGAATAGGAAGAGAGGTAGCAACAATAGAAATTGGAGTGGGGAGTTGCATAGAAGACAAAGTGCAGTGGTTGATGGAGTGGTTAGTGCGGTAGAGACACGTCGTCGGGTAACGGGTGGAGATGTGGAAGTAGAGACAGCGCCACGCATTCATTTGCTAGCCGTTGTGTTAATGACTGTAGGTTGGGAGGAGGTAGATGCTTGAGATGGTGGGTAAAGGTTAGTATGTGGCACAAGGGTAGATAGGAGGGATGAGCGTCGGAAACCACGCACTTTTGCCTCGAGAAGTGCGCAGACAAAGTTACACAAAAGGGGGCCTGCTGCGATTCGCTCACAGTTTTTGGGTTTGATGGAGTTTGTTAGTTCTCGAATAAGGAAGCTATGCCAGTCATATGGCACAACGGAGGGGTTAGGGAATTTCAGAAAGGATTCCACTATCTGACTCAGCAGCGTAGACTGGATTCTGTCCTTGCGAAATGTTGCAATAACTAGAAAGTTATTCAACAGATGCGCAGCTGTCTGGATGACGGGTTCCGTGATAGCTTCTATCAGGTAACCATTGTTAGTCTGGATGGGAATTTTTGGTGTGGTTTGGGTGACGAAGGGTTTGATCAGAGCTTTGGCGTGGCGATGAGAGATGGGTTGACGATCACTAGACATAATACCAACGGTGATCATCGAATCGACGTTAATCCTGACCTTGTACGTGGTACGTTGGTACAAGAAGTGGAAACGAGCTTTGTCCTTGTCCCAAGTGGCGTAAGCATGAAGGGCGAGGCCCATGTTAATCTCATAATGGAATAGCGGCGAGTAAAAATCCATTGCTTCAAGGAGGGGCCCGGCTGTCTGTAGCCATGGTTGGATCAAAGTGTCAGAGGGCAGAGGCCAAATCTGCATGGCCTCGGGGATGTCACGCTGGATCACCTGTTTGGCGCCAGAGTCTTCAGAGGATGAGGAGGCCATGTTAGCAATGATGATTAGTGGTCGAAAAAAAAAATGAAAAAGTAGAAAACGGTGGAAAATGGAAGGAAACAGTAGAAAACTGAGAATAGTCAGTGTTGGATGACAATGATTGTAGTTCAGAGCGCAGATCGGTGTTTGATATGAGCAGATGATAGCTGGTAGGAAGTTTGGTTGAAAATAGAGAACTTGGTATTTTCAGTGGAAATTTCGGTAGAGCTTCGATAGCAAAGGTGACAAATGACTCGAATTCAGCCCTTATATAGTGGAATTTAGAGTGCGTATTAGTTGAAATTCACTTTCCCTTGCTCAGTTCCACCCAAATTTTGATAGGCACCTTCTTCACAAAATTCTAAGACCTCAGGAAAGTCTGCGAGAGTTCAAAAGGTGATTTGACTGGTATGTGAAGGTTCTGCGAGGGTTCAGATTGTCTGCGAGGGTTCAACTCTCGCAGGTTGTGATCTCTCGCACAACTTGTTCCTGTGATTGAAATTTCAAGATCAGACCATGTAGGCAGACTAATTTCACTGCTCTAATTCCATTTAGGCACCTTGCGATAATTGGTAAGTTGATCTTGATGCTCTGCGAGGGTTCTGAAAATCCTGCTTCTGGGAACTCTCGCATACACTAAAAAATGATGATTTCTCCATCAGGAACTCTCGCAAAGATTTTCATGAATGCATCTAGGTTAGATCTGGTGGCTGTCCAATTTTCAAGAGCTATCTCCAAGGGGATCTCAAAAAATCATGAAAAAGTGCTCTTTCATAGTGTTTTTTGACGAGATCTTGAGATTTTCTGATTTTTAACTTTTGTAAACTGGTAATTAGCTTCATTCAGGTTTGATCTGATTGCTGGTAGTGCTCTGGAAGTTCTGATGGATTCTTGGTAGTAGATCTCTCAGTTAGTCTGATGATCTGCTTTCTTTTTTACCCTATCAGGATCTGGATCCTCCTCGAATTCTGATGGATTTCCTCAATCCTGCCAGATCTAGCTGGATCTTGATGGATTTAGCTTGATTTGGCTTGATCTCCTTAGATCTAGTGGTAATGGCTGAGGAAATAAGCTTTTTGTAACGTGCCACCCCCAATCTGGATCTGTCTTACTATGGTAGCCAACCGGCTACCATTGATGGGTGTGTCGAAGGGCGTCCCATCAAGCTGTTCTAAGTTCACGGCCCCATGATTAAGAATTTCTTTGATCCTATAAGGACCTTCACCCGTGAATTTTAACTTCCCCTTGATCGCCTTGGTTTTATACATCAAGACCAGATCTCCTGAACGAAGAAGGAATCTGCGATCATGCCAAGCCTTGCGTCTTTTCTTTTCCGCTGCCAGTGCATGCACAGCTAGTAAGCGTGGTTCACAGAGTTTATGTAGAGCTTCGTGGCGTAGCTGTAGAGATTTGGACTCATTAAGACGTTGCGCGGTGGCAATCCTTAATGATGGAACTAAAAACTCTACTCGCATCACAACATCCTGACCATATACCAATTGGAAGGGTGTTTGATCGGTGCTCCCTTTATATGTTGTCCTGAATGCCCACAGTGCAGCATGCAACTTGTGTTCCCAATCTGATCTGCTAGCTTCAACTGTTTTCGTGAGCACGCTACACAAGATCTTATTGGATGATTCTGCTTGCCCATTACCATGAGGATAATAAGGTGTACTGGTTCTGTGGATCATGAAAAAATCCTCCAACAGGACCTTGATGGTCTCGTTGATGAAATGGCTTCCGCGATCACTGACTAGTTCCACCGGACATCCGAAGCACACGATGATATTTTCATAAAGGAACTTGGTAGTGGTCCTAGCGTCTGCTACTCGTACTACCTTGGCTTCGACCCATTTGGTGAGGTAGTCTGTGGCTACGATTATGTATCGAGCTTGGGAACTCCTTGCTGCAGGGTGAATTGGACCAATATAATCCAATCCCCATTTTTCGAACGGTGCTTGACTGGGTGCAGTAGATCATAGTTCAATCTCGTTGGTCTTCTTGCCCTTTGGCACACATTGCACTTTTTCAAGTATTCCTCTGTGTCTTTACGAATCGTTGGTCACCAACATCCTAATTGCAGGATCTTGCGAACTATAATGTCAGATGCAAAATGACCTCCACCCATGTCTTCATGGGAAAGCGAAATGATATGGTGATCTCATGAGGAAGAATACACCATCGAAGAATTCCGTCTGGACCTCTTCGGTACAACTGGCCGGCAATCAGCTGATAAGGTCTAGCTTTCAAGATCAATTTCCACAGTTCCGCTTTTGGTAATGATTTGTCTGGTTGGCCCCGCATTAGATATTCAACAATGTCGACAGCCCATTCTGGTACCGTATCTACGTAAAATAAGACAGCATCTGCCAGCTCATCGTCGGGTTGGGTTGCAATCTCCTTTCCCTTGATTCGTGACACATGATCTGCCATGTAGTGTTGTTTTCCCTTGCGAACTACTATCTGAAAATCAAATTCCAACAACAACAGGAGCCATCTGGTGATTCTCCCGATGTTGCAAGTTTTATTAACGAGATATAGCAAGGGTTGATGGTCCGTATAAAAAGCAAAATGTGTGGCCATCAAATAGTGTCAAAACTTCTTAACCGCATAGATCATTGCCAATGCTTCTCGCTCTGTGGTTGAATAATTCATTTCGGTATCACTGAACTGTCGGCTTGCAAATCGGATTGGAAAATCCTTTTTGTGTTCACTGGGCTGGGTTAAGACTGCTCCAAATACATACTTCAATGCGTCCGTATGCACGTGGAACTCAATGGACCAATAAGGTGGTCGTAGGATTGGTGCTGAAACCAATGCATCCTTAATCTTCTGGAAAGTCTTTTAGAGCTTCCTCATTCCAATGTGGATCCGTTGTGAGCTTGTAAATTGGTCTGGCTAACTCCGCAAAATCAAGAATGAAGATCCTATAATAGTTAGCATGACCCATGAGAATGTAGACCTCGCGGATGGTCCTCGGTGGTGGTAGATCAACAATGATCCTGATCTTTGATAGATCTGTGGTGATTCCGTGTCTTGACACTATATGGTCGAGCATCAAGCTATGTGTCACCCAAAATTGACATTTTTCTGGATTCAGAGAGATCTGGTATTCACGGCATTTTTGTAGTACCTTCTCCAAATTAAATAAGTGTTCTGAATTTGGTCCATGCACGCACAGATTGGATCCATTGGTGCTGGTTCCGGTTCTGCCTCTTGTTGCACAACTGCTAATCTGGGAAGGTGTGGTGCCTGATTTGGTATCCTTCGTGCTATTGATCGTCTCGATCTCAGATTCATCCGGTGGTGGGTTCCAAAGTGATTGGATCTTGCTTATACAATAGGATGCAGTCTGGATCTTCAAGGATCTGATCGATCTGATCGGCCGGAATGAATTTTAGGCCTTTTGCGGTGGTTTTTCCTCGATAACTTTTTTCTCCTTGCACTGATTGACCTGAGATTTTGACAGTAGCTGGATCTGATGCAGAATTTTCCATTGATCTGGTTTGTGAGGGTTATCTTGTGCAAGGGTTGGCTATGCGAGGGTTCTTTAGCTATTTTTGTAGGTAAAAAACTTGATATCTTTCAGATCTCTGGGAAGTAACTCTCGCAAGCTTCACAGTAGCTGGATCTTGGTTAGATCTCACTATAGAAATCTTTGCAAGAGTTAACTCTCGCAAGAAGTGAAATTTTCACTGTCTGCAAGGGTTAAAAATCATTTTTTGGGCTTGATCTTCACCAAATCTTCATACTAACTCTTGTAGGCTTCATCACTGATGTAATTTGACATTCTGAATCAATTGAGATGGTCTGCGAGAGTTTTTAGTGGAAGAATTTGTTGGATCTTCACTTTTTAGTGATTTTTTTGCACTTAAATCCAATTTTTTGCTCACTGGAATCAAACTAACTCTCGCAAGCTCTTCTGTGTCCTGGTATCATTGAGATGAAACTTCAGAATCCTCTGCGAGAGTTCTTGATCACTGGAACTGAAAATTTCACTATCTGCGAGGGTTCACTAGTACTTTCCCACCTTTTTTCACTGGGAACTCTCGCACAGGCACTTAATCATGAAACTAACTCTCGCAAGCCTCTCTGTGTCCTAGTCTCACTGAGATGGAGCTTCAGAGGGCTCTGCGAGAGTTCTTATGAAGATTTAAATTTTTTGGATTTTTTATGATTTTTCTCTAATTTTTACAATCTGCTTGGAACTAACTCTCGCAAGCTTCTATGCCAGTCTGGGATAGTACCCTGGAGCTGCTACTAGTCATGCAAGGGTTAATTCCTACTGATTCTGGAGATATAAAAATCTGATGAGTTTTTTTGGCTCTTTTTCTCTCTAAAATGCAGATTGGTGTGTTTTTTGAGTTTTTTGGATAATTGATTTGGGTTTCAAGCCCTTAGATGTTGTTCAGGGCCTCCTCTACCCTCTCACACCTCCTCCGCTAGCTGTGAACAGTCCAAACACAAAAAAATACAGAAAACTAACACTAAACTCCCAATAATCTACCTAAACTACTCTAAAAAGCAAGAAAATACCTAAAATGCAACTAAACTAGTTAGTGGAAACGTATCCCCGGCAACGGCGCCACTGTGGAGTCAAAGATCTTTTGTAGTATAACCCTTTCGCATGTCAACAAAGGTTAGATTACTGGATAGGTGCCTAACTATGCGTAGATGCTACTTTTAGTTAAATTCCTACTTTCTCCCTTAACTCTACCCACCACTATGCTACTCCTCTTTAACTCTACTCCTCTACACTAGCATTCATCATAGTTTGGGTGAAGGGAAGGGATAGAAAAGAAGAGGTTGAGAAGAGAAGAGAGGAAGAGAGAGAGATAGAGAGTGAGGGTGGAGGTTAGCTCAAATGCTCCTTATGCTTGCTAATGGAAAAGCATTCACTATGGCAAACAATAAACATGGAAATAGAAAGCAATAGAAAACACAATCAAGAGCAGTAGTGAATAGCAAATGATGATGCTTCTCTTCCAAAAATGGTAGAGTTTCCTCCTTCTCATTAAGCATGGAAATAGAGTACAAATGGTGCTTTTTTATAAAATGGGGAAAGCCCTTGCCCCTCAATCTTATTGGCTAATATTCACAATGATCCTAACCATTCATCTTGGACCCAACTTGATCCAAGGGTCTACAAAAAAAACATTAGAAATCACAAGATTCACGTGAGACCCAACTAAAAAGTGATCTCTAAGTTTAAAAATGACATTGGGCCTCTAGTTTTATTTTAATTACAAGGCCCAAGTCAAATTTATTTTATTTACAACTTCAATTGCGTGGTCATTGGGCCATGGGCTTATACACGTAGAATGTCATGCCCTCACAACACATTTTATTGAAGGATTTTATTTATTTACTCTTTGTTGGGAATACCCCCAACATATTCACATTCTCAAATAAGAGATATCATCTTATAATTCAACTATTGAATATAAAGAATGTATAACTAATAAGGTTCAAACTATTGTATATAGTTTCAATATAGTTGAACATTTTGTGTTAAAACCTAAACACTAAGCATCATCCAAATTGAAATTTAAATATGACATCAAAATCGAACATCATATTCAAATTGAAACTTAAACAAGACATGAAAATTGAACATTATACTTAAAACCTAAACATCAAACATCATATCAAATTTGAAACTTAAATAAGACATCTTAATCGAACATCATATTGAAATTGAAACAAGACATTGAAAATTGAGCATTATCTGTAAAAGCTAAACATCAAACATCATATCAAATGTAAACTTAAATAAGACATCCAAAGCGAACATCATATCCAAATTGAAAGTCAAATAAGACATCCAAATTGAACTCGAATGAAAAGGATGTACTTTTGGTATTTACAACGCACATGGCTATGCTTGGCTCAAAACTTTTGTAAACATCTTGGTAGAGCTGTAGTTGATGAATAGTTCCTCACCACATTTGATAAGTCTAATCACACAAAGTATCACAAATGTAGCTTTCACATATCTAGAAAAATAATCTTCTTTTCCATTGGTGTGTTCTTCAAAGTCACAATTAGTTAATGAGGGGTGACAAACATAACTTTTTATATGTGCAACGATGTTTCCATGTATTTCTGGATGCCCATCGATGTACATATGATGTGCTTTTGAAACACTTTTTCCTTGCATGTGCCTCTCTTCCAAAGAACAAGCATTGGAATTCAAACCATATATTTGCATTCTTCATTGGTAGCAACATAGAGCATGCCAATCACCCCAATTGTATTGAGGTCCTGCATATGGCATTAATGTGACAACACTAGTCAAAGGGACATCAATGCTAGTCAAGGAGAATAAACCTAATCTGGCATTAGGAAACCGCTCACTAGGCTTGATTATATACATATGACCCCAATATGAAAATGATGTCCCACATAATCATAGTGGTACCGTATCAGGCCAACATGAATATTTTTTTCTATCAAGTGGCTTAACTAATACATGACGTAGATGAGGAGGAAGAGGAGACTCTATCAAGGAATTTAATACATTTTTGGACAAGTTAGTATGTAAAAACCTTTGTTCATTTGCAAATCTCGTCAAAATGCGTCCAAGTCGTGTTCTTTTTTTTAATGGAGAAGCTAAGAAGGATCTGTATGATTTACGTTGAGTGTGATGGGATGCACAATATCTGTATGTGGTGATGTCATGAGATGGATAGAGCTTTCCATAGGATTTTTACAAGGTGTTGTGGATTGAATACAATCTATGTGTGATACCACTATGGGATGATCAAAATCCATGCAAGCAGGATCAATGTCAAGTCTGGTGGAGTGAGTGGATATATGAGACATAGAAATATGCATAATCTTCACATTACTCAGTGTGTAGTCACTAGTGACCTCCTCAATAAGATCGTCAACCAAATCTTCATCTGATGCCAAAGTTGATCCAAAATCGATATTTCTTATCTTGTTGGATTATCAATTGTGCAAGAGGTTGACACCAATGTACTATTCTGCAAGAGAGAAAAAGTATACATGCATTAGTCTTTTTTTCAAAAAAATTGTGTATGATAAGGACCAATACTAAGCAAATAAAATATACCTCCAAAACCACATCAGGCTCCTTAGCATGCTTTCCAAACTTCCACAAATGTTGTGCCACCATTCGTCTTGGTCGAATTTTAAATCCCTTCATTGCTTACACTCACAATATATCTTTTTGTCATACTCTTTTTTATACTAATTTCATGTTACAAAATATAAGAATGATTAGCTTAATGATACAAAAAATGATTTGCATGAGAATTAATCTGCTCTCAAATTTTTAATAATTACAAATATATAGTACCGTAGTTCTATGTTGAGGTTGAGTGCCAGAACTTTATGACGATGATGCTTCACTAAGTACTCGATCAATCATTGTGCTCTTTTTCATGATTTGCTTTTTTGAAGAGCTTCCATCCTTTTTTATTTCTCGATATCCATGGAGGTGTTGTGCTTTGAGCATTCACAAAAAAAAAAATGTCATATGCAACACACAATGCTACATGTCCATATCATAAGTACATATTATTTCATATATAGTACAATATAAATACATGTTTTGGGACACTTCTTCAGTAGATGACATATTCGTTGGTTGATCGCGATAAAGATATTGGATCTATAATATATCAACAGAATATTAAATCTTATTGGACACGTGAAATTGACAAAATCCAAATTACACACAAGGCATCAACTTTGAGATTAATGTTAAATCTCTAACAAGATTGATCAAGCACTAGAGTTTCCAAAATAACCAAATCAATCAAGACTAGTTTCGGATTTTGGCTATAATAAGTGCATCTAAATTGACTATGTGGTTATGATCAATCAATTAGAGCAACCTCAAATGTTTGTAGGAATGTAAATCATTTCATTATTATTTAATTAACTATGTCGATGCTACAATTGCAACTCGATCTTGGAAGAACAATGTGTACTTAAACTTTAAAATTGCATCTTGTCAATGAATGTACAAAAAGATCCTCATCAAAATAGTTGTAGATCAGCTCGGATTTGAGATCTAGGATTTTCCATGGTTAGAAATAGACCTTAACTCTATCATCTAATGTGAATTTACCATCGATGCATGTGGTCTATTGGCTTCCATATATGAGAATAGGAGGATTGGCCTTGGCCATTTTCTACTTCAAGAAGCGAATAGCTTCCGCAAAAGCTCGAAAAATTGCAGGCGCCTCAAACTTGAAAGCTTCTCTAGTGGAATGGATTCCTTTCAAGAAGCCGGAGATGCTAATTTAAATGACAAGAACTCCCTCATTCGTCTTTGCCAAATGTATGGATGTTCTTTGTGCAAATATGGAGTATGTTGTGTCTTTGCAAAATGTTTCAGATACAATGAAAGTTTTGTGTGCAAAACTTTGTGGTAATCGGAAATTGGACTACAAGATCTTGCGCCTTCTTGTGGATGGAGCTTCGTCCACCATTACACTTCCTGATTGCTCTTTTATCTTTGAATTGATAAAAATCCTTGAAAAATGCTCCAAAATTTCTATTGAGGTCAATCTTGTGACACTGTTTTGTTACCAATTTTGAAAATGTCATTTTGCAACTTTGGCCTACCTAGTCACTAGAAAATGGAAATAACTAGAGGTAAAATTATAATTTGAAATAATATGCTCGAGCACTGCTACTAGTCTAGGAATATCATGATTATGTCAAACCTTCGAACAATGTTTCGATAGGAGCATACAAGCTGACTGATAAAGGCTTGTTGACTATGATCGAATCAGCTCCACAGTTGACTTGTCTGAAGAGTCAGTCTACTCTCTTATTTTCAGAAGCAGGAGTTAAAAAAGTTGTTGAAGGTTTGGTTTCAAAGTTGATCTCTCCCTCTTTGGAGGGCTATATGCACACGTGAATGGACTTAAATTACTTCCATCATTTACTAAGCTGCAGGAATTGACACAAATTTTTCTTGGTGGATTTGGTGTTATCACTAATGATGTATTGAGGGAGCTTCTTGTGCACATTGGTGTGAAACTTGAGGAGCTATGTCTTTCAAGTTGTCTGTAAGTGCTTGAATGCTCTTAATACCCCATATAGTTGGTTAGCTTGGCATTTGAGCACGTGCATAAGACTTGTAGGCTTATTTTTTGTCTCTGCACACCTGCATGAGACTTGTTTTGTGAAGGCATAATTCATTGTCCAAAGTGGACCTTGAATTGTAAGGATTGCAAATCTTTCAACATTGTTTTTTCATCAAGTAGTCTTATGACTGTGGGCATTTGGCATTTTGTTTATTTAAAACATTTATCTATCATGTGCTCTGACTGATTCTTGTTGTTATGTTCGATTCCTTTGAAGGTGACCAACAAATTTCTTGTTCTTTATAATCTCCACCTTATCTTTATCGACTTCAATTTCTCTTTTCGATATTCTGTGTCTGTGTAGTATTCCTTCTGGCATGCCAAAATAACAGTTCTCCAGATGAAGACGTAGTGAAGTCTCTCTACATCTCCGCAATGTCTTCCACAATTTTAAAAGATGAGTGTCTTATGAGCTATAAACACAGAAGTCATCCATAAAGATCTCCAGGAATACACGTAGATATTCTTGAAAAATGATAGTCATCATTCTTTGAAATGTGGCTGGCGCATTACACAGTCCGAACGACATCTTCTATTAGGCGTAAGTACCCAATCAGTCATGAAAGTTGTTTTCGACGGGTCCTCTTCTCGGATAGAGACCATGTTATAACCAGAGAATCCATCAAGGAAGTTATATCTTTCATTTCTGGCAACTTGATCAAGAATCATATCAGTACAAGGTAGAGGATGATGATCTTTACGAGTCGCAACATTAAGCTTCTGATAGTCTTGGCAAACCTGGATCTTCCTGGTCTTCTTTTTTGGAATAACCACTATAGGCGAAACCCATTCACTACTGAGTACTGGATAAATAATTCTTGATTTCAAGTATTTGTCAAGTTCGTCTTTAGCTAGCAATGAGTGCTTAGGATTGAGCCTATATTGGCGTTGGCATATTGGTACCGCTCCTTCTTTCAAGTCAATTTAGTGTTGACCAAATTTCTTGTTAATGCCTTTTAAATCTTCCATAGTCCAGGCAAAAACATCATGATATTCGGTGAGCAGGTCCACGTATTGTTGTTTTTCTTTGTCAGACAAAAGTTTGGATATTAACAAGGACTTGTTAGGTATGACCTCGGTAGAGAGAGTATCATTTGGATTAATCATATCCACAGTCATATTGGTTGAAGAATATCCTTGTATCTCACGTTGTGAAGGTTGTGCTTTGTTTGCATTGTCAGATACTTCAGTCTCTTCAATCTCGTAACAATCCAAGTAATTTGTTTCAATGTTTTCTTCTTTTGAAAAGATATGAAGTGCATAAGATGATTGCTTGGACATAAAACTTGTATCTGATTGTGCAATTTTTCCTTCATATGGCTCATGTTGCCATGTGATAACATGTTCGTGCAGCTTTCCTTGTTCATCATGTTCTCCAGTACGAAATCGCAACTCCCTTTTCTTCTAATGAACGTTGGCATTTGCTTGATATAGCCAGGGTCTTCCGATGAGGATGGAGTAGTTGCCCATTCCGACTCGTCGGATCACAATAAAATTCATGATAAACAATATATCTTGGATATATACTATGACTTCTTTTAACTCGCTTACAGGCTTCCTCCTTGTTGACTCGGCCAGTTTGATCTTTCTCTGAGTAGACTGGATATTAGTAAGTCCAAGAGCATGTGTCGTATCTTCCGTCATAATATTGACGCTTGACCCGGAGTCAATTGGTATTGTTTCAATTAAACATCCTGAGATAGAGACGTCAATCCCTGGCGTTCCCAGGTCGTTAAGGTCAACGGTAAGAAGGGATATCTCAAATAGAGAAATCTTCTTCTTCCTCCTTGTCTGCGATAGACTCTTCAACTGCTTTCGATAATAGTTGTTGTCTGATAGGAGTTGCTCAAATGTGATATTTGGCCTTAAGGAGCCAACATCGGAAACATTATCATATTGTTTCTTTGTCTGCAACCTAAAGTCTACGACAACATTGGATAACTTTGAGCTTAGTGGAACTTCCTCTTCCTCTTCAAAAGTGATCTTCTTTTGAAGCGGGTTGGATTTAAGTTCTTTGTCGATTAGAGTTTTCGCTTCCTTAGCAACATCCTTCTTAAATAGTTTGGCAGCATTTCTATCATAATCATAGTCATCCTTCAAGTCTTTTTGGGTAAGAGACTTGTTCTTCAACTTCTTTGTCAGATGCTTCCTCTTATTCTTCCGAGTCTTAGCTAAACTTTCTTTCGTTGGTTTGGGTGATTTTGAAGCGCTCCGAGTGGAAACTTTACAAACGTCTTCCAAATCACTTGGCCAATTGGTATCAGTAACCAGTAGAGTGCCTTTGTCAGAGCATTATGATGACTACATCTTTCCATTTTTTCTTTATCTCTGGTTCTGCTCCTAGAGACTGAACATATTTGTACAGCACCTTCGGCTTTTGAGGCTTTGTGCAGTCTGCAGCAAGATGTCCTTCTCCCGAGCAGTTTGAACATAATGGGACATAGCCGATTGGTCGGCGAGGCTCCAGACAATCGGGTGAATAATGGCCTTGTGCTCCATAGTTATAACAGTTGCCCGCCAACTTCTTCGATGGTAAATTGATTGGTGCATAAACAGTCTTCTGATTTGAATTCACTGTCTGAACAAGTACAAAGCACTTTGGTCAAAATTTTGGTTTGGGCTGCAATGTTGGTGCAGATGATCCTTGAACATAACGACAATGCTCCTCCGGATCTGTTTCATAAACATACAGAACATCTCCGTCTGCACTCTCAACATAAGAAACTTGTTTAACTTTACATTCATGGTTAGAGTGACCTGGAGCTCCACATCTTGTACATCAGATATTCGGATCAGAAGAAGGTGTCTTCTGCCGCTTATTTGATACTTCAGATATCTGTATTTTTAAATCTCGCATTTGCTTCAACAGATATGAAATATTCTTCTTTCAAACTTTGTCAGTCTTTGGAGAAGGTTCCTTGGAAGGCTTGGTCTTCTTTTTTGTCTTTTTCTCCTTCCTGTAGTTCTTATCATCTTCGGAAGAATTTGAGCTCTCTGTGTCGGAATCAGTACTGGATCGGATGAATCCTCTTATGAGCTTGAATTATCAGACAAAGATGATGACTTCTTCTTTGTCTTCTTGCTGGAACGACACTTTCGAGCAATATTTGACGTTTCATAATTCTCTATTGTTGCAATAACTTTGTTCAAGGTATTCATGGGTCCTTGTCGACAGTACCTGTCAATCTTACTTGGCAGCCCTGCAAGGTACCATTCTATCTGCATTGCAACAGGATAAACACCCACCAATTTCCCAATTAAGTTTTTTACCTTCCGGGTGTACCTTCTCAATGACACATTCTCTTTCTTTTGAATGTTTTCGTGATCGATATTCACATAAACAGGTAAAATTCTAGCCAATTTAAACCATCCTTGGTTGAGTTACATTGCTACTTCATTGATATTAGATTGACGTAAAGGAATATGATTAAGCCCTTTATTCAAGTTGTTCTTTAAATAATAATTCCAGTATCCATGGAGATGACATGATCAATTTTTGACAAATGAAATCTTTAAACCGTTTATTAGTTCGAACAAGTACAAGGTGAGATATTATTAACATCGAACCACATCTACACTTAAATAAAAGTCTTTTTCAGTTCCAGATTCTAGCTTGATGTAGGCTCATTCTATTGAATCCAGTCTCAAAGTGGCCTCTTAGTTCTAGCCCAGGTCTGCTCAAAGGACATCTCGAGGGTCCGAATTTGCTCATTTTTATGATGACAATATCAAAGGCAATAGGAGTATCAAAGGAAGGGTTTTTATGCAAAGAGGCAAGCTTACAAGCTTAAACTTTTGTATCAGTAAGATGGATAAGAGCGATCCATAGTTCCATAGAAATGGGTGCCAGGAAGTTTACAGAAGAAAGACTCCAAAGTTGAAAGGCAGTTTTGACAGATTTAAACTCAATAGTACGACTAGGTACCAAGGGTACTTGGCAACTCTTGGCTTGACAAAAATCAAAGACAGACTGATTGTCAGCTTCACAAATTTCTTGTGAAAAAGATTCAAGCTCGGAAGCACTATCTTCATCAAGGTCTTCGGTGAAGACCAAGGGGTGAGGTAAAAGGGGAAGTTCGGTAATGGTAGGGGTATCAATAGTCAAAGCACCATTTTCTTTTTTCAAATAGGTAAAATCTTCTGAATATGAGAATTACAAAAAAATTTCTTTAGTAGCAATACATTTAGCATAGTTAGGGGGGGGGGGGGGGAAGATATTTTCGACTATGCTTAAGATACCCTTCTTTTTAATGAAATTCTTTATCCAATCCAAACTAGTCATCAAGTCAACAAGGCAGAAGATCTTATCATCATGGCCAGTAGCATTACAAGTAGCTCTATCAGTAGACGTAATAAGATTGTGCACCACAATAAACTTCCTCATGCAACAAATAATAGTCTAAATAAAGGGGCTAGGAGGAGGAAAGGGCCCCCCATAGTCAAGTGCAACTACGTCATGAAACAATCATGTGGACTAAACCACAAAACAAACCTAGTTAGCCATAAAATACAAGTAACGGTAAAGGTTTGGTACTACCCTAGCCAAAGGGTAGTCGAGGTGGCATCAAAGATGCTAGAGAGAGAATAATGAGATTTCACATAGTCTCTCTTGACATGTCAAGACCAAACCCTTTGAACCCTTCAATTTATAGCATAACAGGAAATAACACATATGTATAAAGTCTTACAGTGCATAGTACCCTAAAGTGAAGCAAGTTTTAGGACACATAGCTGTTACCTGCCACCATTCCACAAAACAAACGGCACAAGCTAGTTACGTGAGGAAGACAAATATCATAGTTGAACATCAGTTGTTATCCATGTTTGAAACAAGATTCACTACCTTATCAGCTTGATTGCAATATATATTATATGTCCAATCTTCCCTGTCATGAATTCATTTAATAGCAAAACATTCTACCCTATAACATGACCGTATCAAGGTGCTGCCAAACTGATCAATATATGGGCAAACTGAACATATTAAGTTCACATTAGCATAATACGCATAAGAAACATCTTATAATACACATAATACAAAGAGACTTGACCCTTGCTTTAGTGTTAGGTACTAGGACATATCCGTGCCATACTATCCCCATGGCCTTCCCATGAAACTGTTAGGAGTTCAAGCACCTTATAGCTTGGGCAAATCCATGTCGTACGAGCCTACCAAGGTCAAACTCTACACAAATACATAGTTCTCCTATAGTCGCCGATGTTGGAAATTAAGCCCACAGTTGTCTCCTTGGTAAATGACTAATTTCTATTTCAAGATTCTTCCTGCACGTTTATTGATCGTTGATCTAGGGTCAGGTGAAACCAACATTGGTTCTATGTCTGCTCATCTGATACCTACAGGAATCACAGCTTAGACAGCCAAATTACTTGAAGAATGTCTACAACGGGCTTCGGGCTGATCTCCAACAAAGAGTAACCAATCCTATCATATTTAAAGTTCAGATGTTAAGTTCAATAATTTGAAGATCATTGAAAACTTGGCCATTTTCCATAACTTCCACAAATTAGCATTTAGAACAACTCTGTAGAAATACACTAAGTGTCGCAACAATCTACATAAATACACTAAGTGTCGCAATAGTCTGCATAAATGAACTATGTTTTTTAACAGTGTCGACTTTTTTTGCATTTTTCCGAAATGCGACAGTGTCGACTTTTTCGCATTTTCCCGAAATGCGACACTTCAGCATAGTTCAACAGTTCAACGACTTTTCAATAGTGTCGACTTTTTTGCATTTCCCCGAAATGCGACAGTGTCGGTTTTTTCGCACTTTCCCAAAAAATGCGACACTTGCCTTCAACTTCTTCCTTTCAACTATTTGGAAAAAATTAAACTAATTTAAAGACACCTTCGTCTTTTTAAGGGCACCCTCGCATTTTTACAAACATTGTCAGCTTTTTGCGAAAAATGCGAAGAGAGAGAAAAATCCCGAAGGTCATCTATTTTCAACGAGGAATGTTCCAGACACTTCCCAGAATTTGCGAAGTGAGAGAAATCCATTTCACGTAAAATGCGAAGTGAGAGATTTGCAGCGTCTTTGTCCACGTCAACATCCCCTAATTCGTTGACCGTATATACAATGTATAGTTGTCACGCAAGCCAAATACTTCCAAGTACAACGGCTTACCTAATTTGGTGAGAAACATTTACTATAATTAATACATGGATGAAATCTATAAATGGATCATCCAGGCTCACTCTACGTGATGCTCTGTCCATGAGACGAATGATTTTGAGCCTCCCAGTTACGCCGTCATCCTCCCAGTTACGTCATCATTCCGGTTGTAACTGCTATTTTGTTGTGCTTCAGTATAATATAGCAGTAGCACGTTTTTCTATCTGTGTATAATGTAGATGAATGCTTGTTGTGATTTGAATTGTTGTTTGATCACACTTGTTCACTCACTCTGATCAGAACACAGACATCTACAACTCCTCAGTTTTTTATCAGACGATGGCTGTCTTTGACGCCTGAGGAATTTGTGCTGTCATACTGCTCTTTCAATCTATTTCGGAACTGAATTTCTTATTAAATCTAATATCAAGGAATACCTCAAACCATTTCTAATCTCTTCGGTGGACTGTACTCATTTTTGTTTTTGTGAGTATGAACTAATTTATAAGATCATGTTGGGCACCAGAACACTTAAGCTATGATTATACTTAGCATAAACATTCTATTAGACTGTTTTTGCATTTAGTAGCCCATTGTAACGGGAGAGCTATTCCGCAAATACTCTCGCTCTCTTCTCCGTTCACGTTCTCTATACTCCATTGAGTGTGAGGCTTCTGCTATTGTTGCTGCACTTGATTCTTGCCCTTAGAATAGTCTTTTTTCTTGGTGTGTAGGACCATCAATTTGTCTTTGATGGATAGGCCGCTGGTCTTTATGCTTTATACAGTCTTGCGTTTCACTACTAGCATCATAAACCGCTCGAACTTTTAATGCAAAAAGTACAACTTAAGAATTATCTTTATGTAGATATTCAATCGTATCATAGCTTAAAGCTTCCCATGTGCAGAAGACTCGTATTGCATTCTGCGTATTGTACAAGTTTTAGCCATTGGGTGAAACAACAATTCATAGTTATGTTATCTCAAGAAGACACGTACCTGAGTGCGAGGCAACGACATTTCTTGTGAGCTACTGTTGTAAAACTACCTTTACAAGCTTTACTTCTGGCGCCAGCAGCGCCCCTGCTGCTCCCGACGCCACTGTGACCAAAATCCAACCGGCGCCAAGTTCCTATGGCTGAAAATCTTTGATAGGTTCTAGCAAAGTCCAGAGAGCTCAGATCGATGTGCAATCACCTCACACGATCTAGGCATGATTAAAGGAAGCCTGGGGATCAATAAATTCTAGAGAGAGAAAATAATTTTCTAGAGAGAGAAAACGTGCTTTACCAGCCTGGATAGAGTACTTGGTATGAGGGGAGGTGGCGAATCCCACCAATACTATAGGGGAGTGCGGGTTGTGACTCACGGCGAGCTCCAACCAAGTCTCAGCCTCCCTTGCTGGAATGTTGTCCTGGCACTCGCCTTGGCATGCCATCGCCCCGAAGACTAGGGTCGGTCACACACTTGAAATGTAACCTTCTCAGATTTATCAATAAAGTGGGATTTTTCTCAAACTGACTCTAATTACCTTCTGGATTTCAGTGTTCGGTAAAAGCGCCAATTGTAAGGCCGCTTCAAACTTTTTAATTTGGCACATAGCTGAGGGTCGTATCCCGGGACGCCAGCAGTATGTCGTCGGGACCATTTGGTCCGTGGCGCCAGCGGTATGCTGTCGGGACCATTTGGTCCAGAAACTGGTTGTCTCCATATCTGTCGCGGCTTGTGGTTCTGAGTGTTCATTGCATGAACGTGAATGGGTTAAGCTCTTGGGGAACGGGCTCTAACCTGTCGGCTGAGTTGGATAGCTTGCTTGGGTAGAAGTTACTTGTTTATGGTTGTCCAGTTTGGCGTGGCGCCAGGTTGGCTTCCAGTGCTCGTGACGAAGCTTTTAGTTGGTTAAGTTTGATGTAAGTCAGACCGCTTGCTTGGAATGGATGTTACTCGTTTGTAACGAAGCTTCGAGTTGGTTAAGTTTGATGTATGTCGGGCGGCTGGCGCGGAGGGAAGTCACCCACATCGGGACCCCCGATCTGGCATGGCACCAGGTTGGATCTCAATGTTGGTTTTGGAACTTCAAGTTGGTTAAGTCTGATCTTTCTTGGCGAGTTGGCTGCTTGTATGTCAAGTGGTTTGGATGGCAAGAGTTGAAGGCTGGGAAGCTAAGTCATGGTTCTCGGCTCCCTTTGGGATGCATGCGCTACATGTGGTATCAGAGCCGACTGGCCGGTCAGTATGTGGATCTCATGGAAATGGCCATTGTTTGGGGTTCATCAAGACAACTGTTGTGCAAGGTGCTGCCCACAGTGTAAGCACGGGTGCGTCCACGATCGGGGTGGTCGGCAGAACGGGGGACTTGATGAGTCAAGATGCTGCCCTTGAGGTGTAAGCACAGTCAGTTCTCGAGGTTTGGGCATGGCGCTGTCTGCACGTAGGACAGATGAGGCAGTGTTCTGCCATTAGGTTGGTGTAAGCACGGTCTGTGCCTTGTGGGGTGCGGGGCGACACATTCGAACTGTATGGGTCAACCATCGATACATAGATGCTGCTCGAATTCGGGTGTAAAGCATGGGTGGTTAGCTACCGGTGCGGGATAGCTGCCGATCGTTTAGCTATGAGGGCTATCAACCAAAAAGTGGTGGGGCGTGACTGAGGCAATGTGCTGCTTAATGGTGAAAGTACGGATAGTTGGAGGGGTGTTCTATGTGGGCTGATTCTGTGATCGATATGTATGGGTGCGGCCGGGCAAAGGTCTGTTGGCAGGACCATCTCAAAGGGGGACCTTGTCTTTGTTACCTGTTAGTAAACTTGCTTGAGTGTCTTGCTTGCATGTATTCGTGGTGAGTCTTAGTACTCGTGCTTTGCCTGGTTTGCATGATTGCTTGTGATACAAGGAGCTGATTGCTCGAGAAGGAACCTTTCTTTTGAAGGCTGACACCATCAAACAAAGAGGACTACATAATCTGTGGGACTGATTCACAGTTCAAGTACTTGCACGTGAACGTTAACGAAACGACTCGATGTTTGCAAAGGATGGATGGCTAGCCTGTTTCTTGGGTTAGTTTCATTTGCGACAACGTCCACCAGACGCAAGCATGAAGTCTAAAGTTGGAAAGGATAATTTCATGGGAGATCTTCTATGGAGCAGTTGGTCTTCATTTGGGACGGCCACCTTCGGAACTAAAACTCACTGAACATGGGTGATATCCAGTATCAGTTGGTTTTTTTTTTTTTTCCTCAAAGGAGAAAGACTAGAATCCTCTTCGGAGATTGGCAACAAGTTGGATCGAGCCATAATCCTAGCAGATGGGAAGCAAAGTGTTGGAAAGGTTTTGTGTCCAAAGAACTCTACTCTAAGTCCGGTCAGCTGATTTTATAAGCAAGACGAGAACTATCACACACACCTCTCTCTTGGGGCAAATTTTGAATGAAAGTTGATCAAAACGGGGGCAAATTCAAGGTGACCTAGCCATACTCACACGAGGAGACTGGCGAACTTTGGAACTAATAAGTTGACAAGTTTTTGTTGCGGAATGGAAAGTTTGTTATAGGCTTTCTCTGGACCAACAATGATGAGGAAACATATGAGTACGTTGGCTTGTGTTACGTGTAAGGCAGCTGATCAATGAAGGAACTGTGAAAGTTGAGTCTTGCATGAGAGACTTGGTACTTCGAACGGACGCTAAGGGACAGTTCATGTTGAGATCGGACTAGTGCAAACTCTGGGTGCATGTGTCTGATTCAAAGAGAGCTACTTGAAGCCAAGCTCGATGTACACTTCTTGTTTTGACTGTGAGATAACTGACCAGTGATGGAATTGTGAAAGTCAAGTTTTGCGCGACGGACATGGTGCTTCAAACAAACGCGAAGAGATAGTTTGTATGCGGATCAAACTGGTGCGACCCTTTGGCTCTCCACGAGGTCAATGGTTACATTTGGGCTGATTCTAAGAGCTACTTCAAGCCAAGTGAGAGGTGCATTGCAGAGTACTCAATCTTTGCCTACCTTAAAGAGCCAAGAATGAAAAATATCAAGATCAGGCTGGGACAAGGAGATAAATCCATGCGCGAAAGCAACAAGGCACGGAGTGGACCATAAAGTGGGCAATCAAACGATAAATCCTTTGGCTCAGGGAGCCTTGATACCTGTGCGGAACTGATCAAATCTGGAGCTCGGGGAGCTCAACACAAAGTGCATCAAGGACAAATCAGGAGCTCAAAGGAGTTCCAAAGTCAAAAGTCAGAAGCGACAGGGGCGAACATTTCACATAAAGGCCTTTGTCACCAGTTAATAAGGTTCTTGGATTTTACGTAAGCGATATAAAATCTACGCTTTTCCCAGACAAAGAGATATTTTTAAGTTATGTAATTTTTCAGTACAAAGAGCTGAGCCTCTGACTTCTGGTGTGCCAGCTTCAATGTTAATAGAAAGTGGCCAATAATTGAGTACTGTGCCAAGTAGCTTAAATGTATAGTTATTCTAATTGGGAGACACCTTTACTTTAATCTGACATCTGATGAGGACATCAGATTTTATAAAGGTGGGGTGGATGTTGTAAAGCTACTTTTACAAGCTTTACTTCCGGCGCCACTGGCGCCAGCATTGTCCCCGACGCCAGCGGCACCCCTGCCGGCGCCACTGTGACTAGAATCCAACCGGCGCCAAGTTCCTATGGCTAAAAATCTTTGATCGGTTCTAGCGAAGTCCAGAGAGCTCAGATCTATGTGTAATCATCTCACACGATCTAGACATGATTAAAGGAAGCCTGGAGATCAATAAATTCTAGAGAGAGAAAATGATTTTCTAGAGAGAGAAAATGTGCTTTACCAGCCTGGTAGAGTACTTGGTATGAGGGGAGGTGGCGAATCCCACCAATACTATAGGGGAGTGCGGGTTGCGACTCAGGACGAGCTCCAACCAAGTCTCAGTCTCCCTTGCTGGAATGTTGTCCTGGCACTCGCCTTGGCATGCCAGCGCCCCGGAGACTAGGGTCGGTCACACACTTGAAATGTAACCTTCTCAGATTTATCAATAAAGTGGGATTTTTCTCAAATTGACTCTGATTATCTTCTGGGATTCAGTGTTCGGTAAAAGCGCCAGTTGTAAGACCGCTTCAATTTTTTTAATTTGGCACATAGCTGAGGGTCGTATCTCGAGACGCCATCGGTATGCTGTCGGGACCATTCGGTCCGTGGCGCCAGCGGTATGCTGTTGGGACCATTCGGTCCAGGAACTGGTTGTCTCCATATCTGTCGCGGCTTGTGGTTCTGAGTGTTCCTTGCATAAACGTGAATGGGTTAAGCTCTTGGGGAACGGGCTCTAACCTGTCGGCTGAGTTGGATGGCTTGCTTGGGTGGAAGTTACATGTTTATGGCTGTCCAGTCTAGCGTGGCGCCAGGTTGGCTCCCAGTGCTTGTGACGAAGCTTTCAGTTGGTTAAGTTTGATGTAAGTCAGACCGCTTGCTTGGAATGGATGTTACTCGTTTGTAACGAAGCTTCGAGTTGGTTAAGTTTGATGTATGTCGGGCGGATGGTGCGGAGGGAAGTCACCCACATCGGGACCCCCGATCTGGCATGGCGCCAGGTTGGATCTCAATGTTGGTTTCGGAACTTCAAGTTGGTTAAGTCTGATCTTTCTTGGCGAGTTGGCTGCTTGTATGTCAAGTGGGTTTGGATGGCAGGAAGCTAAGTCGTGGTTCCCGGCTCCCTTTGGGATGTCTGCGCTACAGCTACCCATCAGTTGGAGTTATTGTAACCGAGCTATCTCACGTTCATTAGCAATTTAGCATACAACTGCAAGAACTCTTTTGCTTGTAGTGCAGCCTACTGTAGAGAGTTTAAAACTCTATTTTAGCAGAAGAATTGATCATTCAAACAATCATGCATGCAACGATTGATGATTCTTATCAGTTGTGGTATATTGCTTCGCCTTCTAGAAAGCTGAAATCTGCTCAATAGGCAAGCGCCCATGTATGCCATATTTTTGAAATCTAAAGCACTTCAGAAAACACGTGGAATCACGATCTGTAACTTTATGAAAAATGCTGGCCAACGGCCCATTACTTCACAAAATAGCTTCGAAGCTATACTCATCAACGATTTTCCTACAATGTATACAATTGTTGTCCAAAAGCTACATTTCTAACTTGATATCAAGTATCATACCTTATTGATTGCTCAGGTGCGAGGCAGAGGCAACACCCAATTGCAGTAGTAGTTATGGAAGCCAATCGCTCTAAATCAATCCACATTTATCCAGTATGTGAGCCATTTACAACAAGCATAACTCATACCTTTTATGAGTAATGAACCAGTGATTAGTGGACCAAAGTCATAGTAGAGATATGACCTTACTTCGTAGAGCTTCCCCTCACGATTACTCTTCCGTTTAAGTTCACGTCTCTCTTCGTTCAATCCAAAAAAGATCGCAATAGAGAGAAGAAGGATGGACCAACAAAGAGAGAGAGAGAGAGAGAGAGAGAGAGAGAGAGAGAGAGAGAGAGAGAGAGAGAGCGAGTAGAAGTTAGGGTAGTGTACTCTCTTCACTTATAGAAGCCAGAGAACCCTTAGATGCACTTAGTGTAACAGAATGCTCACCGTTAGATTGGATCCTCATGCAGTGCATTAATCTCAGCCATTCAGGGAATTCAAGTTTCCCACCAAATTTCTAAACAAAACTTTCTCTTTCTCTTGGGGGGTCATCCAACTTAGCAAAGCAATTTAAGTCAATTCGAAAGGACAATTTAAAAAACCCCAACAAAAGCTCGTGGAACAATTTATAATATAATGTGTATAAAATAGAGTCCACGAGAGAGAGAGAGAGAGAGAGAGAGAGAGAGAGAGAGAGAGAGAGAGAGAGAGAGAGAGAGAGAGAGAGAGAGAGAGAGAGAGAGAGAGAGAGAGATCACTGACATGATATTCGCCTTGATGCTTGCACTTCAGCTTCAATTTCGACATCCAAAGTTAAAGCCTGCAAGGAGCCAATGTCTAAGGTGAACAACAAAGTAGTTTGAAGTTGTTATCATGGACTACTATCATACCACCTACACTATCACCCATTGTTGCTAGTAGGAGTTCTCTACTATCGTTGAACATAACATTGTTAGATGACAATGGAATGCACATAGGCTGAAATCTTTGGGAGATTTGGAAATGTCATGTTGACTCTCATAATGTTGGTGACATTTTTTTTATCATGAATGTCTTCTAATAAGTTACCAAGTCTCTTGAAGGGTGGTAGATGGTTGTCAATAACATATAAAAATGTCGTAACTCTTGTTGAGGTTGTCCTTCAAATGCACACTTGACAGGGTGGGCAACATGCCACGTGGAGCATAACATGGCAATGACAAACGATCAATATTCATGATCATTATTCACAAAAATCACAAATGTTTTAGATTATCATCGCCAACCATCAACCACATAGTCTTCATGACACATCTCTAAAAAGGTAATCAATTCTTCATACGATATATAGAAGACATTTTGTATACCAAGACACTATAAAAAACAATAGTATTGCCTTTGCAAGGCAAGGCCAAAAATGACTTTATCTAATTTAATTTTAGACATTAAATGCCCTGGCCTCCAAATGAAAGGGGCTTTCACATGGAGTGACATGGAAGGACCCGAGCTTTCAAACTTGGTGGGTTAAGTGCATATTTCAAAAATGGGCTTGGGCCTCTTCCATGCGAAACCACCCTAAGATCTATTATCAATCAATACACTTATCAGCTAATGTTGAATATGTAGAACAATGTGTTGTCAAGACAAACAAGGTAATCAATATATCAAGAAGATTTTGTTTATACACGACATTCAAATCGTCAAAAGAAAAAACAAAGATAAAAAATAAACTCATTTTAGTAATTAAACTCACTTACGGGTGACACTTCAACCTATTAGGAATTCGTCAAGAATAGCTCACTGGCAAAGTTCCGGGTGCCGTGGTACGACACCTGGTACGGCACACGTGCTGTAAGTGCCGTGCCTTTTCAGTGCCACGACACCCATGACACCTACATAACTTTACTTTTTTATTAAAAAAAGCCATAAAATGCCCCTTTTCAATTCAAAAAATTAAAAAATATATATATAGGTGACGTACCACGGCACACGTGCCGTGGTACGGCACTTGCCATGACACTCAGACCCCACGGCACCTGTGCCGTGGAGAATTTTCCTCACTGGTATCGTAGCAAAGCGTAATGCCTTGTGCTCAGGTGTCCTATGTATTTTGGGACCACCTTCAGGAGCATAATGTCCATCCAATTTTCTCTCTCCTAGGAATCTATCATTCTCTCTCCTCTCTCCGGTGGAATTCACTTTCTCTCTCCTCTCTCCGATGGAATGCACGTTCTCTCTCCAGTGGAATGCACGTTCTCTCTCCTCTCTCCGGTGGAATGCACATTCTCTCTCCTCTCTCCGGTGGAATGTGCATGTGCTATGTGGCAGTCCGTCATTGGCTGTCCACATCCACATTCCACCACAAACGTAAAAAAATTTGCCAAAAAAAAATGGCAAAAAATCGAAAAAAAAAAAACTGGTCCATGCATACGGCCGTACCGTACGGCCAAAAAACAGAAAATAAAAAACCTTCGCACAATGGCATTACGTAGGGGAAGGCCCGAAGCCCTCGGGCCTTCCTTGCTGGTCGGGGCCTGCCCTCGGGCTCCTGCCCTCGGGCATGGGCCCTCCCAGCAAGGAAGGCCCTCAGGCAGGGCCTTCCCCCCCACTAAAAAATAAATACTACTTCGTCACGTGCCATGGTACGGCACTTGCCACGACACTCAGACCCCATGACACCTGTGCATTGTAATAAAGCTAAAAAATAAATATTACTTTGTTACAAATGGCCGAATCTTACACTCTCCTATTTTTTTTTCAGTAATCAAACTCACTTATGGGTGACACTTCGGCGTGTTAGCAATTCGTTAAGAATAGCTCGCTAGTATCGTAGCAAAGCTAAAATATACTAATTGCTTCCAAATGGGGGAATCTTATACTCTCCACCTTTTTTTTTTTTCAAAATGTATCAAGCCAAATGTCAAAATACCCAAACCCAAGGGGACAGATCATAGGATGAGAGATTGCTTGGTGCCGGTTCAATTAGGACAAGAAACCGGCTGTAGCCGGTATGAGCACGTTCATCGCCAGATGCCGATGTGACCTTCCTACCCAGGGGTGACCGGGTATCGCCGGTGGAAAGAATGGAACATGAGTAATGGAGATGGGTAAGGGAGGAAGAAGGAAAAAATGGCGGGGTTAGCGTCTTGCTGCCGTTCTTTCTCTTCCGCTCTTTTGCCCTCGCCTTTTTCTTCGTCTTCTGTCGCTCGATCCTCGTCTTCTCGTCTATTTTTTGGATTCTCCTCCTCGATCTCCTGCGCTTCCTTCCATTTCCCTTCCCTCGCTTCCGATCCATCCCCGGCCCTCCGCCCTCACGGAGCGTTGCGCTTGGCCGCCATGGCAGAGGGTCTGCAAGCGCTGAGCCTGGATGAAGGCAACAAGTCAGACGGGGTTCGTGCGGATGATGAGAGCAAGAATGGCGATTTAGATGGCGGAGATGGAGCCAGCTCAGCTGAGCAGAATGGGAAATTGAGTAGGGGCAAGTTGGAAGATATTCGGTGGGATCACTCGTTTGTGAGGGAGCTTCCGGGTGATGCTCGCGTTGGTGGTCCTATTCGTCAGGCATGTGCACACTTATTTTCTTAATTGATGGCACAAAGTATTGCAGTTGATCTTGCGTGTTTTCTTTTTTCTGATAATAGTTGGAAGGGGATTTTTTTGTCACGTACTGATTAGTTCCTGCTTTTCTTGCTAAAAAAGGTGGTTTTCGGTTCATTTAACTTGGTTTCTACCGTTCTTGATGTTGCGAAGGGAAGCTTCTAATTAGTTTTTATGTATGTAATTTGGTTCGAAGACACCTCTGACTGAAAGATTTCGTTGTAACCTATGGATAATTAGCCTTTGAAACTTATTCACGTAATTTGCTTCCACGATGCCCCTGAATCTAACATACACTTTATGTTATGCTCACTATACGAATGTTGTAGTTTCTAATGCAATGTGCATGCCCGCATAACAATAGAGCAAGTTTTTTTCCAGAGCTTGCGGGTAGTTTTTACAATGCAACTTTGAAGAAATAACCTACTTGAGACTTCATAAAATTTTGTTTTGAGGAGAGGTCATGTGTGCATGTCTATGAATTTTAGCAATTGCTTGATTTAATGAATGATACTAAGGTGAATGATTCGAAGTTAAAGGAGTTCCAAAAAGAGCAGGATGACATCATGCCATATAGATCGAAGATCAACATGTACACTTAAATTTTTTGGACTAGGATAATATTATATATGTAACAATTACGAGAACATATTTGGCTGTTCAATATCGTGTAAACTGCCCCTGGCCGGGAGAGGCAGGCCGTTTAATCTTTATGAGCTGTTCTGGCTGGGAGCCATGCCGTTTAATTTCCATGAGCTGTTATGGCTAGCAGGCAGGCCTTTCAATATCATGCGAACTGCCCTGTTGGGGAGGCGGCTTTCAAATATGATGTGAAGGATTACATTTGTACGTATGCCACCCTTCCTAGGATGCCATTAACATTTATCTAAGGCAATTCAATAATGAAGCGAGTAACGAATTTTGAATAGTTACACAACATTTACTTGCAAACAACAAAGTAAAATAATTGTAACAATAAAGGAAGGTCAACATATATACTGGTAACAACTAGCAGGGTAGACTGTAAGGCATCCAAATTTTGTACACAGCAGAGTTTGTGTATAGATTTCTTTAAGTATGTTTTTCTACATGACTTATTTGTACACTGATAACAATGTTATTGATTGCCAATGTTACCACCATAGCCTCATACACACGCATGAGTATTTTAAGTATGTCTCATTTAATGTACTTCTATATCATAAACAAGGTTGCAGCGGATTGCGATCCGTTGCAAAAATCCGGGACCAGAAACGCTGTCCAGGATCACAAAAAAAATTGAATTTTCTTTTCTCGTCGGGCCAATCCAAATGAATAGCAGAAATACTGAAGCAGATCCAATTGAAATGAGTAGCCAATGAATATATCTGCAAATCCGTATCTGCAAAAATGATTTGCTTTAGTATCTGATATTCATTTGCACATCTGGATCAATTTCAAAAACATTTGCAAACGATTTGCAAAAACAATCCGGATTAGCTTCTGTATTTTCAAAAACAATTTGCTTCAGTATCTGCAATAACGATCCAAATTTGCTTCAGTAACTGCAAATCATTTTTGCAGCCAATGAATTGCTGGTCGCGATTGAATTGAATAGCAGATATTGGGGGTTAAACCATCTGAAACCAAGCAACAGAACTGCTCTTTTGAAATCCTTTCACATGATACCAGCTTTTGAAAAAAAAAAACAGAAAATACGGGAAACCTAATGGGATTTCCCATATCGCGCTCCGGAACATGTTCTGGATCGGGTTTTGGAACGGAATGTGCAACATTGGGTCGTAAAACATATGGCTATTCAAAATACATGCAATATGATTACTTCGAAATGTATGCGCCTTTAAAAAAAAAACATACATTTGATGTTTGAACTACTTAGATTTCAATTGGGCAATTGGACATATACACAACAGTACATTTTTAAAATCAATAAATAAGTGAAAATTGCATATGGAAGTTCAAAACTCAACATGGATAAGATAATTCAAATGGGAAACTTATTTTTCATGTGGAAATTTGAAGCTCATCATCATAGGTATATTTGATATAGTTTTCAATTCTTCTAATTTTACCAGGAATGGTAAGAGGTTGAGAATTGAGATGGAAGATATTTCAAGTTGAAGTAGTGTCCTAATTCAACAATTCTTCATTGAGTGTTTTCAATGTGCATTTGAGTGTTACGGCTCACTAGGTTGAGCTTGAACGAAATTGTGGATGAGTTGGTAGATTGTTGTGTTTTTCAGAACGATCAATTCTTCATGACCATCAAACCATCAGCCTTTTAAATGAGAATGAGAATCAGCAAATTGGAATTTCACAAAAAAATCATCAGCATATATCTAGGATCCGTGCACGCATGGTAACACGTACAAGTTTCTTCCTATGTGTATGGATGCCACAATGTTGACTGCACTTTGCATCGACAACAATGCTATAGTCCTAACATTTAATGGGAGCATCATCTCACTAGCTTTATTAGCTGTGTGTTATTACCCTAAAGAGAACTATATGCTCCTTTCTAGGCAATGATCTAGTTATGTGAAAGTTGGGGATGAGTCATTTTTGAAATCTCTTTGAAGGGCTTCTAAGGTGTATCATCACATATCATGTGTATACTTGTAAGATTGCGTGTTTGTACCACACTTGACAACAAGAAGAGATTAGTTGCAAAGATCTAGTGGCTATGATTTATCTCCCTTTAAGAGTGAATTATAACCCCTAGCAAATTAGTGGGAGAACTGCCTATTAGAGTTAATCTTCACATTAGTACCCCTAATGTTGTCATTTAGGATTGATTAGGATTATTGGGCCATGCTTGCGTGCTAATTTTAGGGGTTAGAGTTTAGTTAGACTCAAGGTCGAGATTCTAGTGCTTGATTTGGAGCACAAGTTTTGCTATAAATAGTTGTTGGTGCTTTTACCTTAAATAGAGACATCAATTAGGCAATTGCTTTTAGGTTGCTTTTGCTTTTCGATAGAGACCAACTTCTATAAGTATGTAGGCGCCCTACCTCATTTGCAATGGGACATAGTTGTAGTTTTTGTCACTCGTGTTCTCTGTCATGTGTTTGGCTATTGTTTCATCACAATAGGAATCTTGTCTTGGGTTACTTGTATGAGCAAGTCGGTTTTCTAATAAGGTATTAGAGCCAAGTGGGGTGGTCCTGTATGAGCAAGTGGGGGTGTCCTTCGCCTTGTGCTTGCTTGAGTGGGGGTGTTGGAGGATGCAAGCCATGCACTGCTTCCGTGAAGGCGCCAAAAAGAGTGCATTTGTCTCATAAGTAAATAAAGAATAAATCATCACCTACATATAAGCTTATAGTAGACATCGTAGTCTTGTTCCCTGGTACTAGCTCTTTTGGGGTCAAGTGGAAAAAAGGCGGGTGACTAGGCGGTGGGGATGAGATCCCACCTGCAACCCGCAAGTGCGCACAATGCGCGACATCGTCTATTGGACCGGAATGTTGCCGCTTTCCGTTACAGGGAGGAGTTGTGCAGTATGCCTCAGATCTCAGGTAGAGATCAAAGTGCTGGATAGTAAAACCTCTGCAAGGTAGAATACTGCAAGCAGGTCGTGAGGACAAGTCGAAGGAGGCAGATTGCTACATATAGCTCGCTGGAACTTTTTGCATAAATTCAGAATAAAGTATCTTTGGCATGCAGGTCGCTGGAGGCAGTCTATTAAAGACTAAGGGCAATCACCACCAAAATCTTTTCAGGTGGTTTGCAACACTTTTGCAAGGTAGATTACTAAAGGCAGATTACTCTACAGTCCATTGAAGATCAGATCTACAGGACGAGCATTGGACCAGGACAGGATAAATTACTGCTAGTTGGAGTGTTCAACTAAGCTAAGATAGATTTGAGCAAAGACAAATATGAGCGTAGACAGATATGAGCAAAGACAGACCTGACCAAGGGGCTACATAAGTAGATTGACTCACAGAAAAAAGGAAAACTACATGAGACAAGAAGACGGCGAGGGAGATGGCAGGAAGAAGACAATTAGTGATCAGGGTGACGCTGAAGCTGTAGAAGCAGCTACCAACCAGCATACTGAAGGAAGTCAACTTCAGAGGTTCTAAGATTGGACAAGGTTTTGTTGAGGTTGGAATCGACAAAGTTGCAAGCTCTAAAAGGGAGTTGCATGAGAAGTATAGACCATGGGTCTATATAAGTAGATCGATATTCAAGAGGATGCTTCATTGATTCACAGTTTCTTATCATGGTGGCAAATGATAAGTTCATTGTTACAAGTGACAGGTGTGACAAACTGTGTGGTTGTCATTCTACGTTGTATCGGTTTGGTTTCTATCCAAGTCTACATCTATGGTCCTTGTTTTATTTATTTATTTATATTTTATTTTTAATTAAAATTTTAAATTTTAAATTTCACTTTAATTTGAATTATTATCATTATCATTATTTTTTCTTTCTTAGTGATTGTCTTTTGCTTCTTTGTCAACACTGGGTCTACCCAAGAGAATCTGGATTCTTGCGAAACCCAGTTAGCAACTTATGCTTGGGTACCGATGAGACATAAGCAATGTTGTTTGGCTAAGATTTTTTATTTTTTGTTTATTGAATTTTATTTTATTGTTTTGACTTAGATCCTTTGACTTTTTTAGTTGCTCGTATATTGTTTCTAAGCTTTACCTTATGACATCATTGACTTCTCTATATAAATTTGTGAAATTGGATATATTCTAATTTCAAAAATAGATATATGATGGTTGCCAAGCAAAGATGCACGTTTTGTTTCGGATCGCGATTCGGGAATTCCCGTTAGATTTCTCGGTTCGCAAATATTTTGTTTTTGCTTTTTTTTGTTTTTTTGAAAATGCCAATATGGGTATCATGTGAAAGGATATCAAAAAAGCAATTATTATGCAGTTCTGTTGCTTGGTTTCAGATGGCTGCATTCATCAAATATTTGCATCACACATCTGCAAATATTTGCTTTTGCATTCACAGACTACATTCATCAGAAATCTGGACATCATTAGATCTGCAAACCATTGGCATAAGAAAGACAATATCAGATATTCCCAAGACATTAGCAACCTTATGAAGCTTTATCCCCTTAAGTATCAACAACAACTGGAGATGGGAATCCATGCATAAGCATAAAGGGGTTGTATATAGTAGCATAATGCTTATGAATGTTGTAAGGAAAGTCAATTGATGGAAGATACTTTTTCCATTGAGTTTCTCTACTGGAAACATATGCTCTAAGCATATCTCACATTGTCTGATTAGTCCTTTTCATTTAACCATCAGGTTTAGGATGATTTGATGAATTAAAGCTCAAAGAGGTTTCTATCTTTTGGAATACCAGTGTCTAGAAGCGTATCATGAAACGATGAAACGACCATCCCTATTGCTCATTACATTCGACGATAATTCATAAAGTCTAAATAACCTATCTACAAAAGTTTTAGCTAGATCAAAAATGTTTTGTTCATTGGGATAAAGATAGCTAGTTTGGCAAGGCTATTGCTGACTACCCAAACTACATCATTACCTTTTTGCATGTTGGGAAGACCTACCACAAAATCCATCAAGATACTCTCCCATCTCTTATTGAGAAATTCTAATGGAATCATGGATGCAAGAGGCCACCAACTTGTAGTTATTCAACTTCTTCAACTGGTAGTGTTTGCAATTGAGTACATAGGACTTCATGAAAGTCAGTCCCTCCCTCCCAATAGGCTGTGCATCTTGCATCCCAATGCCATGACTCGAGTGAATTTCATGTCGTGCTTGAATTGTTTGCAAATCTGTCCAAAGTTTGGATCAGATTGATAGAGTCCTTTGAGGGAATGGTAAGGATCAATAGATATTCTGGTGAAGGAACTCAATGCACCTTACCAATTCTACTAAGAGCATCGACTACTCTATTAGCAACTCTCTAAGTTTATGACACCTTATAATTTAACTCTTTTGTAGGTTCTGCCAATCGACCTCTTAGGTTTGGCTAATTACTAAAATATTTCAAGGGTTGAGGATCATTACGTACCACAAATTTGTTTCCATAGAGGTAATGCCTTCACATTTTCATTAAGAGAGAGAGAGAGAGAGAGAGAGAGAGAGAGAGAGAGAGAGAGAGAGAGAGAGAGAGAGAGAGAGAGAGAGAGAGAGAGAGATCTTTACTAATGTCCTTTAACTACCCCAAGGTACATAGGACTAAGAAAAGGTACATGTCAAGTGTGTACATAGGAGCTTAAAGCTCAATTACCTACAAGTAACAACAACTGCAAAAATAATGGTATATAAATTGCCTGTAAGATGGCTGGCCCAGTTAGGGTCCATGAGCATGGATGTCCAGCAGCTTGGAAGAAATGATGTATGGTGTGCTGTGAGGGTATCATTGAATGTGCCCGGACCTGTGTGGCCTGGTGGGTTGTCGGTGCCGTCTCTGTCGCCTTGACGCTTTGGACTGTGACCTAGTAATTGGCTGTTTCTTTGGGTGTTGACACTCTCTGCTGCCTATGTTTGGAAGCATCTAGAATCTCAGCCTCTTCATCAGATCACTACTCAGAGGTACTCGGATCTCAGTCTCCGGTGGGATATGCACTCACTGATGCTCACTATACCAAGGAAGGTGTGTCCGTATCCAGTTTCCTCATCCTCAGGTCTGACATCTCTCGGATCATCAATGTGACACATCTGGCGTCCTCATATGAGATCAAGGTAGAGAGTGTGGCTGATTGATTTGTTGACTTTCAAGAGAGTGCTAAGTGCATTGGAGCGGGTTGAAAGTGAAGATCAAATCATTGCAACATGGCTACAAATGGAGGCTTCATGTTGGAGAGCAATGATAGGCTTACCTCAAGCAACTATTCAACTTGGAAGGTGAGAATGGAGTCTCTCCTTGAGATGAATGAGTTGATGGACATTGTTGTAGGTGTGGAGGAGAGACCTTTGGCACCTCAAGAACAATTGAGGTATAAAGAAAGCTCATCATATGATCAAGATGAATGTGACTAATGAACTTCTCAAGGAAGTTGGTAAGTGTACTTCATCTAGTGAGGCTTGGGAAACCTTAAAGAAGGTTTATGAGTCCAAGTCTACATCAAGGGTTCTAACCCTCAAGAGGCAAATCTTTCAAAGTTTACAAAAAGTGCTTATGCTTTTGTTTTGAGGGTTAAAGCATTCAATGATGAGTTAGCTTGTATTGATGAAAGCATTAAGCTCAAGATAGTGAGGTGTAAAAGCTCAAGAATTCCAAGAGTCAGACATTTAAAAACCATCTGAGGTTGCAGCAAGTCGCTTTTGAGTGTTTCTAAGCTCCTGGTAGGTAAAGGGTTACATTATTAAGGGTATCCAAGATGCCATAAGTAGAATAACTGGAGTCATTCCACAGCTGATTCTGTTGGAGTCCTTGGAAATATTTTAGGAGACTCATTTGCAGTCCTTTGAGAGGAGGGTCTAGCAATTCACTTTGTGGACAACTTATTGATTGCAAATGAGAGTTTTCAATCTGCGACAAACTCAATATTCTCAGTGGTTATTCAAATGCAAGTTGGGCAGGAGATGTAGACACTCGTAAATCCACATGTGGATTTACATTCTTCCTCAACAACGGTCCTATTTCATGGAACAGTCGCAAGCAAACTTCGATAGCTCTGTCTTCTACTAAATCAGAGTATATCGCAGCCTCTCAAGCTACAAAGGAAGCCGTATTGTCTATTGGCTTCAACCACTTTTCTCCAGTCTTAGATGGTGTGGTGTAAAAGCCCAAGAGATAGGACCTTGAGAAACCATCTGAGTTTGCAGCCAGTCTCTTTTGAGTGTTTCTAAGCTCCTGGTATGTAAGGGACACATCATTAAGGGTATCAAAGATTCTATAAGTAGAGTGACTTACAGTCATTCCACAGTCGTTTCTGTTGGGAGTCCTTGGAATGTTTTCAGGAGACTCATTTTTGCAGTCCTTTGAGAGGAGGGTTTGAGATTGGCTTATGCTCTTATGCTCAGCTTGTTGATTTCAAATCGATAATTTTAGGTGGAGATTGTTATTTGACTTTTCAATTTGCTGTCCATTGTTGTCTGTGCAATATTGTGTACCTTTGTTCAGGCTTCAACCACTGTTCTTCAATTTTAGATAGCAAGGTGTAAAAGCCCAAGAGGTAGGACCATTAGAAACCGACCGAGTTTGCAGCCAGGCTCTTTTGAATGTTTCTAAGCTCCTGGCAGGTAAGGGACACATCATTAAGGGTATCAAAGATTCTATAAGTAGGGTAATTTCCACAGTTGTTTCTGTTTGGAGTCCTTAAAAATTTTCAGTTTGCTGTTCATTATTATCTGTGAGATATTGTGTACCTTTGTTCAAGCTTCAAATTCAGCAAGAGCATGTGGAAGTTGTGTATCTCTTAGGCTCATATAATGATTGATGGCTATCACTTCTATTAACTTCTTGATGCTGATTCTTTCACGTCTTATGTTTTGAAAACTGCAATGCACATCAGTTTTAGGTATGGAGTTCATGGATATGCTCCAGTCGCCACTTCATTTTTTGCATTGGTGGCATCACAGGCATATAGGTTAATTGACTTTGTAACAACCAGACTAACCATGTAGTCCCCACAGGTTACTACTTATGGTGAAACAAGTTTAGGAAACATAATTTGTTTTCTTAATATAAACCGTGTGAGACGTTTGATAAGTACAGAAAGTTTGATACTAACACAAGCCTTCTATCAGCCTGCACACTTTGAGCTTGTAATTTTAGTTTACGCCTGTGATGAGAATTTACTGAGACATAAGATCGCTTGACACTTGACTGTGTTGTGTAAAAGATCCACTTGGTATGACAATTATCATTCGGCAAGGTATTTTTTCAACATATTACGGACATGCCTGAAATAGAGCTGCTATGTAAGTTGAACTGCTGACTATGGGTTGCATGTTGTTTGCCCAAATCAACAGGTTTTGAATGCGTGCTATTCAGAAGTGTCTCCCTCAGTATTTGTGAAGAATCCAGAGCTGGTAGCTTGGTCTAGACCTGTGGCAGAGCTTCTGGATTTCAGTTTGCAAGAGTAAGCTTCTTTGTATTTCTGCTTTCATGACCTCCTTTTATGCATTATTTTGTTGTTAACCGCCACTTAAACTCTTTTGGTTTTCCTTAAGAAGCTTCAGACGCTGCAATATGAGGTCTTTACCTTTATAGTTATACCAAACATGAGTAAATCTAGTCTGTTTGAAAAATGAAACTCCCATACATAGGTCCCTTATAGGGCCGTCTACCTGGCTTTTCCGGTCCCAGGCCTCATGGTCACATATAGGTCTGGTTTTCAGTCTTTAGTGATACAGAAAGTTCCAAAATCATGTGATCTGCTTAAATATTGCATAAGTACTGATTTTGAAATTGACTCATTTTCAAATCTGATGTCTCATCTTTCCTTCTGATTCAGTGAGAGGTGTCACAAACAGGAAGAGCATGCACTCTGAATCAGGAATGCAGGCACAGGCACATATTCTAAAATATCTGTCAATATATAGTCTCTATTTAAGTTTCTGAGGGTGCTTTATTTTGTCCATTTATGTATTAGGGCTGTCCTTTGATGCATTTACATCATAGAATTAACGAACCGTGTACGGTTCACCACGTTTCCGAGAACCGTACGGTTCGCAGAAATTTTAACCTGGAATCGTGGTGAACCGTACAGGTATTTAATTGATTAATTTTTTTTTGTCCCACCCCAAAAAATAGCTTAAAAAAATGCTAAAAAAATGCCAAAAAAATTCCAGAAAAAGCAGATTTGTAGGGAGGATAGAACCCGCGGTATTGGGTACCGCGGGACCGTACTGGTACCGCGGTACCACAATATAATAATTTATTTAATATTTAATCATAGTACCTCGTGGTACTGCTGGTATGGTACCGCCGGTACCATATCAGTGGTACCGTCGGTACGGTACCGCCCTAGGATCCGCGGTACCAGGGCGGTACCATTTTTAATATTTTTTTAATATTTTAATATATTTTTAGTAATTTTTTTTTGCATATTAACTACCAAAAAAGGACAAAAAAAAGTAAAAAAAGGGGGTTCTGGGTGTAAAAAAAGAGGGTACAGTACATGATGCAGGGGACTGTTGCAGTGGCACATGGGCACTGCGAGTGAGCAGACCGAGGGGCCAATGGGAGACCAACACAGGGGGGTAGCATCACATGGGGGCAAGTACAGAGGCACATGGGCATTGTGGGTGAGCAGACCATGGGCCCAATGGGAGACCAACACAGGGGGGAGCATCACATGGGGGCAGGTACAGAGGCACATGGAGGGATGATGGGGATCCACATGGCCGATCAGGCTGTGGGGATAAATAGGCACTCACAATGCCATTGTGGTCGGCATTTTCAGAGGCTGTGAGAGGGCTAGTGATAGACAGTGAGAGAGCAAGCGAGAGCCGGTGACAGGCTGTGAGAGGCTGTTTGAGAGCCAGGGTGCTGTGAGAGGGTGTTCAAGGACCAGGGTGCTGTGAGGAGAAGGTCGATCGAGATGGCAGAGCGCATACCACCGAAGCCCGAGGGTGAAGCCAGGAGGAAGCTTGAGGAAGATATCCGAAGGCACAACGAGAGGCATCGGAAGCAAGAGGCAGATATCCGAGAGATGCTGCGACAAACTCGACAGAGAAATCCGGAACCGGAGCCACCCGCCCCCGCTGTGGATCCTGTCCCAGCTGTCGAGCTGGATCTGGATGAGCAGATCGGAATGAATTTCACACGACGGCAGCTCATCATGGTCAAGGAAAGGGCGGCAGACGTCGGGCTAACCAGGAGGCAGCTCGGGCTAACCGGGAGGCAGAGCAAGAGCGACAAAACAATGCACCAGACGAGGGCGAGGAGTCGGTGGAGGATCAGTGAGGGATGTTTAGAATAGATGAGGTCCAACCGTATGTGGCGGACTGTTGCTATGTAGTTTTCGGCAGTTTATGGTGCAGCAAATAACTAGATGGCTGCTTAAAAAAATGACAGTATATGTGATGTTATCCTGATACAATGGTAGAATATATACATAGTTGTTTTTTGTGCAACGCGAGCCTGGTCATGTAAGATGCAATGTTTGTAATTTTTTTAAATGCAGATGTATTACATGTGTTTATGAAATGTCGTTTGGGGTGTAGGGGTGATTGCTGTGCTCATGATGTAGGTGCATATATGTGAAACTAGCATTCACTTCAAACGAAATTAAATGAAAATAGGATTCAGACACGCACATAGAATTCTTTGACATAAAATAAAGCATCACATGTACAGAGCGACATACGCACAATGTGCAGCAAATAATGTAGGCCAAACACTGTATATAATGTAAAAAATCATCTGAGTACAATGGTAGACCGTCTGCTAGAGACAAACTACTGAAACTAAAACAACAGAGCCACAATCAATGCTCTGGCTCTGACTCAGACGAATGCTCTGGAGACAACTCAGGGCCCCGACCTGACTCTCGCAGCCGATATCTCTGCCTGTCTGGAACTGGCATGGGCTGTGTATCCGAGGGGGAAGACTCGTCATCCTCATCCTCCCAATCAGCTTCCGCATCAGCCCCCAAGCAGGCCAAACCAACAACACCTGCTCCAACTGGCTGTGATACTGCACCTCTACCTGTACCTGGAGCCATGCGTGGTCGTCCTCTCCTCCCTGGCAGTTTCTGTGCCTTGCCTTTCTTGTTCGGTGCACCCTTGGGCCTGCCTAGGTCTCTTGCGGACAAGAGGAGCTGTCAATGCCTCGTCACCCCCATGCAAATCACCTGGCTGGCTAGGCTGGGCCCAAGCTGAGGCCGGCTGGGATAGGGAAGCAAAAGAGGGAACTCCCTGTGCAACTGAGCGAGGAGGATGAGCTCGTGGAGTGTGTGCCTGTGGGGCTGCTACAGGTGGAGGAACTGGCTGTGCAGGAGGCGAGTACAGTGGCGATATGTATTGAAAGGGGCGCTTTGGTGGCCGGTACTGGTACATCCTGGGTGCTGCCAAAGGAGGAGAATGTGACGTGGGTGCTGCCACTGGAGGAGCCACTGTGGATGTGGGCGCTGCAAGAGAAAACCTGGGCACAGATGGTGGCCTGCCATGGAGACCTGGTGCTGCAGAAGTGGACGGCGATGGAGGGGCTGCAGGCCTAAATGGCATCGGTGGCACTGGAGGAGCTGTGCGACGCACATACACCCTCTGAGGAGCTGGAGGAACTGTAGGCACCTCATGCGGCTGCTCTGGCTGGGACTCTGTCTATGGCATGCTGGCAAGAGATGATGGGGGCGCCTTGACACTCGGCATCTGCTGGGCCTCTGAATCCAATGTGGCAACCAAGTCGGCCAGCTGGGCATCCGAATACAAATGCTCTGGGCTCTGGGACTCATCCTGTGCACCAGCCTCTAAATCATCCTGTGCACCGACCTCTGAATCATCCTGTTCACCAACCCCTGAATCAACCCAAGCCTCATCCCGTGCCTCATCATGTGCACCCTGTAGACCCTGCATGGCCTCCCAATCTGTGCAATGAAAGTCATCAGGTGCCTCCTCTGGTGTGCTGTCGTAGTAACGGCCATGACTCTGTGCTGCACGCATCCAAACATCTGCAGGACCGGCATCTAAACCACTCTGCCCTCTATCAAGAGCCTCCTCCATCATGTCGACATAGGTAGGTATGCCACTGCCCCCCCCTTTGTGCCCTGCCTGTCTGCCGGTATGACCTGTGCCATGTGTCCCACCTCTGCCACGTGATGCACCTGTGACCCCTGCCCGTGGCGTGTGCCCTGCACCTGTATAATCTGCCTCATCCCTCTCTGGTCTGGCAAACACAACCCGAATGGGCTCATCCTCATCATGCTCATCCTCTGACACTGGCTCATCTGCCTCATACAATGGGGGCTCTCTGTGCTCAAGCCCAAGCTCTCTCTCTCTCTCAGCTCGGCAAGCTCCCTCTCTCTCTCTGCCATCAACTGTGTGCCCAGGTCATCTGCAGGCATGGGATGGGTGCTGTCCGTAGGCAAGTCAACCTGGCGCTCCAAATCGGATATCTTCGTCTGCAAGGTTTAAAATTTGCATGTCAGAGAGACAACTTTATCAAGAAATGAAACCAACATACCAGGAGTCAACCAACATGCAATGGGAGAATAGCTTTTCACCTGCAATGCACTCGTAATGGTCGGAAGCCTCCTGGCGAGACGTGCGTTGGTGCTACAGAACACCAACCGCTCCAACTGACTCACTGACAGCCTGTTCCTTCTCCTCGTGTGAATGAGTGCCCATGTGCTCCAATTACGCTCACACACGGAGGCAGCGCAGTCCTATGGTAGGTGCAATGAAATGGTTCAGCACACGTGCACGAGTGGAACGTCAACGAAACACAGCAAGGGAGGATGAGATGAGATGCATACCTGTGAAAGGACCCGCAGTGCAAGACACTGTATGGATGGATAGGTGTTGCCGAACATGGTCCACCAGGTAATGGGGAGCTGCCTCCTCTCTGGATCCTGAGCAGCCGGGTGACCGAACGTGCCCACGCCGAAACGAAATGCAGTGAGCTCCTCCATGAGCCTGATAGGATCCAAACCTATGTGTGGACCCACCCTGTGAATGTACTGAAGCCAATCGGCCTCGAGTTCCCTGTCTGCGATCTGTGTCGGAGAGAGGAAGAGGGGATGCAGCATGTGTGCAACGTTGTGGATACTCTTGTGGAAGTAGTTCCACCGCGTCTCCCATATGAACTTCAGCTCAGTCATCCTGCAGTTGAGAGGCATGTGGTTTAGGGCATTACGAAAAAACGTAACATTGATAGAAAAACAAACTAGCAACCATTAGAAAGATAAAGAACAATTACAACATTGTACCGCTTACCTCTCTGGCTGCAAGATGGGCAGTTGCAGGAACTGTCCAATCCGGTCCATGAGCTCATACACCAGTCCAAGTGTCGACCCCTCGCTGTCAGCCATGCGGAGCACAATGTAGAGTGGTCGAAGCAGTCCTGACAATGTCTGTGCATCCCTCCAGAACTGGTCTCCCCTCACCGTGGAAGAAAAGTGCTCCCCATCCTCAGTGCGCGGAAACGTACTGGCACACCAAAGATCACTGGCAACCATCTGTAGAAGCTGGGCCCTGCACCTGATCAAACGGTCGATGACCACCAAGTCGAATGCAAAGCGTGTGGGGGCTGGCTTACGGAGGTCCAGATGGCTGAACACCCAGAACATGGCAAGAACACGCCTCTTTCTGGTGACAAAAGTCACCAGGAAGAGGGCCTTCCGGACGATGGCTCTAACCCAGGGAAGTGCTCCTATGTCCCCCATCAGAACCCTCTCCCCCCCCTGCTGCAATCCACTGCCCTCAAAAACTGTGTGCCCATGCAGCTGGAGACCAATATGTTGAGGATCGGCCTCCTCCTGACATCAGTCCAGCCATCGGACATGATGCTGCAACCGTAAGTGGCCCAGTGCCGACGCAGAGGCTCCATCTCTCTAGACAAGGACTCAACCCTATCCCTCAGCATGTGTGTGCGGACAACCTCTGAACTAGGGACTCTCCAGCTAGGGCTAACAAACTGTGCAAGGGCTCAGAGTCGGTGATGGCAAAGGGCAGGTTCAGCTCGTAAATCAGACTGGCCACGGCCTGTGTGGCCTCTCTGTCCATGTGCGGCTGATGCGCGCCGCGAATGGTCTGCTGCACGAGGGCTCTCCCTGTTGGGCGACGGGTGGTGGACCTCCAGCACGGTGCACCAACCGTGACGGGAATGGACGATGACGCGACAGGCTGGGCACTGGTGGATGCATCAGCTGTAGACGTGGAATGGGGAGAGTGGGATGCACTGGCAGGGATGGGTGCAGCAGCATAGGTGGGGTGCACTGGTGGAGGGGCAACATCTGGCATGGGGTACGAAAACTGTTGGCTGAGGAGGTCATCCGGATGGGAAGGGAAGGAAGAAGGGATCTCTTCCACATCCTCGAAGGCCCACCCAGTACCATCGTGGGCCTGCTCGGGTGGCGGAGAGTCCATGAGAAAGTCATAGACTGGTGGAGTGCGAGCAACAGTGGGTGGTGGTGGAACCGCAGTGGCAACTGGCGGACGTGATGGGACGGGATCCACCGGAATTTGAGCAGATGGGGGTGCGTGAGGCAGAACTGTCTGAGGGGGATGAGGGGCAAAGGGACTGGAGGAGGATGCACTCCCTCTCCTGCCAAGCAGGCAGCAACTCTGGGTCAGCCACACAAGGAGCGGTGCAAAATTGGAGAATGCCCTCCGAAATGGTGTTCTCCCCTGCCACGAGCAGCGGCTCGTAGGTGTCCAGTAGTCGCTGCCTGTCGGGGACGGTCATGCTGCCACAAGGGGCAACATTCAAGGTTGCACCATTTTTGGCGCGTGCACCGAGCAGATGGCCTTTAAGGCGAGTGAGGGATGCAGCAAACTCGACGAGATAGTATCGGCAGCGCACGATCTTCTGACCGGTCTTGTTGGCCTTGTCGACACCCCGCCTGACAATGTCTACCTCGTCCCACAGACCGGAAAGGTCGGATTGCACCATTGCAGATGAAATGAGGGATGGATTGCTGGAAAAAAACAGCAGGGTTCACCGTTGGAGAGACGCTGAAAATGGGCGAAGGCAGGGCGAAGCAAGTCAGATGCAAGGCAAGGCGTTGCGTGGGCGAAGGGCGACGCAAGGAATCAGAAGGCAGGTAGGCAAAAACAACAGCGATGGCAGGGTGGAGGAGGGCGCAAAAAAATTTCAGAGGAAACGCCAGGGGGGCGGGTAGGTTTAGTTAAAAAAAAATTTAAAAAAATATTAAATAATATAAATATTATTATATCATGGTACCGCGGTACAAGTATGGTCCCGCGGTACCGGGATCCGCGGTACCCAGTACCGCGGGACCTATGTATTTAATGTTAAATTTTTTAACCTAAACCTACTTGCCCCCCTTGCATTTCATCTGAAATTTTTTTGCGCCCTCCTCCGCCCTGCCATCGCTGTTGTTTTTGCCTACCTGCCTTCTGATTCCTTGCGTCGCCCTTCGCCCACGCAACGCCTTGCCTTGCATCTGACTTGCTTCGCCCTGCCTTCGCCCATTTTCAGCGTCTCTCCAACGGTGAACACTGCTGTTTTTTTTCCAGCAATCCATCCCTCATTTCATCTGCAATGGTGCAATCCGACCTTTCCGGTCTGTGGGACGAGGTAGACATTGTCAGGCGGGTTGTCGACAAGGCCAACAAGACCGGTCAGAAGATCGTGCGCTGCCGATACTATCTCGTCGAGTTTGCTGCATCCCTCACTCGCCTTAAAGGCCATCTGCTCGGTGCACGCGCCAAAAATGGTGCCACCTTGAATGTTGCCCCTTGTGGCAGCATGACCGTCCCCGACAGGCAACGACTACTGGACACCTACGGGCCGCTGCTCGTGGTTGGGGAGAACACCATTTTGGAGGGCATTCTCCGATTTTGCACCGCTCCTTATGTGGCTGACCCAGAGTTGCTGCCTGCTTGGCTGGAGAGGGAGTGCATCCTCCTCCAGTCCCTTTGCCCCTCATCCCCCTCAGACAGTTCTGCCTCACGCACCCCCATTTGCTCAAATTCCGGTGGATCCCGTCCCATCACGTCCGCCAGTTGCCACTGCGGTTCCACCACCACCCACTGTTGCTCGCACTCCACCAGTCTACGACTTTCTCATGGACTCTCCGCCACCCGAGCAGGCCCAGGATGGTACTGGGCGGGCCTTCGAGGATGTGGAAGAGATCCCTTCTTCCTTCCCTTCCCATCCGGATGACCTCCTCAGCCAGCAGTTTTCGTACCCCATGCCAGATGTTGTCCCTCCACCAGTGCACCCCACCTATGCTGCTGCACCCATCCCTGCCAGTGCATCCCACTCTCCCCATTCCACGTCTACAGCCGATGCATCCACCAGTGCCCAGCCTGTCGCGTCATCGTCCATTCCCGTCACGGTTGGTGCACCGTGCTGGAGGTCCACCACCCGTCGCCCACCAGGGAGAGCCCTCGTGCAGCAGACCATTCGCGGCGCGCATCAGCCGCACATGGACAGAGAGGCCACACAGGCCGTGGCCAGTCTGATTTACGAGTTGAATCTGCCCTTTGCCATCACCGACTCTGAGCCCTTCAGAAGGGCCTTCCGCCTTGCACAGTTTGTCTGCCCTAGCTGGAGAGTCCCTAGTTCAGAGGTTGTCCGCACACACATGCTGAGGGATAGGGTTGAGTCCTTGTCTAGAGAGATGGAGCCTCTGCGTCGGCACTGGGCCACTTACGGTTGCAGCATCATGTCCGATGGCTGGACTGATGTCAGGAGGAGGCCGATCCTCAACATACTGGTCTCCAGCTGCATGGGCACACAGTTTTTGAGGGTAGTGGATTGCAGCAGGGGGAGGAGAGTCATATCTGCAGAGTTCATGTTTGATGTCATCAGGTCTTCCATCCTAGCTATAGGCCCACAGCATGTCGTCACGGTGGTGACGGACAATGCCACGAATTGCATTCAGATGGGTGTACTGGTAGAGGCCGAGTTCCCTCATATTGTTCATACCCCCTGTGCAGCGCACGACATAGACCTTCTGATGGGGGACATAGGAGCACTTCCCTGGGTTAGAGCCATCGTCCGGGAGGCCCTCTTCCTGGTGACTTTTGTCACCAGAAAGAGGCGTGTTCTTGCCATGTTCTGGGTGTTCAGCCATCTGAACCTCCGTAAGCCAGCCCCCACATGCTTTGCATTCGACTTGGTGGTCATCGACCGTTTGATCATGTGCAGGGCCCAACTTCTACAGATGGTTGCCAATGATCTTTGGTGTGCCAGTACGTTTCCGCGCACTGAGGATGGGGAGCACTTTTCTTCCACGGTGACGGGAGACCAGTTCTGGAGGGATGCACAGACATTGTCAGGACTGCTTCGACCACTCTACATTGTGCTCCGCATGGTTGACAGCGAGGGGTCGACACTTGGACTGGTGTATGAGCTCATGGATCGGATTGGACAGTTCTTGCAACTGCCCATCTTGCAGCCAGAGAGGTAAGCAGTACAATGTTGTAATTGTTCTTTATCTTTCTAATGGTTGCTAGTTTGTTTTTCTGTCAATGTTACGTTTTTTCGGAATGCCCTAAACCACATGCCTCTCAACTGCAGGATGACAGAGCTGAAGTTCATATGGGAGACGCAGTGGAACTACTTCCACAGGAGTATCCACAACGTTGCACACATGCTGCATCCCCTCTTCCTCTCTTCGACACAGATCGCAGACAGGGAACTCGAGGCCGATTGGCTTTAGTACATTCACAGGGTGGGTCCACACATAGGTTTGGATCCTATCAGGCTCATGGAGGAGCTCGCTGTATTTCGTTTCGGCGTGGGCACGTTCGGTCGCCTGGCTGCTCAGGATCCAGAGAGGAGGTAGCTCCCCATTACCTGGTGGACCATGTTCGGCAACACCTATCCATCCATACAGTGTCTTGCACTGCGGGTCCTTTCACAGGTATGCATCTCATCTCATCCTCCCTTGCTGTGTTTCGTTGACGTTCCACTCTTGCACGTGTGCTGAACCATTTCATTGCACCTACCACAGGACTGCGCTGCCTCCGTGTGTGAGCGTAATTGGAGCACATGGGCACTCATTCACACGAGGAGAAGGAACAGGCTGTCAGTGAGTCAGTTGGAGCGGTTGGTGTTCTGTAGCACCAACGCACGTCTCGCCAGGAGACTGCTGACCATTACGAGTGCATTGCAGGTGAAAAGCTATTCTCCCATTGCATGTTGGTTGACGTCTCACTAAAATGTAGGTTTCAATTTTTGATCAAGTTGTTTTCCTGACACGCTCAATTTTGGTTTTGCAGACGAAGATATCTGATTTGGAGCGCCAGGTTGACTTGCCTACGGACAGCACACATCCCATGCCTGCAGATGACCTGGGCACACAGTTGATGGCAGAGAGAGAGAGGGAGCTTGCCGAGATGAGAGAGAGAGCTTGGGCTTGAGCATAGAGAGCCTCCATTGTATGAGGCAGATGAGCCAGTAGAGGATGAGCATGACGAGGATGAGCCCATTCGGGTTGTGTTTGCCAGACCAGAGAGGGATGAGGCAGATTATACAGGTGCAGGGCACACGCCACGGGCAGGGGTCACAGGTGCATCACGTGGCAGAGGTGGGGCACATGGCACAGGTTATACCGACAGACAGGCAGGGCACACAGGGGGGGGCAGTGGCATACCTACCTATGTCGACATGATGGAGGAGGCTCTTGATAAAGGGCAGAGTGGTTTAGATGCCGGTCCCGCAGATGTTTGGATGCGTGCAGCACAGAGTCATGGCCGTTACTACGACAACACACCAGAGGAGGCACCAGATGACTTTGATTGCACAGATTGGGAGGCCATGTAGGGTCTACAGGGTGCACATGATGAGGCACGGGATGATTCAGAGGTTGGTGCACAGGATGATTCAATGGATGGTGCACAGGATGAGGCCTAGAGCCCAAAGCATTTGTATTCAGATGCCCAACTGGACGACCTAATTCCCACATTTGATTCAGAGGCCCAGCAGATGCCGAGTGTCAGGGCACCCCCTTCATCTCTTGCTAGCATGCCATACACAGAGTCACAGCCAGAGCAGGTGCCCACAGTTCCTCCAGCTCCTCAGAGGGTATATGTGCGCCGCACAGCTCCTCCAGTGCCACCGATGCCATTCAGGTCTGCAGCCCCTCCATCGCCGTCCACTTCTGCAGCACCAGGTCTGCATGGCAGGCCACCATCTGTGCCCAGGTTTTCTCTCGTAGCGCCCACATCCACAATGGCTCCTCCAACTGCTCCTCCAGTGGCAGCACCCCACTCCTCGTCCTCCTTTGGCAGCACCCACTCCACTGGCTCCCCCTTTGGCAGCACCCAGGATGTACCAGTACTGGCCACCGCAGCGCCCCTTTCAGTACATATCGCCGCTGTACTCGCCTCCTGCACAGCCAGTTCCTCCACCAGCAGCAGCCCCACGGGCACACACTCCAGGAGCTCATCATCCTCGCTCAGCTACACAGGGAGTTCCCTCTTTTGCTTCCCTATCCCAGCCGGCCTCAACGTGGGCCCAGCCTAGCCAGCCAGGTGATTTGCATGGGGGTGACGAGGCATTGACAGCTCCTCTTGTCCGCAAGAGACCAGGAAGGCCCAAGGGTGCACCGAACAAGAAAGGCAAGGCACAAAAACTGCCAGGGAGGAGAGGACGACCACGCAGGGCTCCAGGTACAACTAGAGGTGCAGCATTACACCGAGCTGGAGCAGGTGTTGCTGGTTTGGCTTGCTTGGGGGTTGATGCGGAGGCAGATTGGGATGATGCTAGTGACGAGTCCTCCTCTTTTTATACACAGCCCATGCCAGCTCCAGACAGGCACAGATATCGGCTGCGAGAGTCAGCTTGGGGCCCTGATGTCTCCAGAGCATTCGTTTGAGTCAGAGCCAGAGCATTGATTGTGGCTTTGTTGTTTTATTTTTAGCAGTTTCATATCATGTTCCATGTTTGGCAACTAGATGGTCAAACATTGTATTCAGACCATTTTCCATATTATATTCAGTGTTGGACGTATTCTATTCACTGCACAATGTGTATTTGTCAATTTGTAATTGTGATGTTCTACTTGCAGTTTTACTTCAAATGGTGTGTGCGTGTTTTCAATTAGTTTTCACTACAAAGATTGAGAGCATATGCAGAACACAGAAATACAACCCCCCTGATAGCATTTCATAAACACATACATCAGATTGCAATACACAAGGCACGCATTGCACAAAAAACACACCGTACATTAATTCATCAGATGTATCAAAATAACAATACGTATTCCCGCCACATACGGCTGGGGCTGTTCTTTACACTATGCGGCTGGGGTCTGACCTCAAAAAAATAGTGTGAATGGAAGAAAAATGAACAACATGACATCTACATCATGTCCTCAAGATGCCTGTTTGGCATCCAGATCATCAAAATCATCTAACTCATCCTCCTCTGTCACAGCCTGACTTAAGTCATGTAAAACCTCTCCGTCAATCTGTGTCCCTGACAAAGTGATGCGAGATGCATCTTTGCCAGAGCCACGCGGCCTCCCTCTCTGTCTACGTGCCACTGTTTGACTAGAACATCTGCCTCTCTGGGAAGACCCCCTGCCAGATCCTGGAGGCCTTCTTGGACGCCTCCGAGCTGGTGCTATGGAAGCAGATGTAGTAGGAGGTGTCGCTGATGCAGGAATGGGTGTGGCACGAGATGCAGGCACCCTGAATGTAGGCGGAATGTATGAATACGACTGTACTGCAGGCTGGGCAGGGACAGCTCCTCGTGGATAGTAACCTGCTGGGAGAAGGGGTCTATGAGTGGAACCCTCTGGCATGGCAGGAGTAGGCCGTGGTGCAGCTACTGTAAGATGAGGCCAAGGCTGTACACCAATCGGAAAAGCCGGTGTAAGATGACGAGGTGGCCTAGGGAGGCGACGTGCAGGTGCAGGTGGTGGAATGTGGGGGGCGGCTGTATAAGTGGATGCAGCAACCGGAGTGGGTGGTTGAGCAGGAGGTACCGTATGTGTCGACACTGTATGCCTGGGAGCTGCATGAGTAGTAGCCGTACAAGTGGCAATTGTATGTGTACCAACAGCTTGCTGGATGTGGCTGAGTGCGTGCATGTGGTGAGAGCCACCCTATATCATCAATGTCATCCTCACCCTGTCCATACCGAAGGAGGTCTGACACGGTCCTCTGGCGAACACGGCAGGTCCGATCTGATCATCAACATGAACATCTGCAGGGGCCTGTGAATCCTGCATACCATCAATCCCTCCCACTGTGGCACAAGCATCTCCACCCTTTGTTGTATCCCCTGCAAAAGCGTCCTGTGCCATATGGTCAGCATCCTCAACATGTGCTGCATCCCATTGTCTCTCTCTCATGTTGTATATATATCCTTTGGTAGTGGATCAGGTCGATACACATCCTGCTTTGGTAGATTTGGCTCATACATCCCTGTCATCATCCTCTGTAATCGATCATCTTCTAGGCCATCGCCTAGGTCTGCCTCACGCTCTGCCTCAGCCATGGTCTCCAATCCTGGAGTAGGAATACCCAAATCATCATCCTCCTCCTCATCAGCACCCATGCCCGTACCTGTCCCCTGGCCAGCTCCTGTATCCTGATCATGACCCACTCTATCCATCAATAACCGTCTAACCCGCAACATCTCTCTCTCTGTCTCTGTCGCAATGTCAGCCGCAACATCAGCCCTCGGCATGGGTATGGTGGAATGATCATCAACGCCTAGTAAACAATCCGAGGGCAACACCTCTAGAGGGTCCACAATAGATGCAAGTCTGTCACTCAGCCTTGCATTGGTGTTGATTTTTGAGCAAAAAAAGCAAACCTAGAACTAAACCCTAATTTTCTCTCTCTACAGAGGCCGCTACAGTCTCTCTCTACCCTGCCCTCTTCTCTCTCATCAATCTGAGCAGCCCTCTCTCTCAAACCAAAGTGCCCTCTCTCTCAACCTCTACCACAAGAAATGTGAAATGAGGGACAAAAACGAGCTTTGAGGGGTTTTGGGGGGAAAATTAATCAATTAATTATTTAGATGAACCGTACCACGGTTCCTTGCGGTTCCCGTGGGTTCTATGATGTACATCCTGTTTTTTTTATCAAGGACCTCTTCCATTTCTTGCATAAAGTATTCCTTTTTATCCCCATGATCTCCATTTCTTGCATAAGAAAACTGTTAGGGTGAATCACTCTTTGGCAACAATCTAAGTAAACGTATGTTACTTTTAATCTGTTATTTTACATACTGTGGCAATTTATTACCAAGTAACACTAGTTCTATGACTCTTGTCTGTACGGTCTGTTAGGTGAAGCACCTGTTGTTCAACACAAACGATTGTACTTGAATCATAGCATCCATACTCATGAATTTACTGTTCAGGCTCATCTTTCAAATGTTCTTGTTGTGTGATGATTGTGCCTTTGTTCCTTTGGGGCCACTAACGTGGGTCTGTTAGTGTCTATAACCAACATGCTAAGCTTTTTGGGCACTCATGAAGTGATGGGTTTGGTTGGCTTGTTGTTGAAGAAAATTCTTGATGACATTTCCTGACTGAAGCAATCATTCTGCTATTTTTGCAAATTGCAATATACCAAAGTTTGTATAACGAGTATGGCAGACTTGGGAATGGTCTCTACTTGGTGAATGCTTATCGTTAGCCCCTTTAGGATAGTGAAATCCATATATCTTTGCTTGGAACATTTTTTTTGCTCTTCTGAGAAGCATAATCATGAAGCACGATGAATTTTCAAAGCATCTCCTTCCTTTTGATTTTTGATTGCATGAAGATACTGAGTCAGTTTATTGTTTGCAGATTCGAAAGGTCAGATTTTTCTATGATTTTTTCAGGGGCCATGAAGCTGAAAGGCAGGTGAGGAACAAGGTATACCTAAATTCAGTTTTGCACCTTTCCTGATTTAATGCCTACTGCAAATAAGACCATCGCTACTTATTGTGCATACTGAAAGGTTCTCAATACTGTACTGTGTATTGGATATTGCCAAATATGTCATATCCAGAATATCTTCTCTGTGAGATGAACATGTCTCAACAATACTCTTTTTAAAGACCTAGTAGAAATCTCTGATGTTTTAAATGCATGAGTACGATATTTGAGGGACACCTTCCAATTTGAATTCAAAGATTCAATTTTAGTGTCTATCCAACAATCATGAGTGTAAATGGGGAGTTTGAAGTTGACGTTCACCTGCTTGAGATTCTGTTTCAGTGTTGTAAAAAGTCGAAACTTTTTGTGTGCTTGAAATAGTCAATTATTGTACTTATTAAGGTTATATGGTAACTTCGTTAAAATAAGGAAGAGGCCTCCAAATGACAAAATTGGCATTAATGAGAATTTAGCCTTGCACTTTGCCATGTACCATGCCAAACAGTACTGAGTTTTATTAGGGGGGAACTTTTCTTTCCTCCAAGATTCTCTGATTGAACTGAATGCTCTGGTGGGCAATGTAAGTCTATTTTACACCACTGTTTTTTCATGCATCGTATTTGATTTTGTTCCATTGCAGTCTGCCATATGCACAATGTTACGGTGGGCATCAGTTTGGTGTGTGGGCTGGGCAACTTGGTGATGGGCGAGCAGTCACACTTGGAGAACTTTTAAATAGCAAGGGAGAGCGCTGGGAGCTTCAATTGAAGGGAGCCGGAAAAACTCCTTACAGTAGGATGGCTGACGGCCTTGCTGTACTACGTAGTAGTGTTCGTGAGTTCTTGTGTAGTGAAGCGATGCACCACCTTGGCATACCTACGAGTCGAGCTTTAAGCCTTGTAACTACTGGCGAAGGTGTTGAACGAGATATGTTTTATGAGTAGGTGTAAACTTGTGAATGGCATTAGTTTTTAATATACTTTTCAAATTCTGCATCATAAATTGCCATATTGTGGCTAGTGTGCTTTGTCAAAGTCCCATTGTTTCTTGCAAGTTATTAGTTACAAGTTGCAATTCATGTTTGGATCAGTACGATCTAAAAAACTGCATCTGTTGTATTTGCAGTGGTAATCCAAAAATCGAGCCAGGAGCAGTTGTCTGTCGTGTTGCACAGTCATTTTTGCGGTTTGGGTCATATCAGATTCATTCTGCAAGAGAGAATTTCGATTTAGTCCGTAAGCTTGCTGACTATACAATAAAGTACCACTTTCCTGACCTTGAGAATAAATTCCAAAAAATGCGAGCTACTGAAGATTTCATCGATGGCGATCAGCATATTTCTGCTGGGAACAAGTATGCAGGTCTCTTTCTGTCTCTCACACGCACTCACATATTTTAAGCAGTGGATGCAGATATTGTTTCCTCTTAGAATCATCAAGCTTGTCTGTGGGATTGCAGGCTATAGTCCTGCATTCTCTTAACTTTTGTAAGTTCCACTCTCACCATGCTGTATGTTGACTTCTTCAGCCTGGTTCAATGAAGTGGCAGAGCGCACAGCTATATTGTTTTCAAAATGGCAATGTGTTGGATTTACGCACGGCGTATTGAACACGGATAACATGAGCATTTTAGGATTGACAATAGATTATGGGCCATTTGGGTTTTTGGATGCATTCGATCCGAAGTACACACCTAATACCACTGATTTGCCGGGTCGTAGGTATTGTTTTGCTAATCAACCTGACGTAGGCATGTGGAACATTATGCAGCTGGCCAATACTTTATTGTCAGCAAAGCTCATCTCTACTGAAGAAGCACAATCTGGACTTGAAAGGTATAGTCTGACTGTGTGTGCAACATCAAAATTATAATGGAGCTTAGAAGTTTAAGCTTATTTACAACCTCTGTAGTGAAGATCCTACCTTATGATCAAGACTCACTTAGTTGTTTTGATGTTGATTTTCTTACAATCGTACATCATAACATGCTATATTGCAAAGTTTCTGATCTAGGATGAAGAATCGCCTCAACCAGTTTATTGAGGCTTTTGACAGGTATGCAGATAAATTTATGGATGAATATCAACAAGGAATGACCAAAAAGCTTGGCTTGAAGGAGTATGATAAAGAGCTCATAGGGAAACTCTTGAACAACATGGCCTTTGACAAGGCTGACTTTACAAATTTCTTCCGTGCTCTTGGAAACATAACATCTTCACTTGATTGCCCTGATGACAAAGTTTTGAGTCCTCTCAAAGGAGTGCTGTTAGACCTTAGCAAAGAGAGGAAAAGTACCTGGATAGATTGGCTATCTCAATACAGAAAGAAGGTCACTTCTTATCTCCATCAGCAATTTCTGAATTGAAGAAATTTTTAGTAATAGCTGGATTCTTGTAGTATACAAGCCGCTCTTTTCACAATGCAGTTTCTGATTGCAGAGGTTTTTGGGTGGTTTTTGTGAACACCAGTATAGGTAGCAATGCCTACTGCTAAGAGAAGTGCATTTTTTTAAGCAACTGCTTGCTATATCAAAATGTGGAAAACCATTGCCTTTGAAAACCTGATGTTTCTCGGGAAGACGGATGAACTTGGATGCTGATCTTGGTCTTGTGAAGTTTTGAAAGTTTGATGTTTTTTTAATAGTCTCACTATTCTTCGTCTTTTTAGCTCCCTTCATATCCTTTGAAGAAATGAAGTTGCTTAAAGCCTTTCAGTGATGCTATATGTTGGCTGCAACTATGCGGCAGTTCTCAATTACTTAGAGCCCTGAGTAGCATCACGCATTCCAACTTTGGTGGGGGAGGCAATGGAAGGAAAGATTGACCCATTTCCATAATTCAAGGGGGTTATGGCTGTGAACTATTGGCCCCCATTGTGTTTTAAGTGCTAGCCATCTGGCACATTTGAAGTACATCTCTCTAGAATGTCATTTTGTTGCTTAGATTGTTGAAAATCATTTTTTCCTGATACAAATCTATGATGGACTGCAGTTGGTTCTTGAAGGACAATCTGATGCTGAGAGGAAAGTACAAATGGATTCTGTAAACCCTAAGTACGTCCTGCGCAACTATCTTTGTCAAAGTGCTATCGATGCTGCAGAACAAGGTGATTACACGGAAGTGCGACAATTGTTGAAGGTTATAGAACGGCCTTTTGATGATCAGCCAGGCATGAAAAAGTATGCCAGGCTTCCACCTGCATGGGCATACCGTCCAGGGGTGTGTATGCTGTCCTGCTCTTCTTAATGTGGTTTTCAGAAGAATCAACAAAATATATTGGCTCCATTACTTCATACTCATGTGTGTGCAGGATTAAGCCCTGCCACTGTCATCTAGTGTACATCGATGTAATTAGTATGAATGAAATGTAAAATGTATAGGATGCACTGACTGTGAGAGTTGAAGTGTACTTGAAAATTTGCATGTGGGCTAACTCAGAGACTTGATCGAAGGTAATTTTTAAAGTAGAACTTGCCTTTCGAGGGACAGGAAATTTAAATTTTGATCAATTTCTTCACTTTACAAACCTGGCCACTTGACTGGTTCCCTTTGGCAAGCTTCTTCGTAAAGCTTATCAACAAATATGTCAAATTCTACAGCAAAATAAAGATATCCTACTTCCTAGGCTATCATGCTTCACTTAAGGCTTTCCATACAGGCAGGAATGTTACATTTTTTGAATGTTTATTCCAAAGAAGCTGAAATATGTAATGACTACAGAATTTTTTACCTTGCTACTCCAGTTTAATAGAATCATAGATTGCAATGCTGTTTCTATTTTCTGATGTGCCAACTAGTAGAAATTTGTCCCAAATTATTACCAGGCTGATTCTGGAGTTAGCACCAAGCATGGAAAGACAAGTGTCTCTTACCACCGTTGTGAGCTCCTGAGGTCAAGTTGGAAGGAATGGTCCTTACCTTTATAGGTAGCCCTAAAGTGTCCATTCTTGAAATTTTGGATGCACTTTCCAGCATCCGATTTGGATACAAATCACATTCCCCTTTCTGGTTGTGTGCCACAGGAGATACTGCAATTGAGAGCTCGTTCGCAACCAGTTTAAGTCAGTCCCCTTTCAGCAATTACTTCCTGCTAATTTTCTGTAACTGGGCTCTGCAGATAAGCTGTTTTTAGCTGTTTGGAAATCCTTTCATAAATCTAGGAAAAATCCTGGCAGTTACAAGATAGTTGATTTGAAACTGAGCAAATGCTTAGATTCATTGCAAGAGTGATTTTGTTTGTACATGGTCAACTGCTTGAAATATATTGTAGTGTACATGGTGGGTGAATGTGCCCAGAAAGAAGCTTAGAGCACGGCTCAGGCTAGTTGCCTAAAATCCTTCGATGTGGGGGGTGGTAGTCCCATAGTCTCCTAATAATCACAGGCAGAGTCTCTGTAGAGGAACAATTCAAGCTCTTTTTTTTTTTCATTAGGGAGTGTGAGGGTAGGGAATACGATGCATCACAAATTAGAATCTAGAGCGTTAGAACTTAGGATTAATTAATATTCATTGTTAGTTATTAATTAGTGTGAGATAATAGATTAGATTAGTGTTAGATATCAGAATTTAGATTAGTTAATTATTACTAATTAGTGTGATTAATGTCAGAAGTTAAAGATCAGTGTTAGATTTAGGGTTTGGAGAGAGTTGAGGCCATGCTGCGGGATGTTACATGACTATGTTTGACAATAGGTGGGACTCCAGAGTTCTGACTCGGAGTTGGAATTCAAGATTGACCATTGATTATTTATAATCTACATTGAAACCTAAACACCCAAAAAGCTCTTGTTTTTTTGCCATAATAGAAGGCTAGAAATAAAATACAAAAACAAAAAAAAAACCCTAAAATTGATTCTTTGATTTGTTCCCGTTTCAAAAACGTGCTTCAAAATGGTACATGAAACATTATCTGGGTTCGTAGTGGGAACCTTGGATAGTACATCTATGAATTCTTGGACATAAGTCAAAGCTTTTATTGTTCATTTGACATTCAATAAACTTATGATAATTGGAATTATCTACAACCATGGAGGTCCTACATACTGAAATTTGTGTTCAACTTTGGAAGACATCTCCACATGGTTGTAACTTCACCTTTTAAAAAGATGAGGGCAACCAAAGAGTGAAAAACCAAATAACTATGCTATTCTGATTATTGGCAATCATTAATCACCTCATCCTTTTACCCTTATTCTCTCAAACATTTAATTGATCTAGTGAATTACTTGATTATTGCTATAAACCATGATGACAAAATATAGCACTAGTGCACTATATCGCATTAAACATTAGAGCAAGAACTTGAGGAGAGGAGAAGTTTGTAAAGATAGAGGAGGGTCCTCGTCTAGTTCAGATTATCATCTTGTCTCATCAATTGTTGAGGCCTCGACCAATCAAAACAAAAATGCCACAACACATCCTTGAATAGCCACGTCTAGTTTACCTACCAAGATTACTTCAAAGTAGGTGACATCCTTACATGTCCACCCTAGATATTCACTGACTATCAATGAGATGGGCACTTAACCCAACTCGTAGTCTAACTAGAGTTGGAAGTTTGAACTTAACACTAGAGTTGTAGCTGGAATTTCTTTTCGTCCTAGTTATTATATTGTTAAGCATATCAAGAGTTTGACTTTCAATATCAGCTGAAAAGTTTGTGCATCTTCAATGTATGCTCTAGCCACCAAAAATTCTGACCTTGTATAAAATAGAATGTTCAACAGGTATCTATGGTCATGTTCTGATAAATCTTAACATCATTGCTATACATGGAAAACAATATGCATTGAATCGTTCTTACCTACCCACAAAGTCATACATTTACAATAAATAATGCTAGAAATCATGGGCTGACTACTAGTAGATGCTTATCCAAAGTCCTTCAAATTTATTAGCTTTGATAAACCTAAATAAATAACAATGTTAAAAATCTGTGGCTTGGTAGTAGGAATTGCTTATGTCCTCCAAGTCCATTGGCTTTCTTGATCCTAGGAAACATATTAAAGTCAAAAAAACTGAGCTCGAACTTTCTCCTTTGACCAACATATAAAGATTCAAAAATCTTTACTTCTTAACAAAACTTTTTTGGGGAGGTAGGAAGGTTTTATGAACTCTCAAGATGTTTTGTTAATGAAAGTCATAGGGTGTGTTTTTAATCACTACACTATCACCATCATACAACTATGAACCTATATAGCTCAACGAGTCTTATACAAATATATTGAAATATTGTAACTTCTCTTGTGATTTGCACAATCACTTGACAAAGTAAATAAAGACAAAGCCCTAATCTCTCTGATGAGCGCAATATATATAAGGCAAGAGAAACTTTGGTTCTATTAAGCAAAATTGGAATGACTTGAAGATTCATGTATGTGACACACACATCAATTATGCATTCAGTGTGCTTATTTGTCCTTGTAGATTCATTCACAGTTCAAACAAATCAAATGCAAGATAACATCAAAGAAGTACAGTTATCACCATTACCTTTAAGTAATTTCTTAAGCATGCTTAAGTTCTTTGAACTTATTATCATGCTTAACTCCATAAATAATATTAAATGTACTAAGTTCATCCTTCTTGGAGTTAAGTTATTGATACGTGCTTTGTCATTGTTCATAGACTGATAAAATGCCATTTTGAAAGTCTCCCTACATGAAATTCCTCTTTACTATAGACTGTTAAAGGCTTGTTCATAAGAGCATCATAACCATCCATAGAATATGATTAAAATCCTTTTTCAAAGTCTCCATACATGGAGTTGCTCCTTGCTAGACTATCAAAGCCTTCTTAAAAATGAGTACTTTGTGTCTTTTCAATAGCAAATGCATAACCAATCAAACTCCAACTCAGATCTACGTCTAGTCACAAAAGACTCTCATGAGAAAGTCACATGGAAGCAATCACATTCATGCAACCAACACAAATGATAAACATATCAACTGATGTCACTGCTTCCTGAAGAAGATATCCTCTTGTACCCTACACCTTTGCCATAGGTAGATCCACTGCTACAATAACCATGCATCCATAGCTCCACACATTTGTCCTGAGAATCCCCTACATCTCATGAGCTTTCTCTTGTAGGTTACATGCTTTGACAGGCATTCACAAAGAATATGGATCATATATCAACTTGGACTCTTCAGAAAAAACAAGCTAGCAAGCTTTGACCTATAAGTCAAGTAGTCTCTCTTACCATAGCATCCAACTCACCATCAAGGCTTTCCAATCATGGATTACTAAGCTCCATAGCACCACACGTACATGCTTGCTGCTTCCTGTTACCAATTTTCCACTTCAGCTTATCCAACTGACCTTACCATTGACATCCTTCACCTTGTGACCGCCATCATTGCATTGTCACCAACAACAAGCTAGTATAAATGTCTCCCCAATTGTGACATTTCCCCCTTTGCAAAAGCATGTGAAATAACCGTAACCACCAAATCTAACAATGCCATTGTCGATTCTCAACTTGAGATGCCGCTCCAAGTGTCCTTGACCTTGGTAGGTTCTAACTTCCGAAAAGTTGAACTAGAAGTCCCATGCCATTCTGCCATATTCACTGGCATAACTTGGCATAATGCCCGGATGTCACCTACAATTGGTTTCCCTCTCTCAATTCTTGCCAATCAAGAGTTTCACGATGCCTCATTGCAACTTAATCGCATTTACTAGCTTTCTCCAATGCAATTCTACCCTTTCCGCTCTCCCTCACAATGCACTGTGCTTAGGCTCCTCAAAACTGCTTGAGAACCGCTATAGAGCTTCTTGGTTGTAAGCACACGCCTTTTTCCTAACCAGCCCCGCAGATTTACAACACAAAATTGGGATTAATTTGGCAAACAGGTCACCAAATAGCGAAAACCGTACCTCATTGGGTCACTTACCTCCCGCTCCATAGAATGGTGCCAAGAACACTCAAAATGCGTTTCTCCCTTGATGATGTCGTTGCTCTATTTGTCAGCTTGATGCACACTTTTATAGGCTCCAAAAATGGCCCTTATTTGGCCCCAAAAGCCTTCTTCTAGCCAAAGTTATCTACTTCCAAAGTGGCCTTAAAAAACTCGTTAAAAAATAAACTGTTTTTTCTTTTTGAAGAAACCCTGGCCTTCAACTTGAAATTAACCAGTCGTGTCCTTTCATGCATTTCATGATGAGTTTTTTAAAGAAGTTGAAGGGTGCTATTCCTTTCAACTCTTCAAGGTCCTTTTTCATAACCATCTAATGGCATATGATCCAACTATTCTTATAGCTCCAAGAGAAGTGCGATATTGACCGTCCATTCCATTGGAATACGATCCTATGACTATAAGTATCTTTGTGCAATAATAAAGGTTCTTGCAGATGCAAATGACTTCAAAATGCTAGACCACATCCGCGACTGGGCATGCGCGGCGATGATCGAGCCCCTCTTCAACTTCTTCTTCTTTCTCTTTTGCACTTGCTGGCTAGGGCTGCCATCAGAGAATTTGATCAATCTCCCTCTCTTTCTCACGATTGTCCGCGGCCATCTGTAGGCTCCCTCGCCTTACCAACACACCTCTCATGTCATGGCCATATTCGGTTAAGGACCTGGAATAGTCCTAATATGGTAGACCGGCCCTCCAATATTCGGGATTGTTGGTCACGCCATGATTTCATTCCATGTCAAGGCCAATTTGTGGCTAATTGCCTTGAGAGGACCCATGCACTCTAATTGAGACATATGGAGTATTGCATGTATGTGTGACGGATATAGGCAAGAGGAGACATGGTAGAGTCCTCTTCTGATATAGGTGATCCTATTGCAGCCAGTTGGTTTAGCAACTGTTTGAACTCGTTCAGATGGTCGCTTACTGAGGTGCCTTTGCTCATTCTGAGTGTCGGCATCTTTTTCCTCAAGAAGAGACGAGTGGACACATCTGAGGTCTCATAGATGCTTGTAAGGATATCCCACGCTTCTTTGGAGGTGGTGCTGTTTGACATGTGAGCAATCTGAGTGTCTTTCAGATTCATGGATACAATGGCAAGTGTTTTGCCATCCTTTGCTTCCCATGCTGAAAGCAATTTAGGTTCTACCGGCTTGGGTATTGAACCATTTACGTACTCCCACAGCTCTTTTTCGATCAGGTTCATTCTCATCTTAAACTTCCACATGTGAAAGTCATCTCCGTTGAATTTGTTGATCAAGCGGATCTCTGAAGTTGAACCTTCCATAGCGATCGTGTAGCAGAAATGAAATACAAATAGAAAGAGTAGTTCTATAGAGTTAGAATAAGTCATAGGCTCTAGTAATCCAATGAACCTTGGCTCTGATACCACTCCTATGGAAGCAAGCACTGTGTTACTGTAGTGCCATATAGCATGGCTCAAATGCAGTTTCTTTTGGGACTTGATGCGACTGATTTTAAACCTGAACGATGGCTGAAGGATGGTCTTTTTCAGCCAGAATCTTCTTGTAAATTTTCAACTTTTGGAGTAAGTGAACTACTGCCTACTTACCACTAATCTATTTCTTAAGGTTATAAATTACCTATGTAACTAGCAGTACTTTAGACCCCTATAAGTCCATTTAGTGTTGGGGGCTAAATGGCAAGGTACCCTTAGGATTAAGGGTATGTGCCCTTGGATAAGGGTAGACAAGTGACTATACCTTAGTCGGAGGTATGGAGTCACGTGACCTTTGGATAAAGGGGTACCCTCAGTATTAAGGTAGGTGCCTTAGATTAAGGTACTAGTGTCGTTGGTTAAGGGCAGGTAGGTGTCTATGCCTTGGATGGAGGTATGGAACCTAGAGAGGTGTTAGAAAGTCATTGGATGACTATTTTTCTAAACCTTGGGCCTCAACCTTGAACCATCTCACTTTATTGGTCTAAGACCAAAGTATACTTGCAAAACTTGGGCAATGGGACCTAGGAGGAGGGCGCCCTTCTAAAGTGTCCATTGAGTTCCCAACTCTCACAAGAAAGACATTCAAAGAGTCATAGGTTATGGAAGGAGTCTCTTGACATTCCATAAGCCTATGAAGGCTCTTGGAGATTCTTTAACTCCCCTAGGCTTCACTCTCTCTCATTGGATAAGCATGGAACTCCATAGTGCATGGGAGAGGTCCATGGGCCATCTATATGAGGGTAGTAGGTCGCCCATTGGAAGGGAGAGATCTCTCTTGTTTGCTTTGCTTATGCTCTAGTGTTGCTACTAGTGTGTAGAGTGCTTTCTTGTGGTAGTATGCTTGAGGTTTGGATCTTGCTTATGGTATGGGACATAAGTAGGGTTTGGATCTTGAGAATGCTATGGAGTGTTGTGGTATGCTTGTGATTTTTTTATGGTTAGCAAGGGGGTGCTAGATAGGTCTTGCTTGGAGCTTGGATCTAGCTATGGTTGAGTGGTGAATACTTGAGGCCAACTTGTTATCTATCTTTGTGTTTACAGAGTAGGGACACAGGTGGAAAAGAGATCCTTGGAGGCTTGCAGATCCTTACTTGCAGGTGGAGGCATCCTAGCTTGGAGTTGGGGAGCATCTTGAAGCTTGCAGGTTGCTTGGAGGACATTTGGAGGCTCTACCTTGGATTTGGAGGACTTCCTCACCTCTACTTGTTAAAGTGGTATCAAAGCTAGACAAAGGATGGTAACCTTTCTAACCTTCTTCAAGTTCTATTAAGGTCACCAACTAATTTTTTTTTGGGAAAGATTATAGGCTTTTCTAGTTGTAGGAAGCTTGTAATTGAAGTACCCAATGAATCTAGTTCTTTTTGGAAGAGAGTAGTGATGCCTATAGAATTGTTTAGGGGCTGATTTTTTATCATGTTAGAGAAGTTTTAAAGTGGGATTTGGACTTTTAAAAGTTCTGAAAAAAGATTCATGGGATGTTTAGAGGAAGTCTTCCTCTACATACACAAACTTTTTTTGGCGAAAAGATTGATTCTAGCTTTGTGTTTTGATCAAAACTAGTGTTTTTTTTTGCATAAATGAAGTGCTTGAAGTTCTGATTTTCATGTTGAAGTTCTGTTTTTCAGACCTGTAATTATAAATCTGAAAATCAAATCTGAAAAGTGAAGTTTTCATTCAAACTTCATTAGTTACACCTTTCTATCACTTGGTTTCATGAAAATGGCAATGTAGGAAGGGAATGGTAGTGTAACTTTGTGCATAAAACAAGTTTTGAACTTTTGTTTTTTTTTGAATTTTTGATTTTCAGACCTGTAAATCTGAAAATCAGATTTGAAAATTGAAGTTTTCATAAAGCTTCATTAGTTATCCATTTCTAGACACTAGTTTCTTGGTTTTGGAAATTCTAGGTGAGAAATGTGAAAACTTTGGTTGCTTTTGAAATGACAAATGGAATTGGAATTGGAATGAGAACTTTATGTAAACATTAGCTTGGATTAGTTAATTGAAGTTTACATAAAGATTTGGTTTTCATTTTTGCTTTTGATTAAGGCAAATGTAGCTTGTTGTTGTTTTCCTCTTAAGCTTGGATTAAGCTTGCAAATAGTAGGCTTGGATTGAGCTTACAAACAATAAGATTGAATGAATAGAAGTAAATGCTTGTTATTTGCATTGGATGTAACAATTGAAGCATTTCTATCATTCTAATTTGAGCACTTGTTGTTGTATTTGCATAATAGGAAAACACACAAGCAAACCCCAATGGATCAAACCAATGAAAGCCCAACATTTGATCTATCAAACCCATCCAATGTGGCACAAGCTCTTGAACTTTTATACAAAATTCAAGCCACTAATAAGCAGCTTCTTGATACTAATCAAAGAGACCAAGACTTAGAGTCTAGGTTAGCCAATCAGAAGAAGCATGTAGTTCCACCTCCTGTAAAAGTGTTTAAGGGGGAGAAGAAAGATATGAACTTACAAGTGGTAAGTTCTTGGCTAAACGTTTGGAACAAATACTTTGCCATGAACCAATTCCCCGAATCTGAAAAGTTATCCACTGTCACCATGTTCCTTGAAGGAAGAGCCTTAGTTTGGTGGGATGACTTAGTTGCAAAGGGCAATCAACCTTGTACATGGGATGATTTTTGCAAGCTTTTTAGGGATTATTTTCTACCACTTTTAGATGAGACGCTAAACTTTCCTACCAGAAAAAGTGAGAAAAAACACCGTGTGACAATGGCATCGGGAAGTAATTCCGATTTGATGGATTTTATTGCTCCTGTGTACGACAATCTGTGTATTTTTGGTAGACTGGAAATGCGACACCCTTTGGCCTTTTGGCCTTTGCCTTTACTTGAGGGCAACCTTTGGGATTTGTAAGACACCTTCGGCGTTTGGAAGGCACCTTCGAGATTTGTAGGACACTGTCTTTACCTGTAGGACACCTTCGGCTTTTTGTAGGGCAGGTGTCCCAATTTTTGCCTGTGTAAAAACCTGTGTAAAACTGCAGTGTCAGGTTTTTCGCCTATATAGAAACTTGTCTAAAACTGTAGTGTCGCCTATCAGAAATTGTATGTTAAAATGCAGTGTCGTATTTTTTGTCCTAATTGTTGCCTGTCAAAAACCCCGCGTAAAAATAGTGTCAGATTTTTTTGCATTTTTCGGCTATCATAAAACTCGTGTAAAAACACAATGTTGGGTTTTTCGCATTTTAGGGTTAGAGAGGCTATGTTTAAGGGGTCCAATAGGATTGAAGCATGGATCTCCACGGGTTTTTGATATTTCACACACACTTAAGATCTGAACAAATCAGCCTTATAGATCTGATCTTATGCTTCAAAATGAATTGCTTCAATGACTCAAATCACTATTTGATCATTAGCATTCAATAGATTGAACCTAGATCTAGACAATACACCAAAAACCTTGAATTTTGGACTAATATGCACATTTTTGAGTCAAAAACACTAAAGGAAGTTAATTTGAAGGTTGCTGTACAGTTTCACACGTGTGGACAATACTTCAGCAGACCACAAATCGATCTTGACCAAAAATAATGATGATGCCTCTCTCCTTGAACTCAGCCTCTAAAGTAAAACTCAAAAAAAAAAAATTGTCAATGATTTCACAAGAACTATTAATCATTTAGATCACTCTTAGACTTGGCTCTAATACCATGTCAATTTTCAGAGAAAAAGGACAATTATGATTGTACTTATCAATCATTAAGAGTTATTGATTGCTTAATCCAAAGATCTATCAGGTTCTAGGTGTTAGATCTTGATCTAGATGCTTTACATTATGATTTAAGCAAGAGCAATGGATCAAATGATTAAAAATTTGGATGAGCGGCCTCACACATGTGGAGGACAGTACCTGTACAACCTATTTACAGAGAGTAAAGTACTCAAGCTTAGAAATGCATTTCAATCACAAAAACACAAGACAAATGTGAAAAATACAAGCAAGACTAGAATTTGCCAATGTCACATCAACTTCTCATTGATTTGGTTGATCCCTTTATAGATCAAGTACATCCACGAGTTGTGTACTGTCCAGCAAGCCTTCACACGTGTGAAGAGTGCCTAGTCATCCAGATCCACCAATGGGAGCCATATGTGCTCATTTCCCAAAGTTGACTATTCTCTTTGGCTAGAAAACAAAAAGCTAGTCTTCCACATTTATAGGAATATTCTTTATAAAATAGGATCTAATGGAATCTTCCTATCTTATCATCTAGAAGCTTATCCACACGTGTGAATAGTATCTTGACATGTGTGAGTAATAACTCATTCACATGGAAGTCCAATCTATTTACATAAAGTTTGACCAATTTGATCAATTTCAAGATTCTATTCAAAGGTCAATTTCACACTAGTGTAGATCTAGCTAAAATCAATCTAACTTTATAAAAGTGACTTATGTACGTTCTTTCACACGTGGGAATAGACTCCACACGTGTGAGATCCTATCAAGATCAATTATCTTAAGATCTACAAAGTACATTAAGTTGGAAGTGATATTAACATTATACTACACTTGAAGCTCTTTCACAAAGCAGATAGAAAATAATAATGGTGAACGACCACTAAAGCTCGATTTCACAACAATCACATTTATCTAGAATAAAATTGATATTTAAAAAAAATAGCTGCCTACTATTTTCACTTTGTTGAGGTCGCGGTAAGCTATGTCATGATTTGCTAAAACTTGAGGTGTCTCTGCTAGGTGAGTTTAAGCATGACAATAAAATCGTTATGTCATTTTCCATTTAAATTGCAATATTTGTTTTTTTTGTTTTTTAACAATCTAATGATTCTTGGAACGTTCGCTTGTACGAGAAAGCTTCTCACGATTACAAGATCATTTGTTTTTTCTAGTGGTTTTTGGAAGCATATTATGCCTTTTTTGGGAAGATTAAAAAGTATAATGTAACCTTGGTAACAAAGAACTTATTGGCCATAATTAGGGTGTTTTCACACACAATAGTAGGGCATGTCTATTTGTCAAAAAAACTCAACATTCATAAGAGAAAAAAAAAAAAGGAAGCCTCTTTTCCCATTTCACATAGAAAAATGAGATATCCCCATGTGACAGATGACTTGGCTTAAAAAATGCTGACATGGGGTAAGTGGAAATGATATATGGACATGCCCTAGGGCCTCTAACATAAAGAGCCGTTCAGATTTGAAATTTTCAGGTGGGAGAACATCCTTGTGAATCCATCTGTAAGATAAAGGAGAGAATAAGGGTTTCCCAAATAGGTCTATGTGAAAAATGGGGGTCGATGAATGGAGGGGTGTTAGTGTGACCCAACATTGCTATTGGCCCCCTTTGTGTGCAAAAACACCCTAGTATTCTCATTAGAATGTAATGTAAAATGTCAAGACAATCTTTTACTTTTGAGAAAGGTCTCTTTGATGACCTTTGCACTTTGATAACACAATCTTAAAGTAAATCAATAAATAATTAGACTAATTTTGCATTGGGTGTAAAGGTTGCAAAATGAAAACCATTTTTCCCATATACTAAAAAAAATGCAAACCCAGAAAGGGTGTCCGCCCGAGGGCGGAAGCCCTTTCTTGGATGGAAGACCTCGAGGAGGTGTCCGTCCCTGCCATAAAATTACTTTTTACTTTTTTTTAAATGTTTTTTTGCCGTAAATTTTCTTTACATGCACCTTCCCCACAGATGGTGAGTGTAAAACAATTTACATGTACCTTTCGTGCAAAAGGTGCATGTAAACAATTTTGAAAATAAAAGGGGGGAGGCGCACATATTGCACGCAGGGAGGGCCCTCTTTCCTTTGTAAAAAAAGAAAAAAATGATTTTATGGGGGGGGAGAGAAGGTCGCCCTCGGAGGGCATTACGTCTAGGAAAGTCCTCCACCTGAGGGCGAAATGCCCTAAGGAGGCATACTTCCCTGCCATAATTTTTGTTTTTACTTTTTTCTCAATGTTTTTTTGTTGTAAATTTTTTCTACATGCACTTTTCGGCGGAAGTTGCTGGTAAAAGTAGTAAAATTTTTTCATGTGCACTTTCTAGCAACCGGAAGGTGCATGTAAAATTTTTTTGCCATAAAATTTTTACCAAATTTTTTTTGCTCCCACAGATCTGTTCTAAGAGGCAGTCCAGTAAAAAAGTAAAATTGAGATTACAGGGGGGAGGATGCCCACCAAGACGTTCTGCTCAAAATGGGCGTCCGCTCGAGGCCAGAACACCCAAGGAGGCATCCTTCCTCGACGTGAAATCCAGTCTTTTTTTGCCGTAATTTTTTTTTACGTGCACCTTTCGGGTGAAAGGTGTGTGTAAAAAAAGTACATTTTTTTGTATGCAATTTTAGACCAAAGATGCATGTACAAAATATCTGTCACAAAAAACTTGGATTCTATTATGTGAGGCTCCACCATTTTATTGACTAAATTGACAAGAAATAAAAAGGTAATAGAGTGGCAAAGAAAAGTAAGAGGACAGAATGACTTATTGAAGGGAAACTTACAACTGTTTGTTGAGGAAGAGAGAAGAGAAGGGGGAGAGAGGGAGGGAGGGAGAGAGAGATAGAAGATGGGATTTACAGAGGAGGAGCTGCAGCAGCTCCAGATGGAAAATCTGCAGATCGACAAGGCATTTGTTGTTCCTCTAGAGCACAGGCCCAAGCAGCAGCAGCAACCTCCTGCCGATGACATACCCATAATTGATCTAGCTCCAATTGCCAGGAATGATGCAATTGGGTTAGCTAAGGTGGTGGATGAGATGGGAAGAGCAGCGGAGCAATGGGGATTCTTCCAAATTGTGAACCACGGAGTTCCTTTGAGTCTCCTGGATGAGCTGGAAACAGTGGCCACCAAGTTCTTTCATCTTCCAGTCCACGAAAAGAGAAGGATGCAGCGCTCGTTGCAGAATCCGCTGGGTTATTATGATGGCGAGCTCACGCAGAATGTGAGGGATTGGAAGGAGGTTTTTGATTTTGCATCCGGTGGGAAGTTGGAGCTTCCAGCCTATTCTGAGCCTGATCGTGATGAAGTAGACATTTATGAGAATAAATGGCCTGCAAACCCTCCTGAATTTCGGTATACTTACATGATCTTCTTAGAGTTTCAAGGATTATGCATATATCTTGGCCAATATGGGCTGTTCACAAACCAATCAGTTTGTATTGGTGAATGCTTTTGATCTTTCCTTGCCAATTCGTACAGATATAGGTGCTAGTATAACAATCCGAGTCTGGTTGTTTTCAATTTTTTTGTATTTATAGCCAACTAGTAAGTGAATTTTCTGATTGAATTGTCTGCCACAAGGACTGTCTGCGAAAAGTGGGGAGCAGCCGTGAATTTGCTGGCGCACCAGCTTCTGGAACTATTGTCTCAGAGTTTGGGTTTACCAGCAGATTGCTTGACTACTCACTTTCAGAATCATATGTCCTTCATGCGGCTAAATTATTATCCCAAATGCCCGAATCCTGATCTGGTGCTTGGAGTAAGTAGGCATAAGGATGTGGGTGCTTTGACAGTGCTTGTGCAGGATGATGTTGGGGGTTTAGAAGTGAGAAGAAAGGATGGAGAGTGGATAAGAGTGACGCCACACCGTGATGCATTTGTCATCAATGTTGGTGATTTATTTCAGGTGTACACTAGGATCCCCAGTTCTTTCGAAATTGAGATTGTTGTAGAAAATGGTTTGGTTTCTGCAACTGTTTTCTTGCTGATATTTCATTGGTGTAATGGATGTAAGCACTTGATTACTAAGATTCCAAAAGCATTTAGAGAAACAGCTAGTTATGATATTAATCTCCTTGGCATCAAATTGAGTTGATATAATAAGAAATTTTTAGAAAAGCTTAAAAGACAGTAGTACATGGAAAGCCTACTGAAGCGCACTCCCTACTTTACAGCAGTGTATTTGTTGAACCCATCATTTGAATGACACTGCTCAGATTTGTTGGAAAAGTCATAGCTATTTTGTTACATTGATGTCATCTAGGATGAGGTGCTAGTTTAATCTCAAGCTTTCCCTTGTTTGAGCTGACTTATAATACTAAGAAGGTAAAGAATTTCACCTGTCAGGGGCTAAGGAGCGAATTACTTGTCATTGATGAGGTCAGGTTCTATCTAGCTCAAACTATTTGCTTATTTACAATCCCTTAAATATTGCTAACTTAATGATGTGGATCCTCCATTAATTACAGAGAATGAAGAGGTGCTCCTACCTCGAGGTGAAAGCACTGTAATAATGATCACATGTTATACAGTCTATTAACATTAAATCACTTGGACTTGAAACTTTTCATCCAACCTTATAACATATTAATGTGCTCACCTCCGAGCACGGGATGCTACACTAATATTTTTGATCCACTAGATGGTAGCCATGGCGTCCCATGCTACCATGTCACACCTCATGGAGGAGACGCCTTGCCTGGTCTAGAAGATCAATCAATAGATCTCTTAGTTCAAGAAACAATTTGATTTAACAACTTCACTTGATTGGCAACAACTTATTTAGCCACAATTGAACTCCACATGGCATGAGTACCTATTGTGCAGCTGCTCCTCCCATGTATCTAGTCTACTGTCTAGGTGTTTCATTAGCTGACCTTGAATTACCACCCTAGTCATAGTCTAAATGTAACCGGTTAGTGCCTAACCTCCTCGGGCTTTCCTTATATTGACGTTAGATGTTGACTAACCTAGTTAGCTAGGAATGTAAGATCATTTGGCATCCGATTTGATATGCCTTGAATCTCCTATGAAGCCAAAAAATAGGTGCTAGCGTTCTTGCTTTTTGAACTTATTATCTTCACCTTGCTTGGAACTCAATGTTGGGAAGTGTGACTTTCACAACCATTCCTCATGACACATCATGATGTACTCGAAATACTTTCAAATATGAAATGACTGTAAGGTCCCAAAGTGCCTATAATATAATTATGAAGATTCGGGCCCTTCTAGCTGTAATTAGATGAGTGACTAATGGAATTCTCTTACAAGCACTGCCGATTCAGGCAAGAAGCTAGAGCAGCGTGCTTGTATTTGCACATGTGAAGCAGTTCCAGCAGTAATCTGAGCAGGCTTTCCACTGCTGTTCGTGTTGCTGCCGCACCGACTATCAGTCTGTTCTTTGCTACACAAGTGATCAGTTGGCTGCCAGACAAGCGATCAGTTTCTTGCTACACCAGCGATTAGTTTAGCTCACAGTGAGCGAAGCTTTGCAGCAGAGAGCGGAGGTTTGTAGGTGAAAACAAAAAAGCTCCTCAGAAAATCAGTGCATGTTCTATTGTCAGAAATTGCATGTCAGTTTGTGCGGCCATGGGATCTTCTCAAGTTCAGATACGTTAAACGACTTCAGATTCATCATGTTACGGTGGACCATCCTGCAGTTTAAAGTTTGGAGGGCATATTTCAAGTTCTGCTGATGCTTCTACCTCGTCAAGGCTTGTTTGGTGGGTTCGTTGTGAAAAGGTTTAGTAGTGGCAAAGCAAATTTCTACGGCAATTCACTCTTTATTGGTGATGAGGTGCTTGAGAATAGTTGCACGACGGTGTAAGGTGTAGAAAGCTGCTCCTATCTCAAAGCGTCTAGCTCCCGCTTTTCTTAGACTGCTGATGTGGTTGTCTTTCCCTCATCCGTGATTGTTCTTTCTTCGAGGATCTTACAATCTAATACCAGCTTGTCTTCCTATCTCTGCTTTCCATTTTACCTTCTGCCTATGCATTCCTCGTGTTGTTTTAAACCTGGGGTCTTCTTTGCCTGTTAGTATGGTTCCTCAAGAATCTTCCGGATTTCAATCCTCTTGCTCGGCGTGGAGAAAAGAGACCTGCTTCACCTTCAGACCATCCTTCCAGTGCTTCCCCTTTGTGTGCGCGTCGTGAAGCCCACTGTGGTGTTGCGGATTCCTTGCTTGTTTCCTCTGGCCAGGTGGCGCCATACTGTCCGCCCCATCTTCGTCACCAGCTTTCTTCCTCTCTTTCAATTTCGCAGCTTTCTCCTTCTTCCTCTTCTCGCCTCCGTGTTCCATGTGCGGGCTGTGGTCGCCTTTATGTGCAAGGTGCCGGTCTTTCGTGCCATCAAAACGCTTGCTTTGCTTTTCGTCAACAGCTCGCATTAACCACTGTCGACCTTGCACCTCATCCTGCTCCCTCTTCGCCACCTGACTCGGCTTGGACCTGGATTCGCTCCCTTGATATTTTGACCGCTTTTCACCTAGGTTTTCCTCGTCCTCATCTTTATGCACACATACCCTTTGCCTTGCGCTTAGACGTCCAGAGAGCTTTGTCCTTGCCTTTGTCTCGACTGGCTTCCAACCCTTCTGATACCGCAGCTTGGCATGCCTTTTTGCTTTTTCCTCTCTGGTGTTTGCCTTTACCTCCTTGCGGTGGTGATGCTGGTCACAAGGAATCTTGCAACAAGATTCATCGCTTTATGTCAGGAGATTGGGAAAATATGCAAGAAGAGCATTTCCTTCGCTGTTATGCGCTTGCTGCTCAGCGGGATTCTACTTCGGATGGTATTTCTATACCCCCCGTTCATCGTCGGTTGCGTCGCTGTGTTTTACTTGGGCAAGTGGGTGAGTATTCTCGTGCAGCTCGTGCTCTAGCTCCTACAAGTCCCGCTACTCCTTCTGCTGCCACCCTTCAGGCTTTGGAGCTTCTTCATCCACCGGCAAATGACTGTCTTCCCTCTTTTGTTGAGAACTTTGAACCTAATTCCGATTTGCAGCTCTCAGAATCTCATTGGACACCACCTTGAGTCTAAGGTTATTAGATTATTCGGAATTAGATGGTCAGACTGAACAGATCAAATAGTTTGTGGAAGATATGCTTCGTGCATATATTTCCAGGAGATTGGGAAAGGTACCTCCCAATGGTTGAGTTTGCGTATAACATTGCAAAGCACTCAGCAAAGGGTTATAGTCCATTCATGTTAATTTATGGTTTCCAGCCTTGTGCCTCCATTTCTGTTGGCCTCAAAGGTTAACGCAGTGGTGGATTTCTTGCAAGATATGTAGGAAATCCTACTTGTCGCTAGAGATAATGTAAAAATGGCTTAGGATAAAGCCCTCCAAACGAAGGGCACCCTGACTGTACCTGCAAGTACGATACGTCAAAATAAAGTGATTGCCGCAGAGAAAGTGTTCGGAGCGTGCCAAAAGTGATTTCACCATTCCATTGGGCACGTAGTTGGGAGTTGGTGACGAGAAGCATTTCGGAAGGTGACGTCAGTTTGGCTTTCAATTTGGTGAAAGAATATGGGCCTTTTATTATTGTAAAGAAACTCAATTGGAATGCCTGTCAACTAGATTTTCCATAAGGAATCAAAGTCCATCCAATCTTCCACGTGAATCATTCAAAGGAACAACTTGGTGCGAAGGATGATTTGATTCAAGCGAATGAGTTAGTTCCGTTAGAGGATCTGTTAGCGTACAAACCTTATGAACCAAAGGCCATTGTTGATGTACATCAACATGGGCTTAGCAATCGGTAGGTAACTGAGTACTTGGTTCATTGGAAAGGTGCTTCCAACGATGAGGACTTCAATCTGGAAAAGGAATATGACTATGAATTTACAACAATGATCATTATTGAACTATTATCTATCACATCATCAATGACTAATAAAGGCAGCTTTTGTGGATGCTACATATCCTATTTTGCAGATGTCCATGTGCAGTACTCCATATTTATTGAGCCCATGACAGAGGTTGGTGGGGTTCTATTTTGAAGAGCAGCTTCTCAATGAGCGATTTTCATCCCTTATTGCAACTTGTTGGGTAGAACATATTGTAGCATCTATCACGTTTCCTTCTGAGGGATTGACCTTATCATCTTGCCCACCAATAATATGAGGCAAATCTGGAGACTCATATGGAGGAGCCTTTCCATGATATGCAAGGAATAACTATCTTTCTGGTCTCCACCCTCATTTTAAGATATATCTTTGAGCTCCACTTTGGATTCATTTTCTATTCCTGTGTACAAGATATTCTTATCTGTGACTTCAGTCGGAAGATGTAGCTTGATATTTACTTGATGGCAATGAGTTAGAGAACTTTTTATTAAGCTGTAGATTTTGTTGACATCTATCCCAGAACTGCTGCACAACTAGAAAAAGAAAATAGTTTGCTACTTTACATATGGATGTTTGGACCTCTATGCGGAAAATCCATAAGTAGCATGCTATTGTGGAGCAAATTTTGATGCACAGTTAGGCTCTGCCTGGCAGGACCTGAACATGTCCGATTGAGAGTTCAGATCTTTGGTAGAGACTTAGCTGATGTCAGGCAACACAATCTTCCATCAGCACTCGAGTTTAATTCCATATTCATGTTGCTTCTGGTGGTTTTGGACTTATTAGAACAGTACAAGCGTATTTTTTGAGGAGTCATGTGCATCACCACCATTGTGGGATGTTAATCACCCTATTGACTATATACTAAGCACAGTTCTAGTCTCTCGAATGCCATATTGGATGTCCACATTTGAGCAGAATGAGATTTGACATCAAGTGCTTGAGTTTTTGCAATAGTTGTAATTGTTCTTATCAGAGTCTACTTGGTGCTCATGCTGTAGGTGTAAACCAATGCAATTGAACATTTATGCACTGATTATGGAGCCCTTGATGAGCTTTATGTTCGGAATCGATATCTTATTGCACATATAGATGATCTCTTTTACAAAATGGGGGGAAGGCATCTATCTTCTCCAACATTTATTGCAGGTCTACTTTTATGACATCTTTAAATACAGTACTTTCTTAGCCAAAACTCCTTCACCATCTTAGAGGATTACTTGTGGCAGTCAGCGTCTTCTGCTGGCCATTATTGGGATCCAACTTGTATGTTGGGTAGATTATTAACTATGATAGTTCAGGCAACAAAAATGTATACTCATCCCCTTTTCCTTAGCACATGGATATTCTCCAGTTGCCAGCACTACTGGGGCTTCCATTGCTTCCTGATGACACACCTGCTACATTAGCAACATTGACGTCTGACGTTTGATATTTTATACTAGGAGCACATAATCAGCAGTTACGGATAACAGTTGCAGTATAGGACTGATCTGGACAGACATTGATGTTATGTAGAGTTTGACGAGGGACATGAGTTTTATCTCTTCATGCCTCGTATTTGCTCTGGTCGAGCCGTAGACGGAAAAATTGGCTGCTTGGGTGTTATGGTCATTTTTTGCATTCTACAGAAATTTAGTCTTGCCTCAAACCTTGAACTCCTAGAGCATGAGACATATTTCAGATTAGTCTTTTACGTATTTCCATTGGGATGGATGAGGCTTATGATTCAGAGCTGCAAGATGATCCACGGTTATCTCCTTTCGTTCCAGCTGCTTTTCTTGCGATATGATGCATCACTGGCCAGCACCCGATACAGTTCTGGTCCAATGGGACGGACATCCTGTCTATTAGCCCACATGGAAGCCTGTTGACTAATTTGGTCATTCACTTCCACTGCAAGACCAGGCTAGTGTTTTTATGCTGCCATTCAGTCTCAAAATACTCAGACCTACTTCCTTACACCTAGCACAGGTATGCTGTTTTTTGCGGCATCTGCATCAGTTTTACATTTTCCGGCATTTGTACAAAACTCATCCATTTGTTGGCGACATTGATGACAATCTTTTCGTTTGTAGGGGAGGGTTAATGGACATCTGATTAGGGCTTTTTTTTATTTGACCCTCATTCTTTATTATTCACATTGTAATTCACTAGGCTCATATATTTTAACATGTATACAGATCACTCTTAAGGGCTTTTGTTCATTTGACCCATCATTCTTTATTATTCACATTGTCATTTTTAAGCTGGACCCACGGACTCTCTTTCTTATTAGTGAATAAGCTCAGGCTGCACATGTGTTCTTGGGACCCATGCCAAAATCAAGAAGAAGCCGACCATGAAGTAGATCACAGACCATCCTTTAAAGGCATTGCTTACGAGTCTCCTAAAAAGACTCAAAAGTACCAAAATCTATCCAACATGGAATAAATGGAAAGTACTCTACTTACAGTGTTTTGGAGGGCCTTGAGGAACTCATCAACTTGCTGTGATCCAGGCAGTTGCATGAAGTCCATACTAACATATGTTTGAGGCACTTGAAAGCTAAGAGTGTGCTATGAAGGCAAAATGGAATGGAAGAAGTCTTGGGATTCTTTGATGCAGATTGGGCAGTAGGAGATCTTGATGATTGTTGAGGGTCTACTTCCAGATACCTCTTTTTAATGCTAGTTTCCCTTGCGAGTTGGAAAGATTTAATAATGCTTAGCTAGCAAGCACAGAGGCTGAATATAGGGGGTTCATACAGCCAGTAAGAGACTATCTGGCTGCAGAGGCTGATGGATGAATTGGGATGCTCCATTGAGGATGGAGTTGTAATTCATGCAGACAATCATGGAAGAATTTCTCCTTTTGACATGCAGTGTTTCATAAGAAGACCAAAACAAGTTGCTCTCCACTATTAGGGAAGCTTTGGAGAACAAGGCTGACATACTGTCCAAGAGAAAGAATGCTGGCAGCTGTAATAACAAAATGATTGCATTATGGACTCTTTAAGTTGAATTTTTCTATCATGATTCACAACCTGCTGTACTTTTCATTGTTCCTCTATTACTGAGCCATGGAATCCCAGAATAGAGTACTTTATTTGCACAATCGTCTTTAACGTTTGTCGCATAAGTGACTCAAGCTGTGTGTGTGTGTGTGAGAGAGAGAGAGAGAGAGAGAGAGAGAGAGAGAGAGAGAGAGAGAGAGATTCTGATATCTTCTTGTACTCCTTGTTAGGTATGGAGCAATGACAAGTATCACAGTGTGGAACACCGTGTGGTTGTGAATGCACAAAAAGACAGACTTTCATTTCCTTTGTTTTTTAATCCTTATCACAACACAAACATTGCCCCAATGCCAGAATTAATTGATGGCCAACATCCTCCAAAGTACCGCTCTTTCAACTATGGCAAATATTTCAAAAAGAAGGGAGACGGCAACTACAAAGACATTGGCAAAGATCTGCAAATTTCTGATTATGCTATCGAATATTAAGCAGAAAATATGGACATTTCAAAATGAGCTTCAACTCATGAGAAAATGTACTACTCGACACCTCTTAAGAATCATAGCCACATCCATAGGACAATTTTAAGCTTTCTAGGCATGATCTGTGTAATAGTTGTCAAATAAGATTCTCCGACAGAAATGAAGTCTTGGGGAAAGGAAAATGCATCTTTCAATGTAATTATATCTGTTTCACAACCTGTCCTAAACAACTGTATCGAAAGTATTGAATAGAATGAATGAGTATTCTGATGGCAGAAATGGATGTAAGCTTGCTTTTAGGGAGATGTCTTGTAAACTGCACGAGCCAGGGAACTTTAAATGATGACAATGCATAGTCCACAGGCTGCTAGTTGCACTCTAGCATAGATAAAATACTAATCTTGGTCTTTAAAATTTTGTGATAATAATCTATCGTCCATGTTCGCCGCTTGAACAGCTTCTGTTTAATGTGGACACAGTAGGCGTAGAAAGCAGCAAACACTCAACATATGTTTCTTATAAGTGGCATCACACTATATGAAAGTGAAGGCATGCAGGTGGAGATGCATCACTGATCACAAAAATCAGCTTGCATTTGCTTTTTGATACGTTTTTAGAATTTAGTACTTTCAAATTAGCACAAGAGGACAATGCTGACTTGTGTGGCATGCATTCTTTCACATGGTTGTCCAACATACTCCTTTTTTGCTACAAAATTTCAGCATGTTTATAAGCCTCCATGTTTTACTTCTATGTAGTCTTGATGTTAATGTACATTTGGTAACTGTTTTGGAACACTGGAGCATAAATTGGAGGTAGATTGAATTGCATTAAGCAAAGGTAAGGGAGTTTTTCAAGACTAGCAGCTCCTTTCAGATTTCATTCCTTCTGTCCAAATTTTTTTGGCTGCTGAGATTGAAGCAAATGTTGATCCTTGTAAACGTCGTCTGAAAATTGATTTTCAATTACCATAGGCATTCATGATTATACCTGAAAGAAGTCTGGCTTGCTTAAAATTTGATTCACTCCATTACCACTAGTTTTCTGGGTCCTTTGTATTACCTTTAAATGATTGGTTTCCTAGGTTTTCTTTGGAAGAGTACAAACTTTTTGCAGAAAAATAAAGGAGAAGATCAAGACCATCTTAATATTAAGGAAACAGGTTAAGTTCTTTTGATAACATTTACAATTATGAGTGAAAATTTTCTGAAACCTTTGACATGTTGATAGCATTTGAAAAAGTTATTGTTAGTCATGAAATGAGTTTTTGGTAGTATAAGTCTTTCAAGTTTTTAAATTGTATGACTTCACAGTCAAGAAATGCTAGTGCATGCACTCTTTAGTCCTAGATAGGTAGTTCTTCTCATATTTGCTAAGGGTGTATATCATTTTGAATCCATCTCTTATAAAGGTGTAATTGGCTTTGAAATAGCAACAAGTTATGCTATTGATGTGCTGATTACTCTATAAGCTTGTTTGGAAATGAAACTGAATGGGAAAAGGAGATCACTCGGGGTTATGGAAGATCATGCACAATTTGTTCTAGATGTTATTAAAAAAGCTTTGAAGTTTCCAAGGTTGGAAAAGAAGGAAATTTTTTTGGTAAAATAGACTATGAATTTTTGCCTTCAAAGAAACTAAATGACGTAACGATGTGATGTTACAAAATTGCCACTAGACGCTTTCAAGTATGCCTTTAAGATTCTCTTGACCACACCTTTGAATAACTAGATGCTCTGAGAGAGAGAGAGAGAGAGAGAGAGAGAGAGAGAGAGAGAGAGAGAGAGAGAGAGAGAGAGAGAGAGAGAGAGAGAGAGCCACAAATTGTTTTCTTCACTTTTGTTTTGACACCTGTCCTGTGAAAAGCCCATGGGCTTTATGTGCAATATGCCTTTCTTGGAGGAAAGTTTATGAGATGTATGTGCACAATGTTTGTATTCACAATAATATTGTCACAATATTCTTGAAAAATTGATTTGACATTTGGCTCTGAATGATTTTAGTTCTAGTGTATTTTTAAATTTTCAAGATGATGAGAATGTTCATTAATTTGGATATTAATGAATCATTACTAGAATTTAGCACAAAATTTATTCACAAAGAAAAATGGCGTGGACACCCATTTCTAGATTCATTCAAAAATTTCACAATAGATAGATTAGTACTTAGATTTACAATCTTATATGTGTTGTCACAATTAAAAAATGCTTCTAGGTGTACAAATATTTTAACAACATTCAGACCTTCCCAAAAACGATTCTAAAGTGGAAAAAAGAAATTTATACAAAAAATAAAATTCAAATCAAGAATTGTAAATAAAAAAACTAAAAAACAACTCGCAACTTTTGATAATTCATTCAATTTTGAAAAAAAAAAAACTCTTGATATTGAATGAATGATATTTATGATAAAATTAACAATGATTAGAAAGATAAAATAAACATAAAACAAAATACAAGAGTTCTAAAAGTATAAATGATGTCATGATTATTTACATACGATAAACATTGAAACATATAAACTAAAAGTCTGTCAACGATACAACCATTATCACTATGTTTCGTACAATGTTTCAAATAGACACTCAAAATAATTATTGATATGCAAAAAAGGTTCAACATTAGATGTCTAAGCCTTCGTCATTTGCTTGAATATGAGCTTTCGATACCTTACTAGGGACAATCCTAAGTCCTCTACATCCTCTCGACACTACTTTGTATACTTATAACTCTACATCTTCCCGTCACTACTTTGTACGCTTGTTCTATACCTACTTCCTCCCGTCACTACTTTGTACACTTGTTATGTAACGAGCGCAAAGATTTTGCCAGTAACCAAAATTCGAGATGTGTGAGGTCTTTTTTGGATGAAAGTGGTCATTCTAATAGTCACCCGTTTCTAGTTACTAGAATAAAGTTATAACCTTGTATGTTACATTATTGGGATCATGCCAATCTAGGTGGGAGATATAAATTCAAAAATAAAAGGTATTTTTTTCACTTGAACACATTGATTTTCCAGTTGCATGTTTCAAGATTTTACACTACAGAACACATTATAACCATATTCAAAAGCATAACAATATATAGTATTTTTTTCCATCTAACATGGCCCTTAGCTAATAATAAAAAACATGTTTTCAAGAACACACACACGCTAATTATCAATATGCTTTCCATTTCCAAAATACCCATGTGAAGGGCCAGGATTAGCTAAGTCTCCACAAATTCATCATCAACAAACATGTAGTGTCTTTTTGTCTTTTTTGAGTGTAAATTCCACGACATCTAAATGAAAAATATTCTAGCAATCCTAGTAGTCATCCAAGTTCCAATCCTCCAAGTTTCTCTCATCTGAATCAACGACAATAGTAGTTGGTGCATGCGATTGAGAAATCTCACTTGAAAATTTTCGCCAAGTCAAATCTTACAAACATTCAATCTCACTACATACCAATTCACATGATGCGCATGATACATGGAATACGCAACATAAACCATTTGATGGATTTGAAAACCTAAGCATGTATGCGGACCAACCAATTTAGAGTCGTCTAAGATATCGTAAAGTATTTTAAGATGTGTGCTACTTTTATAAGACGTGTGGGAAGTCATCACAGGTGATGAGAGAAGACCGCCAAATGAAGCTGACATCAAAGTGTTCGACAAAAAGATGAGGAAAGCTTTGACCTTCATTAACTTGTCAGTGAAGGATCACATCATTACTCACATTTGTGATGCTGTTACACCTAGACATGCATGGGATGTGCTAAAGGAGCAGTTCGAGACGTCAAATCTGTCAAGAATCATGTTTTTGAAGTCAAAGCTGAATAGTGCCCGAATGGAGCAAGGAGAGCACATACAGACGTACATGACCAGAATAAAGACAATGAGGAATGAACTGCATTCTATTGGTGAGCGCATACGTGATGTGGAGCTGGTGCACAATGCATTGTGCGGCATTGTAGAACCCTATCAGATGTTTGTGAGCGGAATAGCATCAAGAGAAAGATTGCCAACCTTTGACGAGCTCATAGGAATCTTGATGCAGGAAGAGCAATGACGAGAAATGGTGAAAGCTAGACGTCAAAATACTGGCGATCAGGCACTTGCAACACGCCAAAAACAAGGCAAGGGAAAGGGCAAGAAGAAATCTAAGCAGCAATTTGCCAAGAATCAGGAGGATGAGGGATCTTCCAGTGAGACCAAGAAGAAAGGCAAGTGCTTCCATTGTGGTAAAAGGGGTCATTGGAAGAGTGAATGTCATAAATTTCTGGCAAAACAAGGCAAGGGAAAACCAAAGCAAGCAGGTAATCTTGTCGATGAGGGTGAGATTGAAGACTATAGCATCTTCATATCTGCATTGTCATCTAATCAAGATGATCAAGTGTGGTATATTGACTCGGGAGCCACAAGACACATGACAGGTAACAAGAATTGGTTCAGTAGCTTGAAAGTGTTGGCTAATGGAACGTCTGTTTCACAAGCAAATGGTGAAGTGTGCAAGATCAAGGGGATAGGCACCATTTCAATCCAACTACCTGATGGCAAAAGTAGGATGCTCATCTAGGTACTTTACGTACCAGGTTTGAAGAAAAATCTACTTTCTGTTGGAGTCATTACTGATTAAAAGTTGAAAGTAGAATTTGCCCATGATCATTTCTTTGTGAAGGATGTGAACCAAAAGTTCAAAGTTATTGCGGATGGAGTAAGGGAGCCCAATACAAAATTGTACAAGTTGAATGCTACAATCAAGGGGCAACATGGACTCGTATCATCCATTCCATCGCAAACTGAGTTGTGGCATAAGAGGCTTGGTCACTTGAACTTGGGAAGCCTTAGTTTGATGAGGAAATTGGAGATGGTAACATGGGAGAGGAGATGGAGTCAATTGCTAAGCATAGCACTTGGGACTTAGTAGAACCACCAGTTGGCAAGAAACCCATTGGTTGCAAATGGGTATACAGGACTAAATACCATGCAGATGGAAGTATAGCAAAGCACAAGGCAAGATTGGTGATCAAAGGGTATGCACAAAGTAAAGGCGTCGACTATGAGGAGACCTTTGTGTTGGTATGTAAGTGGAATACTCTACGTCTACTTGTTGCTTTAGCTTCACATTTTGGTTGGCCTTTGCATAAGATGGATGTGAAATATGCTTTTCTAAATGGTGAGTTAGAAGAAGAGGTGTTCATGGATCAAGCTGAAGGCTTTGTAACGAAGGGACAGGAAAATAAAGTATGTCGCTTGAAGAAAATGCTTTATGGTCTTAAACAGGCACCACGTGCGTGGTATAGCAGGATTGATGCCTACTTTGGTTCAAAGGGGATGGTTAGAACACATTCTGATCCAAATCTATATGTCTTATGCTTTGATGGTATGGATTCTTTGATTTCTCTTTATGTTAATGACTTGAATATTACGGGACATAATCAAGAGATGATAGATATGATCAAGAAAGACCTCATGGAACAATTTGAGATGACAGATCTCAGCCTGATGCATTATTGCCTTGGAGTAGAGGTGTGGCAAAAAGGACACGAAGTGAGTTTAACACAGGTGAAGTATGTCAAAGAGTTGCTGCAGAAGTTTAGGTTGCAGGATTGCAAACCAGTGAATACTCCTATTGAACCAAGTAAAAAGCTTTCTAAGCTTGATGAGTCACAATCATTTGATGCTACACTGTATAGGCAGTTAGTAGGGAGCTTGATTTACCTTACCACGACTAGACTAGATATATGCTATGTTGTTGGCATTGTAAGTCAGTTTATGGCAGCACCTACAAAAATGCATTGGAAGGCAGCTAAACGCATTTTGCGTTATGTGAAAGGCACTTCAGATTATGGCTTGATTTACAGGAAGTATGATGGTTTACCTGAGTTGTGTGCTATGTGGATGCGGATTGGGGAGGTGACTATGATGATCGTAGATCGACCACAGGGTATGTATTCTAGTTTTGTGGTAGTTGCTTTTCAAGGTCTAGTAAGAAGCAAAGTACAAGTGCTCTTTCCACCACAGAAGCAGAGTATAAGGCAATGTGTAGTGCAGCACAAGAATCTATATGGTTGAGACAAATCTTGGAAGAAGTTGGCATGAAGTAGAAAAATCCCACGACATTACGTAGCGACAGTCAGAGTGGCATTCAGCTAGCAAAGAATCCAATGTTCCATGCGCGAACTAAACACGTTGAGATTTAGTATCACTTTATACGTGAGAGGCTGCTGAGTCGTGAAATTCATGTTGTTCATTGTAGCACAGAAGAACAACTAGCTGATATTTTCACTAAGCCACTTGTTGGAGAAAAGTTTGATAAGTTTAGATCAAAGCTTTCTGTACTTAAAGTTTGTTGACTTTAAAGCTATATATATGACTGTATAAAAAGTAGACTCTACTTTAAGGGAGAGAGTTAGAATTAAAGTAGAATCACTGTGCTAATGTATTGTGGGTCCTATCAGTTGATAAGGATCAGTTGGCCTCGCCACGAGGCAAGTCGATGGGACACGCGTCCCGCCAACGGCAACCTGGGTCATGCATGGGTTGCCTGAGCGAACAACTATATGTACAGTGTAATTTCATTTTGAGAAATACAGTTGTTATGTGAGCTTGTTGTGGAGAGTGTTTTCTGTTTGTGTTATTGTGTAGCATGATCTGTGTTCCTGTTCGAAGCAAATTCTAAGTGTTTGGACTTCACTAGACCAGATCCGATGTTAGCTTTTCTTTTAATCTTGTGATAAAATTTTGTTAATATGTACTTGCAATGTGAGTTAATGGTTGATAATCACTTTTCTTGCCAAAGGTTGGAAGTCTCATCTCACTTGTATGAATGGGTAGGGACATTTGTGGAGACAGTGTGAAAGTGCTATAAAGTAAAGACTTCCACTTGACAATACACAAATTCCAAATAGTAGTAGTCTCTATATGTTATCTTATTGACCTTGAAATAATCCATGGTCAACTAAGGGAAATGTGATTCATTTAAGATCTCAAAATGGGCCTAAATGGCATCTTGACCAAGAGAGTATAAATGTCAACCATACATAAGTGGGGCCCCGTTCATGCCACCGTTTAGAAAAATATGTGCTTGGAATCGCTTTCACAATATTTCTGAAGGGTATCTTAACACTACCATGTTTATGTTCGTCGGGATAGAGGGGATGCTGACTACAGTAGTAGAATGTGTATTGCTTGCAACTAGATCATCTTTAATTTTCTACATTCTCCCTTCATTGCCTCATTACCTCACTTAGGATCATGCAAGATGTAGACTATTATCAATAGGACTATTGCTAAATTAGAATGCTTGGAATCACAACTTTGATGAGCATATATTCAATCATGATAGAATGTACAATTAGGGCCCCATTCTCATCCAAAAGTGGAAAAGCCTTGAAGATGATAGTGAGAAGCCTTGGTGTTGCTAGGGCTCCACCTCAATCCAAGAGTGAAGAAGCCCCATGTGATGTTCGAGAGATCATGCTCGCATATCTCATGTAGTCTCCACCCTTGGACAAGGATGAGGTCATGATATAATATGTGCTCCTTGAGCTTTCATAAGAGGAGCATATATTCAATTTAGATTGAGTAATGCATATATTCAACTAGGATTGAAGGTGGGGCCATGAAGGCCCACTCTAATCCTAAGAGTGGTAGAACCTTGGTGATGCACACAATTACTTGCATTCTTCGACATCCTCCATTCTTAAATAAGGGTGGGATCCTAATTCTAGCCTTGGTCCCAATTAAGTACGTATGGCCCATTGCTCATGAGCACCACCTTGCAGCATGACTCTTATGGCAAAAGCCGGCCCTTTGGCATTCAAGTGTGGGGAACACTTGGTGGAACCCATGTCTCCTTCACCAAGCCTCCTCCACACTTGGATGAAGAGGGGCCCATGACTGACACAACAGTCACAATGCAAGATATGTTCATTCCATTGCTCAAGAAGGTCCTACATGTAGTTGTATTGATTTTAAACAAAGTAGAATCACTATTTAAAATTTCAAAAATATTCCTAACTTTTCTTTGGGTGGTTGGTTGCTAGTATTCAAAATGGAGGCCAACCATTGGTCATGGAACATGCTGTATAGGGACAAATAAGATGACTGGGAACCTTGCATGACATGTTGAATTTCAAGATACAACTTAAGAAAAATGGATTGATGCAAGTTGCAAAACTTTGCCTACCACTTACCACTGAAGTACAAAAGCTGGGGGGTCCTTGCTCGTCATCTCACTTGCCAAGGATAGAACATGGGTGGTCCTTACTTGCCATCTCACTTGCCAAGGATAGTGAGGACAAACAATTTGAAACCACCCTTGATTAGATTTCAATAAGAAAATGCTTCTTGGTTTCCAAGGGGAGGTTCGAACCTGGGACCAAAGAAACTTTGGATGCCAAGCTAACCAGTTAAGCCAACCCCGTTGGGTTCAATAAGAAAATGACAAAGCTTGAACTTTGAAGCAACCCTTTTGGAAAGTAAAAGAAACACGAGCAATTGTGTGGGCCTTGTTCACCAACATCGCGGAATTTACAAACTCAAAGCATAGTCTCATAGTCATTTATCCCTACAAAATACAATTAACTAGTAAGATTCGAGCTAAGTTAGGAAAAGGTCAGAATTGTCTTCATCGAGATGATGTTGATTCTTGAATATTTTGGAAACAAGGGAGCCAAGTTTTTGAGTCTCCCAAGGCGCACCCCCAAAACCTGTCAACATGTCACATGTCATCTTGCAACCTTTCAGGTTATGTAGGCCTTTTGGCTTAAGAAATATATGTGACATACTATCCCAATAGTCAACTTCACATACCATAAACCAAATGATGAGACTCAATAAGTGGGCATGGTATCTTAGTAGCATGGAATGATTTAAAGCTTAACCCCCTTGGTTTTAGTCATTAATCTTTGTATCTCTGCACATATTTTAACCAACTATTCAAATGGCAAGTATGCCAAAAGGCCAAAATCCAAGTGGTCCGGCTTAAAATATTTTGTGCCATATATAAGCACAAAGTTGGTTGAAAACAAAAATACACAGAAACGTTGATCCACTTCAATTAGAGCATGACATTTTTGCAATGGTTTGAATGTTGCATGACACACAACTTATGCAACTATCCTGGGATAACACATTACATCTTATAAAATGTCAAAATCTATGGGCCATAAAATTTTTAGTCGTAAGGTAAAATGTCAAGACAATTTGTTACGCTTGGGAAAAGTCTTTTTAGTAAGTTTTACATCGGATTCAATAATCGTTTAATGATGGTGAGTTAGTTAACGTCTGTTTAATTATGGCAAGGCCTAATGGACTTGCCATAATTTTACGACCATTTTATATACTGCAAAGGTCACATTAGGCCTCGCCATAATTTTATGGCCGTTTTTCATATTGCAAAGATCAATGAAAGAACATTCCCCAATGCACAAAAAACTGAGTAACCTAGAGTCAATAAAAAAAACAAAAAATTGGAAAGAGAATGTATGCTAAGAGAGGATCTTCAGCTACTTGTAAACTTGTGAAAAAATTTTAGGGCATTTTGAAGAATGCTTAAATGGAGTTTTGCTTGTTGAAAATAGATATCATTGAATGAATTTTACAAATGTGTAAAAATGCGTCTTTATTATAAACAAAAAGTAACAAAGTGACCTTACCCATTTATAACATGCATTTATTATAAATACGGAGATTGCATTCTTCAAACTTGCTAAACATTAAATTCATTTTTTGCTTTTTGAGGAAGAAAAAGTACGTGCCCCACAAATGTAATCTATGCGCCGCCTTTTATTTTTTTCCAATTTCTTTTTACATGCACCTTCCGAGATGCGTATGTAAAAATAAATCTATAGCAAAAAAAAAAGAAGAAAAAAAAAGTAAAAAAAAAATTCCCGGTTGTAGAAGGTCACTTCCTTCCGCCTCGGGTTACCACCCTCAACCGAAGGACCTTGGTCGAAGGCCCTTCCCCGACGGAATGGCCACGTAGGGTGACCTTCTCATGCCCATAAAAACATTAACCAAAAGCTTTTTAGTTGAGGAGGGCTGTACTAGGGGACTTTCTCCTCCCCTATAGCTAATTGTTTTTTAAAAATTAAGTCATGGGTGGCATAATATGGCATAGAACGGATATGTTAAGAGCCAATTGACATTTGCCACATAGGCAAGACCTATATTGCTTTAGGGCATCGGGACACCTAATACGTATTGAAGGAATTGTGAGACAATAGGGCTAGTTAGGGTTAATGGTCCAGATTACCGAGAGAGAGAGAGAGAGAGAGGCAGGCGGAGAGAGAGAGAGAGAGAGATCGAGAGATCTAAGGAGAGATTGTGGGTGAGAGATGGTGGGCGCCTGTTCTTTGCGCAGGCTGCGAGGAAGCATGCATACGCGGAGGGAGCGCAAAATATGTATATATGTATAGTATTTTAAGCAGAATAATGGAGTAAGAGCGGACTTGCAGTCCTAGGTAGTGTGTGACAGACAAGAAAAAGGGGGATCCTGTGAGGATATGCTGCTGTATAGCGAAAGCGCGTGAACTTTCATTGCTCAGCTCACATCAGAAGAAGCAGTGGAGTTAGATTGATGTTAGATTTGCCTTCTGAACTGATGCTCCCTCTTGTGGTGCTTTACTAGAAAGTTGTACTGTGGATTGAGGAAGACTGTTGTATCACAAAAGTGATGCACACAGTGGATTGAGGAAGATTATTGAACAAAAGAGTGTGATGCATACAGGGGATATTGAACAAAAACAATTGATTCATACAGGGGATTGAGGAAGATTATTGAGCAAAAGAAAGTGATGCATACAGTGGATTGAGGAAGAACAGTAGCATACTGAGGAGCGAAATACAGAGAGACAAAAACAGGCGGTGAAGTTTATTCATCCACTGAGGAAGAAAGATAGAGAGTCGGAGGTGAAATCACAGTTGAACGGGACAGTCAGACTGTAGAAACGGCCTTGAACTTGTCAATAGGGAGATGAGCAGTAACATTACAACAGATTTTGCCTCGCAGGCACTCAGCAGAGTGGGGCTTGGCTATGGGATCGCAATTGCAGTTGGCATTCTGGTTTTGGTATCTACCATCATGCTGGCATCTTATGTTTGTGTACGCTTTCATGGCAGATCACAATCGATGGTGGCAGATCAAGGTCTTCCTGGAGCAGTCATGGGAGCTCATCTGCGTCCCAGTAACGCAGAAGAGTGGGTGATCGGTGGCCTTGATCAGGAAACGCTGGAAACCTATCCCAAGATTCTTTACAGTCCTCAGCGTCCGTTGCCACACGCAGACGCCACCTCGTGCTCGATTTGTCTCTCAGATTACAAAGATGGAGAATTGTTGAAGATGCTACCCGACTGCCGCCATGTTTTCCATGCTCAGTGCATCGATTCTTGGCTACGGCTGCACGCTACCTGCCCTATGTGCCGGACTTCCCCCTTACCCACGCCTCCAGCAACGCCTATATCTACACCGCTTTCTGAATTGATCCCGCTTGCAAGGAATCCTCTGCAAAGCCACTCGTCTCAGCCTCGTCGTTGAACAACCTCGATGTAAGCTCGTTCTTTGACAATTAAGTTCATGAATGCGAAAGATGCTAGTCACATATAGGGCATCCTGCGATGGATCTTCGTTTCTGTCAGATTCAACTTCTGTACTAGAGCAAGCTTCATAAATCCGCAGCAGCAAGCTTGAATCTGGACTCGCTCTGAGATTTTACCTCTGACTGTATCTTCGAATATCACTACGCAGACGCCTTTTGTGAAACTAGCATTTCCTTAAGAAACTCTGAAGTGTCTTGCATATGCACTTACGCAAAATAGCAGGTGCTAAGGTGCAACTTTCAGCTCTTCGGACCATCTGTAGAACACTAAACGCCTGTTCTTGCAAGGTAACAGGCAATGTAACAGTAGCTGTACTTTATCATTCAAAGAATGTCTGTGCTTTGCTTCATTGGCATCTACAATTGTACGATGACTCCTTCACGATCCTTTGTCAATTGCAAGCTTTGAATTTGACTATTTCATGCCACTGTAAACATCAAGAATTCTTAAACTAGTTATTAATAAACCGTTTCGTTATTTAGTTTCCTCTGGAATCTGGATCCGGCATGTTTTTGTGCCAAGAACTCACTGATTTGCACTCCACCGGATGGCCTTGATCCTTATGGCCCTTTTTCTTTGATGCTGAGAAGTTTTCTTCAGGAGGGATGCTTCCTGTTAGGGTTATATAAAAGTGTTAACTCTTCAAATCACTTTTTTCAGCAGGCAAAACATGTAATCTGAAGTTTTTCAGGCATGGACCCTGAGGATCATCAATCCCACAGTGAATTATTGAAAGAGCTGAATTCAGAGGCTGATTCCCAATTCGACAATTAACTTCTATGAATTTCATCATTTATTAGGGCCATGTAACATGCCTTTTGGTTTATGTCAACAGCAGAGATGGGGAATCAAACACATGATCTCATGCTTGAAAGTCAATGGCCATATCATGCCATTCCACTTGCCCTAGTACCCCTTGACAAGGGCATGTAATATGAAGTAGGCCATTAATAACAAAGACTTGAAAACCTTTGGCTGAGTATTCTTTGTTCAATTTTTGGGGACTTGATGGTGCATAAGTTGGTCAGGAGCGTTACAGTTTCTGTGACGGTTTTTTTGGTTATAATCAGGTTGGAGTGCGGAAGGAGGATCGTTCAAACACTACATTCACTACGGATTGGGGCACTTACGCCTACAACAAAATGCCCTTTGTTCTTTGTAACGCTCCGGTGACTTTTCAGCGAATCATGATGTTAATTTTCGCTGCCTTCCTAAAAACTTTTCTCGAAATATTTATTGATGATTTCTGTGTATATAGTGATATAAAGACACATCTACAAAAGCTGAAACTAACATACATATATCATATGCATACATATGCATATGTACGTATAGATACATATGCATATGTACATATACATACATATGCATATGTATATATATATATATATATATATATATATGTATATGTATATATGTATATATACTGTAACAATAGGCCTTTTATTTTGCAAAAAAATTGCAGTATTGTAAGCTTTCGACCAATAAAAATTTGCTAGATTCATTTTTCATCATTGATTGTGCTCTTTCCACAATGGTGTGACTCTTCCTCTCAGCTACATTCATTAGTATGCAACATGTGTGCTTGTGTAAACTGCTTTTATTCCATGATCCTTGCAAAAATCTCAAATTCACTTGATTTATACTTGCCCTATTAGTTTTAGCGCCTTAATACATATTTCCATGTGGTTTTTTGCCAAGGCCTTGAAATTCTTGAAGCAGGCCAATGCATCCGATTTATTTTAAAAGGATTTATTCATAGTGATTTGTGTGGCCCTATGACACCCTCTTTGGGTTCTACACTACAGTTTATCATATTGATGATTATTCCAGATTTACTAGAATAATGTTCATGAAGAAAAAGTCTAAGCACTCAGTTGTTTCAACAAATTTAAACAGTTTGTTGAGAAACAAATTGGATGGAAGATCAAAATTCTATGTATCGATTGGGGGGGGGGGGGGGAGAATATATGTCAGACAAAATGTCGGACTCTCTCTCTTCGTGCGATATATGCATCATCAGTTCACCACCATCTACACCCATAGCAAAATGGTGCAGCTAAAAGGAAGAATTGAACATTATTGGATGTAGCACGAATAATGCTTTCAAACGCTCAACTACCTAAGAAATTTTGGGCAAAAGCTATCTCTACTACGTGCTATCTATAGAATTATTTGAGCACTAAAGTTGTCAACTCAAAGACTCCTTTTGAAGTTGATTATGGGTACAAGCCGAGTCTGAAGCATCTTCGAGTGTTCGAATCTCTCAGCTACGTACAAATTCCTTCTGATTTAAGAAAGAATATCCTATCAGGTATAAAAGTATCTTCATCGAATATTTGACTTCTCACAAGGCCTACAAAATCTACGATATATATTCATGATGAATCTCAGTCAGTCGAAATGTAGTCTTCTTGGAAGACAAGTTCTATGATTTCAAGAAGAAGCAAGCAATGGAGGATTTTGTTCCAACAACTCCATTCACTATCAATAGGCCTTGAACTACAAATGTTGTTACATCCATCGACGATTTTTCAGTCACACAACAAGGAGAACAACCTACCCGGGAAACAATGATTGTTCGAAGATATGCCCGAATCAGACAAGAGCCTAATCGATTTGTCCCTGAAGCATTCATGATTTTGAATGAACCTTCCACAATTGCAAAAGCCTTGTCGAACTCGAATGTAGACAACTAGCATATGGCCATGAATGTTGAGTACAATTCTTTATTGAAGAACAAGAATTGGAGTGTTGTTGACCTTCTTGCGAATGCGAAAATCATCGAGGTTATGAACAAACATATGGAATAGTCCACTTGTAAGGCATCAATCTATCCGAATTATACTGGCTTTCATAGCTGTAGAAGACATGGACATTCACGGGATGGATGTCCAAACAACATTCCTCAATAGATATGTACAAGAAGACATTAATATCTATCAACCAGAAGGTTACATCCTTCAAGCTTAAGAGCACAAAGTCTGTAAATTGTAGAAGGCCCTCTACATATTATAGCAAGCTCCAAGAGCATGGTATGAAAGAATAAATCTCTTCTGGTTGCAGCATCAACTTACTTCTAGTTCTACAGATTTGAATGTGTATCTATTGTACAGAGGCTCAAGTTGTGAAAGTACAGTACTAAAGGACCATAAATGGATCTTTGAATGATCCACAAGGTTGATTGTGTGCTTGATTAACAATCTATCAGATACTAGTCAACAAAACATGATCTAGTTTAGCAATTTGATTGATAACAAGTAGTGACAATCAAAGCTTGATTCCGAGTTCACATGTGTGAATAGCAGGCTCCTGTACGACATAAAGATAGTATTTTATGTGTGCCAAAATCTTCATACATAGAGAGAAAATCTTAGTCCTCTCTGAGAGCTCCAAAACGTTTCTATCTTCTCACTATGGAGAAAGGAAATACATAGTAAAACAAAATTACTTTGCTAAGTTGGGTGAAAATCCAGCATATAATATAATAGGGAAGTAGACTCAACTTTCTTGCCTTAAAATGAAACCCTAGCCTAGATCCAAGAGTCATACTTGGTAGGTGCATGGTTGATAGAAATCTCATCATAAATCAAGGTCTAGATCCTACAAAGTAGGAATCACTACCAAATGGACACAACCACTCCTCTTGACTCGTGCTAACCTACATTAGGTGTAGATTGCCATGTGGTACTTTGGCCATACAAGTGTCAAACAAAAAATATAGGCAAAATGTACAATATTCTACAATATGGCTAGATTTGCCAACATAGGCAATTTTTCACACTCCTTCGGTAAAGATTTAATAAACAAATCAGCCAAGCAACTAAAGATGCCTTTGATGGAGGTTGCATCATCCTTCTTCCTTATATCCAAGGATTGGTGTACATAGCAAGTGGATCCAAAAACTTTGAGATCGTTGAGATTGGGCTTCTCTCCAAAAATAGAGCTTCAAATTGTGTGATTCCTCCAATGGCTTGGTTAGGCAATCTATTGCACAAGTTATTGCCTCACCCCATAATGGTTAGACAGGCATCTAGCCTTAAGGCCTTAGCACACTCACAGAGAGATCTATTTCTCCTCTCACTCACTCCATTCTATTGAGGGCTGTATGGACATGACAACTCCCTCTTTATGTCAATCAACTTATTGGAGATATATTCACCTTTATTATCACTTCTTAGTACTTTAATCTTGGTACTAAGTTGATTTTCTACCAAAGTCTTGAACTTTACAAAAGAATCATACACCATAGATTTGCTAGACAAGAGGTACATCCAACAATATCTAGAATAGTCTCGAGATCAAGCTTTTGATCAAAGCTTTGATTGTCACTACTTGTTATCTATCAAATTGTTACTAGATCTTGTTTTGTTGACTAGTATATAATAGATTGTTAATCAATCACATGTGTCGACCTTGTGGATCATTCAAAGATCCATTTATGGTCCTCAAGTATTGTACTTTCAATTGGTATCAGAGCCAAGTACAAGGCTATTGATCATTGTTCAAGTCTAATCCAGTTTTAGCAGATTTTTGGTGCAAAAAGCTAGTATTCGAAGGGTGAGCTGGTATCCAGGATTTGGTGAGGGGATTTGATCCAAAACTTCTTGAGGATCAAAATCCATACTATTCACATGTGTGGGCATCTCTGAACCAGCATTCAAACCCCTATATTCATTGGATCATTAAAATCTCATTTGGAGTCAGTTTGATGTAATTTTTAGTGCTAATCCTAGAATAAGCTATCGAGATCACTTGCCATTAATTAGTTTTGGATTTGTTTCATGAGAACTCATTAATCTAGGTTGAATTCAAGCCCTCTTAAAGTGAGTTTCAAGTCAAACCAATCTATTTCTTGTGTGTAGAATCTCACTAGTAAGATGGGATCTGTTGGAGCATACCTTCTAGAAGCTAGTGAGAGCTTAAATTCTACTAATTATGCTATTTGGAAGGTTAGGATGGAGTCACTCATGGTGCACCAAGACCTTTATGAGTTCTTGATTGAGGATGAAGATGAACCTTTAGGTGCATAGGAGTTAGCTAAATACAAGAGGAGATCTAGGCTTGCAATAAATGTAAGCAATGATTTGTTGAGAGAAGTATCGGCTTGTACTAGTGCTAAAGAGGCTTGGGAATCTTTAAAGTCAATCTATGAATCTAGTAACACTTCAAGAGTTCTTATGCTTAGAATTCAGATTTTGCAAAGCATGAAAACAAGTGAGGAGAGTGCAAAAGATTATGTGCTCAGAATCAAATCTCTAAATAGGGAGTTGGCTTCCTTTGGAGAGAAGATTCAGGATGGAGACTTGTACAAATTGTTCTCAATGGTCTAGGAAGTAGGTTTACAAATTTGGTCCAAAGCTTTGCAATCCAAGACACTTTGCCCACTATAGAAAAGCTTCATAGTGTATTAGTGGCTGAAGAGTGTAGGATGATGCACACCAATGCAAGAATGAATTTTGTCTCTACAGGATGGTGATGAGAAAGCCAATTTATCGTTCAAAGGCAAGAAGAAGACCAATGGCAAGAAGAAGCACTTTAAGGAGACCAAGGAAGATGATGATGCTTCAAGCTCAAAGGGCAGATCAAGGACAAGTCCAAGTTCAAATGTTTTTTCTGTGGAAAGAAAGGACATTTTGCATCATAATGTCTCAAGAAGAAAAAGGCACAAGAGAGCAAACAAAGCAACATTGCACGTCAGAAGGAGGAGGAGGATGAAGAAGAGTCATCCTTGATGGTTTCCAACAAACCTCCATCATCCAAGAGCAACACCAATGATTCTTGGTGGATTGATAGCGGGGCTAGCTCCCACATGACATATCAAAAAGACATTTTCTCCACTTTACTTTCTTACAATGATGTACATAGATCAATCTATACTGCAAGTAGTCAAGAATGTAAGATATTTGGAATAGGAACCATTCCATTGTATGTTGGATCATCCAAAAGGATGAATTTTGAGAATGTTCTTTATGCTCCTAAGTTAACCAAGAATCTGCTTAGTGATGGCCAATTAATGGATAATGACCTTGATGTACAATTTAAGCATGGAGTTTGTTCCATCCTTAGAAATGATGAATGTATAGCTAATGGCTTTAATCAAGGTAGATTGTTTAAGCTTGATGCTAATATTGTAGTGGAGAGTGTAAATTTGGCAAAGATGGAGATCTCAAAAGTTGAGTTATGGCACAAAAGGTTGGGCCACCCCAACTTCAAAGCCATGGAAACTATGTGTGCAAAGGAGCTTGCACTCGGCCTCCCTAAGCATTTGTCAAAGTGTGGGAAGATATGTAAAGCATGTAGCCTCTCAAGGGCTCACAAACTACCCTTCTCAAGATCTACATCTAGATCAAGCACTCATCTTGAACTCATCCATTCGGATGTTCATAGCTTTTCACATGGGTCTAATGGTGGTGCCAAATATTATGTAATCTTGTGAACAACAGGCTGCTGTACGGCATGTAGACATGGTATTTTATGTGTGCCAAAGCTTGGTTTCATTAGAATCACTCGCATTCTTCATACATAGAGAGAAAATCCGAGTTTTCTCTTAGAGCTCCAAGAAGTTTCTATCTTCTCACTATGGAGAAAGGGAATACATAGTAAAACACACTTCCTTTGCTAAGTTAGGTGAACATCCAACATGTAATAAGGAGGTAGACTCAACTTTCTTGCCCTAAAATAAAACCCTAGCCTAGATCCAAGAGTCATGCTTGGTAGGTGCATGGTTGGTAGAAATCTCATCATAAATCAAGGTCTAGATCCTACAAAGTAGGAATCACTATCAAATGGACACAGCCACTCTTGAATCGTGCTAACCTACATTAGATGTAGATTGTCATGTGGCACTTTGGCCATACAAGTGTCAAACAAAAGATATAGACAATATGTACAATATTATACATGGCTAGATTTGCCAACATAGGCAATTTTTCACACAAGCTATGTTATAATAGCACTTTATGTCAATGATTCGTTAATCATCAACAATTTGAATCAACTATTACATGAGACCAAAGCCTTACTCTTGAAGGAATTTGAAATGACTGGTTGGGGCCCTGACTGGGACCTGTTCGATTATTCTCCTACTAATCAACTAATCGACATTTTAATCGTCGTCCAATTTTTATCCAGACCTGCAGATTTCTTCGTGTTTTTACACAGTCTGCATAACTACTCGGAAACGAACAATGTCGGCATTTTTGAGATTTTCATCTTTTGGGATTTTCTCTCACTTCAGCTTTTTTGCAAAATGCTAGGTGCCTCAAATGTTAGGAAATGACATTGGCGAAGACCTTCGCATTTTTTGCATGATAGTTTACATTCATTTCTGTAGAGTTATAGTTTACGTTTAAATTTGTAGATAGATTGTTTACGACCAAATTCACCAACTTGCATTAATTCATCAACAAGTAATTCGACAATCTACATCTAATGTAGGTTAGCACGATTCAAGAGTGGTTGTACTCAAGCCTACGAGCTTGAACACCTTTGAGCGTTCTAGCTCAGTTCTATAGAGTTATTAGATATTGTTGTTGCGCTTATTGCTTATAAGCATTGTGCTTAATTCAGACTTTTATTTTAGTCATTCAGAGATAGCTTAGAGTACGCGACTTCGATCCACAAACTTGTTGTACTCATGTACATCTGTTTCATTTTCATACTGAATCAATACTATCTTCTTATTGTGTTCAGGTTCGCCTCAGAATGTATGCGTTTTTGTAGTTCTTCGCGATTGATTATTCAATGCTTAATGTTTGGCTACGTAATCACTATAGTACTTATGATTTTAAAGTTAGCTACTACAAGATCGAACACGATTTCTATCACTATTGTTTTGTTCGAAATCGATAGGCATAGTCATGCATAGAGAAAGAGAAAGATAGTTTATTCTGCTGCACACTATAAGTTTTAATTCTTGTCATTCGAATTTTTTTTATTCAATTCTATTCGACCTATCTTTTCATCACACGTCTTTCCAACATGGTATCAGAGTCGTTGATTCTTCGATGCCTAATACTATATCAAAGCACAAGCTCTAATACTTGATATCTTTTGTGATATCAAATTATTCTTCAGTTTGAATCAATTTGTTTCGATATTAGAGAATTGATTTCCAATTGTAGCGCAACACAATATCTCTCTTAATGTCGACATACTGAAGTTCTAGATGGATTCTCAAAGTAAAGTCGGTCTTATTGCAGACAAGCTGAATGGATCCAATTATCATTTATGAAAATTTAAGATGAGATCTTGCTAATCGCCAAGGATGTTGTTACAGGTGTTGAAGTGAAGCTTGAAGACGACATAGATGACTCAAAGTGGAAATTAAAGGATGGTAAAGCTTTCGCGCTTATTATCATCGATATATCAGATACATAAATTGGCCACATAGCTGAAGCCAAAACTTCAAAAGAAGTTTGGGACATCCTGAGCTCACTATATGATGTGAGAGACATAACTACCAAGTTACATCTTCGAAGAAAATTCTTCACACTCAAGATGTCGAACAATGATTCTCTTCAGAATCATATTAACCAGTTTAAGAATCTCTTGCAACATATGGCCACTATCAGATTAGTCATAGACGATCAAAATGCAATTATGACATTGCTTTTAAGTCTGCCCTCTACATATGAGAACTGGGTGATGATCATCACGACACACTTAGATTTAACTCTTACCAGAGTTATCACTATGATGCTGCAAGAAGATAATCGAAGAAGTCAAGACACTCAGTCTACCTCTTTGTCTCATGCTCTATATGTCAACAAGGGCTCGAAACGACAGAAGCAGAAAAGCTCCAAGCAGTCAGCATCGAATCATAAACAAACTCAAAGTCAAGAACAATCATCAAATCCAAATTCGTCAAAGAAGAAGATGTTTTGCAGCTATTGCAAATGCAATAACCATGAGATCCAGGATTGCCGAATTCTTTAGGGTCGATGTTCTCATGTCGTAGTAGCCCTCCCGCCTGTCAACAAGGGCTAGAACATTGGATAGGTACCTAACTATGTTTTACCTAACACTAGCACCACTAACACTACTCACCCCTAACTCTACTCCACTAAACTAACATTCATCATGATTTTAGAGAGAAAGTGAAGAGAAGAGTAGAAGAGATAGAGGAAAGAAGAGAGAAAGGGAGTGAGGGTGGAGGTTAGCTCAAATGTTCCTTATGCTTGCTAATGGAGAAACATTCATTATCACAACAAAAAATATGTAAACTAGAAGCAAATGGAAAGTACAACCAAAAGCATTAGCAAGTAGTGAATAGCAAATGAGGATGCTTCTCTCCAAAGTTTGGTAGAGTTTCCTCCTTCTCAATAAGCATGGAAATAGAGTACAAATGGTGTTTTTTATAAAATGGGAAAGGCCCTTGTCCCAAATCCTATTGACTAATATTCACAACGATCCTAACCATTCATCTTGGACCCAACTTGATCCAAGGGTCCATAAAAAGTATATTAGTACTCACAAGATTCATGTGAGTCCAAAGTTGGACCCAACTCTAAAAAGTAAACTTCTAAGTTTAAAATGACTTTGGGCCTCAAGTTCTATTTTAATTACATAGGGCCCAAGTCTATTATTTCTATTTACAATTAGCTTGCGTGCTCATTGGGCCATGGGCTTATATGTGCAAGAAACCATGCCCTCGCAACACATTTGTTGACTCACTTTTTTTATTCGCTCTATGTTGGGAATACCCCCCAAGAGGACCCATGGCTTGAAGTAATGCCGGTCCCTCGGCACTCGGCCGGTTCGCTTGGCTCACCGCTGGTTGATTAGGTACGTCGTGACATCTTCCATGAATGTGATTCTGCCGATATTTTTCAAGTCTTTATTGGTGTGCAGAGACTTGTGGACGTCAGTGATCCATCGTTGATCGATCCAAACTTGAAAGCGGCTCATCCAGGGATGTCCCAGAAGGCCGTCTCGGTAATACACATGAGCGATTGACAGTTGATCCTCCACACAATCTGAGGCCAATGCCTTATTAGAATCAAAACAAATTGGTGGGAGAAAGTTATCCCACTTGGTCTCAATTCCCATCAAGATATTCCAAGTCCCGGACGTAAGTTGCTGCTGTGCGGACTGTTGGATTTGGACAATTGAGATACTCCGTGAAAAATTTGTTGAGAGCCCTTTGGGCGTCTACAGCCGTTGTCCAGCCATGCTCAGAGTTGATTTTTGGCCAATTATAGTTGTTGAGCATGATTTTGTCCATTGGGGTGCCGCATTCCGCCCATTTGATTCGTCGTAGACATGGCAGGAAATGGATGTTTACCCGAAGTTGCTGAGGACCTGTCACATAAGCCCTGATGGCCGCAGAGTTACGCTTGAAGAGCTGATGACGCCACTCTGGTTGTGGTAAGAGGGTGGAGAGTGCCTGTAGCTCATTTCCCTTGATAGTTTGCGCTGAAAAGGATATATGCCAACCATCACTTGAAGACTCGTGGGGATATTTGGATAAGAATTCATTGATTTTCTCTTCCACGGACTTGGGACATCTGAAAGCCCGGTGGATAGATATGGTGCGCGAGCCTCTTGATGAGGAGGCTTGTCCTTCTCCATGGCTATGGCTGGGATCCGTGTCCTGGCCTTGGTCCTGCGTCTCAGCTCCAGTATCGGGAGTCCCTTGGTTGTGCCCGTCTGACTGCTTGCTGGCCTTGATCTTGGCTCGTGCTTGCATGGGCAACATCAAAGAGAGGTGGCGTTGGAATTACCACCGGGGTTGGCTGAGCCTTCTGCTCCATAAATTTCTGACAAGCCTTGAGGGCTTGTTTGGCCTGGGCGAGCTCTTGAGTTGTATTGGCCTGGTACTTGTAGAACTCTGCCTAGTAGATGTTCAAAGTTTGACTATAGATCTGCACCTGATGCATGAAAAGATTCATCTCTGCTTGAGAGAGTGGCCTTGAGTCAGGTGTGGGTTGAGCTAACCAGGTGAATTTTTCGCTTTTTAGTGCTTGCACCTCCGCTCCCATGCGTGTGTTTTCTGTTTCATATATCTGGAGTTGCACCTGGAGGGGGCCAAGCCGTTGGGACGCTTCAGACTGAAGCTCCTGTAGCTTTGTGGAATCATTTGTTAGCACTTTGGAGAGGCTTTGAATATACTGATTGAGGCCATCCTCCTTTTTCTACAACTTTAGGATCTCCCAGTGCCCGTCCTGCTCGTGTTGTTGAGTGATCATCAGCTCTTGCTACAACTTGGTAATTTCTGCTTGTAGTTGGATGTTGTTGGTTGCTAGATGCAGTACCCGACTGTCTAATGAGGCTCTGGATGCTACCCCCAAGGCTTGGTAGGCTGTCGTTAGGTCTGTTGGAGCAGTCGGTACACTGACGCTTGCAGGGTCTTGTGAGGTAGTGGCCTCGACGACTTGTACAATGTCATCGTCGTCCTCCTCGATGAGCTTCTCCGGTGATCTCTTGTCATTAGGTGCAGTGGGATCTGCACGATTTGGCGATGAAATAAAAACAGTTTGTACAAATGCGTCATCAGGCAACAGCTGGTCACTCTCGACATCAGTTGGTCGCCCTCGACAACCTTTAACGGAGAAGTGGGTGGTGTGAGAGGAACAGAAGTGGAGACAAGGGTGGAGACAGTTTGTCCAAAAGAGAGAATGGAGGGAACAGAGGTAAACTGTAAGGTGGTGTGGAGGACGGAAGAAGAAGATGGGGCTGAAGTGGCCTGACGTGGTGGTGAAGAGTTTATGACCTGCATCTACGTCAGGGTGTCTGGAGACAACTGTGAATTAGCAGGATTGAACTAGAGAGGAACAACCGTGGAAGTAGAGGGGATGGAAGAAGCGATGGTTATGGAAGGGTGGTTAGAAAATGGAACAAAGGTAGAAGTAGTATCAACAGAAGAGATGGGAATGAAAACAAAAATAGTAGTTGCGGGTTGAGCAGAAGAAAAAGAAATAGAAATAGAAATAGTGGTAGAGGACTGTACAGATGAGAATGTGTCAGTGGTAGAAGCCGGAGCTATTACTGGTGTGGTGGTGGTGGTGCGGCGTCTGGTAGCAGGTGGGGATGAGGAGGAGGGGGTAGCGCCACGTATTCTTTTGCTTAGTTTGTGGATGAGGAAGGTATACTAGTCGTATGGCACAACCGTGGAGCCAGGGAATCCCAAAAAGGACTCCACAATCTGACTCAGCAGCATGGACTGGATTCTGTCCTTGCCAAATGTTGAAACAACCAGAAAGTTATTCAACAGATGCGTAGCCATCTGAATGACTGGTTCCGTGATAGCCTCTATCAGGTACCCGTTGTTAGTTTGGATCAAAATTTCTGGTGCAGTCTGGGTGACGAAAGGTTTTATCAAGGCTTTTGCCTGATGATGAGAGATGGGCTGGCGGTCACCAGACATAATGTTGACAGTGACCATCGAGTCCGCATTAATTTGTACGTGTTACCCTAGTACAAGAAGTGGAAACGCGACTTCGACGCGTCCCAGGTGGCATAAGCATGAAGGGCAAGGCCCATGTTGATGTCAAAGCTGAAAAGCTCTGGATAGAAACCCATTGTTTCAAGAAGTGGTCCAGCAATCTGAAGCCATGGTTTAATCAAGGCATCAAAAGGCAAGGGCCAAATCTGGGTGTTTGATGTTATTTCTCGCTGGATCACCTGCTTGGTGCCAGAGTTATCAGAAGATGAGGAGGCCATGTTAGCAGTGATAGTTAAAGTGCGAAAAAGTAGAAAAAACGATGGAATTGGTAAAAAGATATGGAAACAAGAAAAACAGTGGATAACAAGAGTTGGATAGTAGTAAGAGTGGTTCAGAGTGCAGATCAAGGTTCAAAGTATACAGATGATGGCTTGTATGAAGTTTGGTCACATTCGGAGAACTTGGAAATTTTGGTCAAAATTTGAGCAGAGCTTCGCTAGGAAAGGTGACAAATGACTCGAATTCAGCCCTTATATAGCGGAATTTAGAGTGCGTATTAGGTGTAATCTACTTTCTCTTGCTTAGTTCCACCCAAATTTTGGCAAGAGCTTTTTTCACAAAATTCTAAGACCTCAGAGCAGCCTACGAGAGTTCAGAAGGTGATTTGACTGTCCTACGAAGGTTCTGTGAGGGTTCAGACAATCTGTGAGGGTTCAATCCTCGCAAGAAGTGAATGCTCGCACAACTTGCTCTTGTGGTTGGATTTTCAAGATCAGACCATGTAGGCTAATCTCATTGCTCTGATTCTATTTATGGCCCTTGCAAAGGTTGGTTTGATGATCTTGATGCTCTGCGAGGGTTCTGAAGATTCTGTCCCTTGGAACCCTCGCACACACTAAAAAATGATATTTTTTCCATCAGTAACTCTCGCAAAGATTTTCATAGACACATCTGGGTCAGATCTAGTGATTGTCCAAGTTTCAAGAGCTATCTCTAAGGGGATCTCTAGAAATCATGAAAAAAGAGCTATTTTTGAGTGTTTTTTCGACGAGATCTTGAGATTTTCTGATTCTTAACTTTTGTAAACTGGTAATTTGTTACATCCATGTTAGATCTAGCTGTAGGTAACTCTCTGAAAATCTTGATAGATATTTGGTAGCTGATCCATCAGTTTTGGTGATTTTTGCCCTTATTTTGCGACGGTTTCTGAGATCGAGGTCTCTGATCTGCAAATTGGGGCTTATGGGTGTAATCTGATGATCTGCTTCCCTCTTGACACTATCTGGACCTGTCTTGATCTTTCTAGATCTAGTGGTGATGGCCTTGCAGATGAACTTTTCTTCTAGTAATTATGATTAACTAATTTGATAGACATTGTACACAATTCTTTCAACTGAAATGTTTCGCGAAGTGTTTCATGCCTTCACGATTGCCCCTTACTACCCATAACAAAAAATCACTTACAGGTTGCTGTTCAATATACTAGTATCGTATGGTATCGGCTTGGTGTTAGATTCATACTTGGTGTTGGCCACTCTCGCTGTCACTATCAATATTGTCTTGGTGTTGGTGTCGGTTTCGGACACTCACCGATATTGTATTGGTGTCAGCCAGTATATGCTGGAAAATGTTGAAGTTTACACTTTTCCAATAGTTATCATAACATGGTATAACTTACAAAACATAGGACACATTTTCTTTTGCAATTTGATCAACATAAATGTTAGTGCCATGCAATTTAATTTCAAAATAATCACCTGGATTCTTTGCGTTCACCTCAGAAACCTTGAGCCAGCAAATATCAGAAATAATGTAATAAGTCTTGATTAACATTGTGTTTTACTAAAACAAGTTCACGCCTGTGAATGCAGCTACACGCAGGGTGTTTTGCCCGCTTTCTGAAGCGAAATTCGTGAACAGAGGGCCTGAATCTAGCAAGTTTATTGTTATGGCATCACATTCTTTATCAATATCAATCTTCAGCTCCTTTTTTTAAAATTTAACTAAGTAATGCTTCTATTGTCAAATTTTCTGATGGTGCAAGTTCAAATTGGCCTTTGTTTAATACTGGGATGCTTTGGTTTGAGATGATAGAGTACTGCATATCAATCAAGTACTGACAACAATTTTTGCTGTTATTCCTTGATTGGGAAGAATCATTCATAAGCAGAGAGAATCTATAAGGAAGAGTGAGATAGCTGCGGCAATAGGTCAACTTCCATCGGTAAGCAAGAGTATGAAATTCATTGCTTGCTTAATGAGATTCCTGATATACTTTTTGCTGCTGGATTCTTTATGCAGGCCAGATTGGTTATGCTCTTGTCCCCTTGATTGCACGAGGGACAATGTTGGGACCACATCAACCTGTCATCCTACACTTATTAGACATTCCACCTGCAGCAGAATCCTTGAATGGCGTGAAGATGGAGCTCATTGATGTTGCATTTCCTCTTCTTAGAGGTTTTCAACCATTTTTTTCCATATTAAGATGAGTTTCTTGTCAGTTTCTGAATTGTCTTCACTACGGAAAAAATGGAACCAGTTATCTTTCAAGTTCTTTTGCTTTCAGTGAAAATTCTCTTCCTATAATGTTAATCTCTTCTAGCTATGTCCTATATCTTTTCCAAGCATTGTGGCTTCATTCATTTAGTTCAATAAGCCATGTTGACATTCCCTTCATTTGGGCAGTAACATTTTAGAATGTACATTTTACAGGCAGTGTGAAGCTCTCCTTGATTATGAATAATACTCCTGGAGATGTAGACATTGTTGTTTTGTGATGGGACTGTTTTATCAAATTCAATATTTTCAACGTCAATGTCTTCCTCTTCAGAAACTTGTGAAGAATCAAATTTTCACTGTAGACGATCTTTTTCCTTTATTATTGAGCTAATGTTTCATTTTCTTGAAGTGTTCTGGTGCTTTAGGTTTCATGCAATTTTATATGCAGCCGAGTAATCCGAGTCACCTGTAATTAGGTTGAGCTTCAAGTTTCAACATTACAATGTTCAAGAATATTGTACACTTTTCATATCTCTGGTTTCAATTCTCTGTACACATGATGGATGCAGGTGTTGTTGCAACAACCAATGTTGTAGAAGCATGTAAATACGACACTAAGTTTATTCACGTTTTTTGGTCTCCGTTTGCTTGTTTTTTTCCATATGATCTTTTGCAAGTTGTATTCTGAGTATAGGATGGGTTTTAGACACCAGATTTAGGTGATTTTTATGCATTAGCTTCTTTCCCCACCCATGCAATAGTCTTCACTCATTTGTTTCTACTTTTCACAACTCTTTGTTGCTTTATCGCAATTTCAGTAGTAGCTACATAGGCTTGTTTTTGGTTTTTTTGAAAACTGATTTTCTAGGGTTCCTGGTTAAAGGATCCATGGACTAGTTATTTATGGCTCATTCCTAAATTAACATTTGAGGGTAACATGAAGGTACAAATGATAAGTAATAAAGTGCAGACAAAGATTGAGAATATGGACAACAATTCTCTAAACTTTCTACTTTAATTGTCTTTGATCCACTAAAGATAGTACTTACAATATCGTGTTCAGCAAAATGGAAATGATGAAGCCGCAGGGGGAGATGTGAATCTCACTATGAAGAATTCTGTAAAACTAGAAATAATGTGTTGCAGAATGATGGTGGATGTTGATTTGAGTTCATTTCAGTTGCCGTGACTGGTTCCCTTTTCTAGTTTGCTATGTGCATTATTAAGAAAAGGTAGATGTGTTTCTTTCCGTCCTCAGTATGCTGCAAGGAAGTCTACTTTAATTGTGCTTTGAAAACATTGGACGTGTATTATTTACAAGGAATAGACAAAAGCAAAGGTTTTAATATAAAAAAAACACGGAATCAAAATCTTAATATGTTTTCTAAAGAACATTTTTTTTTGGTGCATCTAGTGTGGGTAGCAAACATGTACACACTAGTGTTTAGCTGGTGATCCCAAAGTGAGTCTTGAAGATTTTCTCGAATAAATAGTATTTTAAAACATCATGTAAAAGCTTTCAATTACTAGTGAAAGCCTTGGATTGAAGTTTCTGCCAGCTACTCTGTCAAGGACGCTTTCCGTGAAAGGTAGAAGAAAATGATCATTTTTGGTGACTGCGTTTAGCGCCTTCAGATTCGCATTTTGCCATTCTTCTTGGGTACTATAACTATTGGTGATACCCATTCTGCGTGCTCGATTTCATAGATGAAATCAACGTCTAACAGCTTCTGCAACTCTTGTTTGATCAGTTCTATATAGTTTGGGTTGCAACGGTAATAACGACTTACCTTGGGGACTGCTCCATCCACCAAGGGTATGGTGTGCTGGACTACCGTTGGTGGGATGCCCTTCAGATCACTGTAATTCTAGGCAAAACAATCCTTGTACTCCACCAACAATGATCATAGTCTTTTGAATTGTGTGGGTGTTAACTGCTCTTTCACGTATATGATCTTTTCTTCTTCACCTGGCTCGGCAAGGTTCATGGGTTGCGTTTGCGCAGGTCCCTCGAATACTTGTTCTGCTGGTGCCTGACTTTGATCAGGTTCTCGTTGAGGTTGCGGCATCATAATTACCACGTCGTCCAAGATATAATTCTTGAAGGTCTCAAGCATCTCGTGAACTGGTGCTCGTCGAGATTCCTCCTTCAACATATTGATCTTAGCCCGACTGATCATCCTTTGATTCTCCGTCTTCTGAGAAGAGGATGACGCTGTATCAGAGTCCATCCTGATTGACTTCAAAGAATCCAACACCCTCTTCTTGTCTCTTCTTGTCATATGGGTGGATTCATTCTTATTGTCTTTCTTCGGAACTGGTGTGACATTCGCCTTGTAGTTGCGAATATCAATATTCACTATAGCTATAGCTTCTTCGAGTAAATCACTCCATCGGATCACCTGGTTGTAGCTATGTTTCAACTGGTTCTTCTTGTTTGCAGGTGCCTTTGGTGGATCTATCCTTGAAACTTTCACCATAGTAGATTTTTGCGGCGATTGAGCTGGTACTCTCTTAATTCCGTAGCGATCTAGGTCCATGTGCTATAGGACTTGCTCATCAGTCAACTCAGTCTCCTTGTTGTAAGTCAGAGCATGTTGCCAAGGGACTAAATCATCGTCCATTGGGTTCTCAATAGATTTCCCTGACAGCCATGGTACGTTGATCATATTCATCTCAAATGTAATTGGTGTGTCCATGGTGTAACACTTGGGTGAAGATGTGCTGGGTTCAGGATCCGATTCATATTGACATGTTTGACAGTCAGTCGTTGCTAATGCATCCGTCCATCTCACGACATTTGTCTCTGAATCATAGTGACCACCCTTGGCTTGCCTTGGGCGATCTATCGTATGATCTGTCGTGGATGATCCGTCATCAACCTTGGGTGCAATAGGTTTTACCGCCCATGTGGTTGGATCGACCTTCACAACTTGTTCTCTACTTTCAAATGTGAGTTTTTCCATACCCCAGTTGTAAACTACTTGTGCAGTCCTCAACCATGGCCTTCCCAGTAAAACATGGCTTTTGGTAAAGTCGATCTCCTTGTTTGCCATAGCTGCATCCTTGGAAAGTAGACTAGGATTCCTTTTAAATCGAGTCATAGGCATGCAACAGAAGGTCTATTAGATGTTGTTCATTCAGATATATGTGGACCTATGCAAGCTCCATCATTGCTAGATACAAAGTATTTTATTACTTTTATTGACGAATTTCTCAAAAGAATAGCTGTTTACTTCATTAAGCAGAAATCAGATGCTTTCATCAAGTTTAGACAATTCAAAGAGCATGCAGAAAATTAAACTGGAAAACGAATCAAAGCATTGAGGTCTTTGATAACAGGGGAGAATACATCTCCATCGAATTCAAGGAGTACTACCTTGACAACGTCTTTGGAAATACATCAAATGGATGTACAGACAACAAATCTTAATAGACTTATCAAAGAAGCCATTTACATGGTGCAACCCAAAGATTATATTATCGAAGGTGAACACAATCATGTGTGTAAGCTCCATGAAGCACTTTATGGCTGAAGTAATTTGCTCGAGCATGGTTTCAAAGGATCAATACTTTTCTTATTGATCACAGCTACATACCAAGCTCTTCATATTCGAATGTTTACTTCAAGACAGTGCAACAGTCTTTTATCATTATTACTTTATATGTGGATGACACATTGCTCTTCGACAACATTACCAATATGATAAAGGAAGGAAAGACAATGCTATCTTTTGAATTCGACATGACTGATCTGGGCAAAGCTCATTTCTGCCTTGGTATTCAAATCCACAGAGATAGAGATCAAAAGTTGATCTACATTACTCAGCAGAGGTACATCTACAATATATTAGTCAGATACAATCTGATTAATTGCAAGTTAGCTCTCTCACCAATGGAACTAGGTCTCAAGTTGTCAAAGGACCAGTGTCCTCAAACAATCGAAGAAAAGGAGCAGATGCGTGAGTCTCCTTATCATTCGATAAAAGGATCTCTTATGTACTCAATGATCTATACCAGGCCAAACATAGCTTTTGCAGTCAGCTCCCTAAGTCAATTTATGACTAACTTTGGTATAATACATTGAAAGACTCTTATCAGAGTCATGAAATATCTTTGAGCTACTATGGACTTTTGCATTTGTTATGGAGCAGTCGGCAATGACAAACTCAATTTACTCAGTGGTTATACATATGCAATTTGGGCAGGAGATGTAGACACTCGTAAATCCACTTCTGGATTTACATTCTTCCTCAACAATGGTCCAATTTCCTGAAACAGTCGCAAGCAACCTTTGATAACTCTATCTTCTACAGAATCAGAGTATATCGTAGCCTCACAAGCTAGAAAGAAAGCAATTTGGTTGAGAAACTTACTTTTAGATATCAGTCTGAATCAATATGCTCCAACATTATTATTTTGTGATAATCAAAGTGCCATTGCCTTGTCAGCCAACCCTAGGTTTCATTCTAGGAGTAAGCACATTGAAATTAAATATCACTATGTCAGAAGCAAGGTTCTCGACAAAGAGGTCAGATTGCAGTACTGTCGAACGCAAGATATGACAACAAATATTTTTACCAAAGCATTAAGCTTGGATGCGCATAAAAAGTTCTGTGCAGAACTAAGTTTGAAGGTCAAGGCATTCATGGATTCAAATTAAGGGGGAGTGTTGGATTATTCTCCTACTAATCAACTAATCGACATTTTAATCTTTGTCCAATTTTTATTCAGACCTATAGATTTCTTTGTGTTTTTACACAGTCTGCATAACTACTCGAAAATGGCTCACAATGTCGGCATTTTCAGGATTTTCGTCTTTTGGTATTTTCTCTCACTTCAGCTTTTTCGCAAAATGCCAGATGCCTCAAATGTTAGAAAATGACGTTGGCGAAGACCTTCACATTTTTTGCATGAGAGTTTACGTTCATTTCTGCGGAGTTACAGTTTATGTTTAAATCTACAGACAGAGTTTTTACTAACCAAAGCCACCGACTTGCATTAATTCATCAGCAAGTAATTTTTGAGAAGTCCTAACTGGATGGATGCCAGCACATCACAACCAACTGGATGACGGATTTGACGACCTAATTGCTTAGTATAGATAGTTGTTCATATTCCTACATCTCAATTATCGAAGCATGAAAATCAAGTATTGAATAGTTAGCGTTCTCTCTCAAGCCTGCGAGCTTGAACACTCTTGAGTATTCTAGCTCAGTGCTTTAGAGTTAATTAGAGATTGCTATTGCGCTTAATTCAGACTTTTATTTTAGTGGTTCAGAGATAGCTTAGAGTACGCGGCTTCAATCCGCAGACTTGTTGTACTCATTTACATCTGTTTCGTTTTCATACTGAATCAATACTATCTTCTTATTGCATTTAGGTTCATCTCAGAATGTATGCGTTTCCGTAGTTCTTCGCAATTGATTATTCAATGCTTAATGTTTGGCTACGTAATCACTGTAGTGCTAATGATTTCACAAACGTGATTTCTATCGCTATTGTTTTGTTCGAAATTGATAGGCGTAGTCATGCATAAAAAAAAAAGATAGTTTATTCCACTGCACACGATAAGATTTAATTCTTTTCGTTCGAATTCTTTTTATTCGATTCTATTTGACCTATCTTTTCATCACACCTGGCCTAGTACATTGCCCATTTGGTGTCAATAATCAGATATGGAACATCAAGCATTTACCACAAGAAGACGAAAGAAGAACATGCACAATCACTCTATCACCCTAACTCATACAGAATGTAAAATGTACAAATAAACCCTGAACCCTGATAGAGAGAGAAAATCTACGAGTAGACTAATAGACTAGCCTACGGCTAATGACAGTTGGTCACAACTATCAACATTAATGTACATCGTAAACAATAACAATGAAGTTTATCATTGATTTCTAACACTCTCCCTCAATGATAAAATTACATTCTTCTATTCCTAATAGAGAACGAAACCTCTCAAATTTACATCTACCTAATGACTTAGTAAAAATATTTGCCATTTGATCTTCAGATTTACAACAAATAAGATCAATGGCTCCATCAAAAGTTTTCTCTCGAACAAAATGGTAGTGTATTTTGATGTGCTTGGTTCGAGCATGTAAAACTGGATTTTTGGCAAGGTGAATGCAACTTTGATTATCGCAAGATATAGTGCTCGATATTCAGCTTCGTCGATGATAAGGCTACTGTAGGTTGCTTTTTGTTGCTCCATGAAATTGCAGTTGTACCATAACTGAATGTATGACCACTGGTAGATCTTCTGTCATCAATATTACCTGCCTAATCGGCATCTGTATAACCTACCAACATTGGCGCTTTAGGCTGATCATACTTCAAACCAAAATTCAATGTCCCTCGAATGTATCTGAGAATACGTTTAGTAGACTTCCAGTGTGCTTGACTAGGATCTTGCATAAATTGACTAACAACACCAACATTATAAAAAATATCAGGTCGTGTGTGTGTCAAATAAAGCAGACTACCCACCATCTATCTATGTAAATAAGCATCCACTTTCTCATATTCATCATATCCAGTAAGCTTCATATTGACATCCATAGGTGTACTCAAAGGCTTACAATCCTGCATATTGAACTTATAAAACAAATCTCGTGCATATTTGCTTTGTGTAAGAAAGACCATGTCTTCCTTTTGTCATACTTCAATGCCAAGACAATAGTGCATCAATCCTAGATCAGTCATGTCAAAAGCATTGGAAAGATCTGATTTGATTTCATCGATTAACTTCTCATTACTTCTTGTAATAATCAAATCATCCATGTACAAGACAATGAACACTGTATTTGAATCTTGTCTTAGAATGTAAAGATTAGGATCAGCATCACTCTTTACCATTCCTCTTCGCTTGAAGTGTTCATCAATGCAAGAGTACCATGTCCGTGGGACTTGCTTCAATCCATAAATGGCTTTGTTGAGCTTACAAACAAGATGCTCTCTCCCTGTCTCAACAAATTCTTGAGGTTGTACTAAGTACACCTCTTCATCCAACACTCCATTAAGAAAAGCATATTTAACATGGCATTTGCTGGATCTTCCAACCATAGAAAGCAGAAATAACAATGATAGAACGTATAGTCACCATCTTAGCTATGGGTGCGAAGGTTTTCTCAATATCAATACCTTCTTGTTGCTCAAATCCTCTCGCAACCAATCGTGCTTTGTACTTGTTGAGTTGCCCATCTGTTCCATATTTGATCTTATAAATCCATTTGCAAGTGATAGGCTTCTTACCATCAGGTAGCTCAACCAAATTTCACGTCCTCTTTTTCGATATGGCTTTCATTTTTGTTTCCATAGCTGCACGCCAGTCCTTGTGCTCCTTTGCTTCATCAAAAGTTTTTGGTTCTTGAGCCTTGAGTATAGAGCCCATCAGGGCTAGATTCATCTCTAATCTTTCAAGAGGTTTTCGATTTCTACTTGATCTTCTAAGCTCTCCCTGCTCACTTGATTCGGGAGTATCGCCCTTATTAGCATCACTTGTTACTGACAAATACCACTTAGGCACTCTCCTAGGAGTCTCATTATTAACCCTGTCTTTTTCCATTGGCTCTTCCATATCAACACCAACTTCTTCCTTCACTTGCACTTTAGCTTTATCATCAAAGGGATCAATTGTCAATTTTATCTGGTCATTTTGTCCCATCTCATCAAAAGTAGCATCTCTAAAAATCATGATCTTTTGTGCATCTGTGTCATACATCTTGTATGCCTTGGCTCTTTCATCATATCCAAGAAAAATACACTTAACAGCTTTTGCATCCAACTTCTTTCGTTTTTCATCAGGCACATGAGCGTAAGCATCACAACCAAATACTCGTAAATGAGAAACATTAGGTTTCTTTCCAATAAAAGCTTCGTAAGGTGTCTTACCCTCCACGCACTTAGTAGGACACCGATTCAAGATATGAGTATGCTTCTGCCCAAAAGTATTTGGAAAACCCTTGCTCGTAAGCATTGCCCTAGCCATCTCCACAATGGATCTATTTTTCCGTTCTGCAACTCTATTATGTTGTGGTGAATAGGGTGTAGTAGTTTGTCTCTTGATCCCCTGATCCTTGCCAAAATTTATGAACTCTATTGAAAAATACTCACCGCCACCATCTGATCTGAGAGTCTTAATATAACAACCTGTTTGTTTTTCAATTAGAGTCTTGAACTCTCTAAACTTGGCAAAAGCATCAGATTTCTTGCTTATGAAATGAATCTAGATATGTCTACTATAGTCATCAATAAATGTGATGAAATAGTAACAACCACTAATGGACCTAGTTTGTATTGGTCCACACAGATCACTATGAACAAGATCAAGAATGTCATTGGCTCTTCTTGTTCCATCTTTGGGAAATCTCTCTCTATTCTATTTTCCCAAAATGCAACCCTCACAAATTTTTCCTTCAAAAGAGATATCAGACATCCAACAACTAGATTACCTCTTTTAAGGATTTGCAAGCTTTGAGCACTAGTATGACCAAACCTTTGATGCCAAAGGTCACTTCGACTATCAACAGTGCTTACCATAGCTTGAGTAAACGATCTCGCATTCAATTTGTAGAGTCGATTCCTGTAGCAATCACTTTGTAGTGATTCTTGATGTCCTTGACGAGACATTTGTTGCTATCAAACTCAACCTTGAGTTGTTGATCAGCCATCGTCCCAACAGATAGTAGATTGTTAGCTAAGCCAGGTACATATTGCACATTGCTTATCTACTTTATCTTCCCGCTGGCTAACTTCACTGGTACCACTCCAACTCCTTTAACATATAGCAATTTTTCATCAGCTTGTCCAACTTCATCACCATTGTTAATTTCCTTGAATTCGAAAAACCACTCTTTCCTTGAAGTCATGTGCTTGGATGTACCACTATCAATGTACTAGGTATCCTTGGCTTCATCACTTGTCATTAGTGCTGTAATGAACAATTTTGAACTCTCACCTGTATCATCTTCATATTGATCATCATCATATTAATGTTGATCAGTATAATTGTCTTCATAATAATAGTCATTAAATTGATGTTGATCAGCATAATTTCTCGCTTGTCATTTGTCTTTTCTTTGTTCCATCTCCTTCTGTTTCTAGAAGGATTCATGCTCCCAGTGGCCAAGTTTGTTGCAGTACCTACAATTTCCAAGTTTATTTTGTCTTGAATAGTCGCGTCCTTGACCTCGGCCTTGATTCCAATGCCTCGATTCGGACTATCATTGACTTGCTCATGAAATTGTTGAAACGATCCTCGGATTGAGTTTCCTCCTCTCGATTAATACCTTCCACAGCCAAATCTTCCACCTCGTCCTCTAACTACAAGAGCTTGATCATAGCTCCTGTTACGGTGATTTAAGTTCTCTTGGCGTTGCTCTTCTTGCAAAAGCAATCCACCTAGTTCTTCATAGGTTGGAAGATTTTCTCTTGTGGCTATACTCGTCACAAACATCATATGTGACTCACTCAGACTATTCATTGTGAATTGCACGATCTCACAATCTTGTATTCGCTCTCCAACTGCTGCTAATTGATCACGGATCTCTTTGATCTCCAATATGTGATCGGCAGTAGCTGCACCATCATCCATCCCATGTATGCAACTTCGTCTTCATAAATAGTATTCGAGATGTATTTGTCGTTTTAAACAATGCCTTCAATGTATCCCACGCTTCTTTTGGTCCTTCTGAATCTGAAATATAGGGAATAATTGCATCTCTAACTGATAAGTTGATGACATTCTGGGCTTTCCATTTTCTCCTATCAAATGCCCGCTGATTTTTTTCAATCATTGGCCTTGTCTCTTCACCTGTCACGATCTCTCATAGCTCCTTTTCCATCAAAATGTTCTTCAGTTTGAATTTCCAAACTGCATAGTTATCGACACCTTCCAATTTGCTTGACTCATTAAGGACACTCTCGCTTAGAGTTGCCATTACTGGATAGATGAATCTAGATCACAAAGTTTATCACATCACAGAACTGTAAATTTTTGGTTGTACACTTGATATCGGTACGACGCGCGGGTGCACGACTGCTTGGGATTCTCTTTAGCTCGTGCGCGTGAATCCGATATTGGTACGGGTATGCGATATCTGTATGACGCGCGGATGTACGACTGCTCAGTATTTTCTTTACCTTTGGCGCGTCGATCCGATATTGGTACAGAAAAGATGAAAAGTAGAGAGAATATAAGAACCTTCAAAGAGAATATTCTAGATTTCCCACTTCGGCGCGGTGGCTACGTCGTCTCCTCTGTGTGATCATTCAAAAGACATAGATCAGTAATGTGAAAAGTATGAAGCCTCCTAACTCTGAATGGCAGTACTAGACATTGTCTAGTGTGAGTTGCGGTACCCCAAATAGACAAATGAGAGATTTCTTGGCAAACCTCTCACACAAATGGCACTTTTCACAACAACTAGAAAGTATTGTAAAAAAAAAATCTCTCCACTCAACAGCTTTTCAATCTGTCTGATGCTGCCCGGGTCTTTTTGATGCCTTCGGGACCGTGTCTTCGTTTCCCACTGATGATTTTGAGCTCCAAACCTGCAAAATACACCAAAGAAGGATTTTTTCTAGCCATTTTGTCTCTCCAAGCTTTTGCCTCCAGTGAAGGACTTTCTCACTTCATTATAGAGCCTGTGAAAAGCTATATCCACTGATCAGGCACGCAGGACTATCGCTGCTCTGATACCATGTCAATAATCAAATATGGAACATCAAGCATTCACCATAAGCAATCACCACAAGAAGGCAGAAGAAGAACATGCATAATCACTCTATCACCCTAACTCATACAGAATGTAAAATGTACAAATAAACCCTGAACCCTGATAGAGAGAGAAAACCTACGAGTAGGCTAATAGACTAGCCTACGGCTAATGACAACTGGTCACAGCTGTCAACATTAATGTACATCGTAAACAGTAACAATGAAGTTTATCATTGATTTCTAACACTTGGAATTGAGATCAAAAGAGACTGCAAATCTGTAGACTCGCCTATGGATTTAGAGTTCAAACTATCAAAGGACATGTATCCAAATACTGAGCAAAAACAGAAGGAAATTGTGAATACCCCTATTGATCGATCATTGGCTTGCTCATGTATGCAGTTACAAATAGAGCCACAGCTGATCTAGAATTAAGCTATGAAAGCATCACATAAGCAAGACTTAACCCTAGAAAGCAGGAAAGAGAGAGATTAAGGAGGCTAAAGAGAGAGATCAATATCATCAGCTGAATGACAAATGACACAATTTCCCTACTTATAGCCAAGAGGAAGCCCTAAAAGGAAGCTTCCAGTGGCTAGGGCCCAATTGGGAGGGATAATAGTGCGCCCTCCAAAAAGGCCCCCACTCTCCAGTAATATGTCCAAATGGCCTAATACTGAATAATAAGGCCAAAGGCCAACCATATAGTCTGAATGTCACTAATGAATAAAAAAGGGCCCAAGGCCTGCTTATGCATAAAGTAAAGTAACTGTAAATGTAAATGGACGCGGCGAATGTAACGAGCCGAGTCCATAACTTATGCCATGATCCATGACCCGATCGTGCCTTTGCAATCAGCACACTATTCCAATACATGTTGAATCCAAGCCTACCACATTTGAAAGCTCTGCAAAGAGTATTGAGGTACATACAAGCCACAAAGCATTATGCTTGTGTTATGATGGAAATTCAGTGAATGCACTAATCTTGAAAGCTTCTTTAGACATATTGGGCTGGAGACGTGGATACCAAGAAATCTACCTCTGGCCACTTGTGTTTTCTTGCAAGAGGGCCTAGTTGAAAGCAGAAATGCATTTCTTTGTTTTCTGTAGAGTCCGAATATGTCGCAGCCACCTCTACAGTCGAGAAAATTATTTGGCTCAAAAGACTACTACTCTAGGATCTGAAATTTCAACATATTAGACCAACAACACTTCATTGTGACAATGAAAGCTGCATAGCACTTCACTTAACCCACAAAGTCACTCTAGAACTAAACATATCGAAGTTCAATTTCTTTTTAAGAGAGAAGGTTTAGAATAAGGAAGTGAAATTGATTTACTGTAATACCGATAGTATGTTGGCTGTCAATTTTTTAACTTTGAACTTGTACTCTCAAAACCTTAGCCCTATTATTTTCATTTTGACTTATTTGCTCTCCTAGAGGTGTGCTCATATTGAATAATAACTAGGATTCCTTGAGAAAGGAGAAAATTGACATTTGATGTAAGATTGAATTATAAAGATTTTCGTATGCAATCACATCAACAACATATGGGGGAATGGTCTTTTTAGTGATATTTGCATCCAATAAAATGGCCATAGAATTATGTTGAGGCTATTAGGCCAAGCCATTATTGAACATCTATTCATTTTGACTTATTTGCTTTACTATAGGTGTGCTCATATTAATAATAACTAGGATTCCTTTTAGAAAGGAGTAAATTGACATTTGACGTAAGATTGAATTATAAAGATTTTAGTATGCAATCACATCAACAACGTATGGGGGAATGGTCTTTTTAGTGATATTTGCACCCAATAAAATGGCCATAGAATTATGGCGAGGTTATTAGGCCAAGCCATTATTGAACAACTATTTAACTGGTTGCAAAGGTCACTAAAATGGCTTTTCCCAAGCTTAAAGGATTGTCTTGGCATTTTTACATTAATGTTCAAAATATTTTTATGGCCCATAAATTATGTATTTTTATGAGGTGAAATGTGTTATTGCAAATTCTTTATGAACATTTTATGAGCTGTTTTATGGACTTACAAAGATTTTGTACTGCATCACGAGTTGATAATCTACTTTACATTTCATTTTTACACTCTTTATTGATAAAATAACTCACCGATGGACCCGAAACCATGATTTCCGAAGGAATGTTGTTCTTTGCATGATTTAAGCCACTTCAAAAACATGAAGTAAAATGCCAACAAGATTCATTACTAACTATAGAATCAATAGAAAACTCACAACATACATAATAATGGTAATCTATCATCATCTAAAGGAATGACATACCTTCTTGATTTGAAAATTGTTAAAGCATGTCTTTTTTGCATTCTATGTACACAATTTCTGCACTTGATAATCTTTGTAGGAACAGGGCCTTGTGATGGGCTCTTCTTACTTAGTCTTTTCTGGATACTCTGACATGGGTGAGTGGAGAACTATGTTCATTGCCAAGATTCCAACCCAGGTCAGCTGGAGGAGACTATCAAATGTTTCATGCACCTGAACCATGAATGAGGAGATTTTGGATTCCCCAGCAGTGACAGCACCCTCTGTGATGAGATAGTGCAATGTTTTCTTGGTGATCAATCTTCACCTTTGCCATTTCCCCTCCAAATTGTTGCCTTGCAATATAGGGCATAATGATGTAAACAAAAAGCAGATTCACAAACCTGAAGTCATTAATCCTCAATTCTGTATACTTCAATCCCAATGTCAGATTGAATTTTCTCTTGTATTGATCGTCGTGTCAGATATTGATCCTCAAAAAAAAATTTATCTCATAAGGAATGCTACAATACTTGTATGCTACAAGGCAAAATCCAAAAGCCAGGTTTAATTGGATGGTGTAAGCTGAGCAAGTGATCAGAGCTCAGAATCTGATCACAATTTCGGGAGAACACATAAGTAATTCAGCAAATTTCAGAGAAAGTGGCAGTGACAGAAGCAGCAAAAAGAAACCCCGTCTGTGCACTGCAGCAAGTTACCTTCTGCGAAGAATTTCAGCGATGCAGATAGTCTTTCTTTACCATCGCCTTTTGCAAAGCTAGTTTCGCATCAAGGGCTTCTTGCTTTGCCTTCTGCAGCTTTTTTAGTATCCACACAGAAGAATTCATTTGAGGATATCTCAAGCCCTCTTCAGAGGGCCACCTCTGGCCAGATATGGTTTCCCAACCTAATCGTTCAGCATTCGTGTGCGGAACAGAGGTGAGGTTTTTGGACCATCCTCCGTTGCAGGATCTGTTCAGCCTTCCATTACTCGCTCTGGTGGACCATGCTTGTGGCACAATTCCGTTCCTTGACAATGTCAACACTGGTAGGATAGTGAATCTTACCTTGGAGTTTATGGTTCGTGCTTTTCTAGCAAGTAGTTCAAGATGACAACGAGTGCAGTTATTTGTTTTGTCATCGGCACCCTTGGAAAAGTATTTCGCAAATCCATTTATGATCCGAACTTCGTGGATAGGTGGCATGCCTTCCTTCAAGAATTTCCATCGTTCTTGCATTGAACAACTATGGCAACGTCTCACATCAGGTCTCACAATTGAAGGAGATGATTGTTCGTCTTCCGGATTCTTGACAATGTCCTTTCTTGGACAGTGCGTTGAAAGACTATTCACGTTCTCATCCTCCTCGAACACAGTATCAGACTCAGCAAGGCGTGTTGCAGGTGAGTTTATAGGTTGTGATCGAGATTCGATTGTCGGCAATTGGAGCAAAAAAGAATCTGAATGTGAATCCTGTTGCTTTTCCGCATCATCATGCGGAAAATCTGCTTTTTCTCGTTTAGGATCAAAATCCAACCATCTTCCACTACAGAATGCAAGATCGTACGCTTTTGTTAAATCTTCGAGATATTTTTCGTCACAACATTTCGCCATACGAGGAAGGTTTGTCACAATATCCACCTCAATTTGTATATTTCCAGCGGTATCGGGTTCGAAAACAGCAGAGGTTCTCAACCGATCATTCGGAGCCTCTAAAATCCGCTCCTTCATGCCTTTTCCCAACGTAAGCCAAAAATTACTGCCTTCCCGTTGACGCATCCCTGCGACAGAATTTGCCGCTTTCTCAACTCGGGATAGTTGGACTCTTCCCACTCGTCACGATCTTCAGTTGCTTATGCGTCCATCTCTGATCTTAAAAGCTCTGCAATCCCGTGGCATGCGTCTGCAAGACTAACTTCCTATGCAGCTTGTTCCATCGACTTTGCTTGTCGTCTGCAGCTTTGTTGGATAATCTGCCCTCCTAGATGCATCCCCTCGCGTGCAAGCGCTTCTACCATCTTCAATATTGGCATCCATTCCGATCCCTCAACTGACATGGCCACGATCTTACATTTTCGTGTCTACTGCCAGAAAAGCCGAGCTTCTTCGAATCTGATCGAAACATATTTCCTCATAACCATCAATCAGCAACCCATCTTTGATCTCTTCATTATCAATAATATATCTCTTTCTCTGGCCTCATCTCCCTCTCTCTCTCTCTCTCTCTCTCTCTCCCCCAGATCTCTCTCTCTCTCTCTCTCTCTCTCTCTCTCTCTCTCTCTCTCTCGCTCTCTCTCTCTCCCTCCCCCACATCCTTTATAACGGTATCAACAGAAATGGCATTTCGAGGGAATGGAACCGGCAAAGTTTTTTAAGCAAACCATGGTGAATAAATTTTGAAAGCACATAGCTTTTTCTTTTTTTTCTACCGAAAACTAGCAAAAAAAGATTTTCTCAATATGCAGGATTTTTGGTCACAAGCATGTAGCAAGCCCATCCACTCGAGCTCTTGCTACCTTGTATAATGGTTGTGCTGGAGCTCTTGCTACCATGTATAATGGTTGTGCTCTCGGCAAATGAGAGTGTGCCACATCAATGAAAACTTTTCAAACGTAGATTATGCCAGTAGTGTGTGTGTGTGTGTGTGTGTGTGGGGGGGGGGGGGGGGGGGGGGGGGGTGAAGTCAACAAGACTACTATACTATAGACAAATGTACACTATACAAAAAGGAGTTCCCAAAAAAAGTATGGAATTTAGAAATCTAAACTGATTGTTAACAAGCAATGGAACATTCAACTTTAGATTTCTTAAAAGAGACTATTGACAAGAAATATGAATGCCTGATTATTGGCATCTCAGATTGATAATGGTGCTAGGTTGTTCATTGATTCAGGTGCTACTAGGCACATGACTGGGAAGCGTGATTGGTTTGAGAACTTCTCGCGAATCCATGATGGGAAGCAAGTCACACAAGCCAATGGGCAAGAGTGCAAGATTTAGCATGTCAGCAATGTGCCAATGCAATTTCCATATGGTAAGATAAAGAACATTTTTAATGTACTTTATGTGCCTGAGCTCACTAAGAGCTTGCTTTCTGTTGGGGTCATGGCAAATCAACGGTTGAAACTTGAGTTTGCTATGGATGGTTGCTTGATAAAAGATATGGATCGTGACTATAAAGTGGTGGCAACAAGATATCATGATAGCAACCGTGGTCTTTACAAGTTGGATGTGACCAAACTTGGTGAATATGGTTTAGCCTCATCGATAGAATCTCAATCCAAATTGTGGCATGTTTTCAATTTTGGAAATGGTTTCTTTTCATGGTCTAGTAAGAAACAAGATACAATATCTCTCTCAACCACAGAAGCTGAAAATAAAGCTCTGAGTTCTGCAACTCAAGAAGTTGAAAAATGACAAACATCAACTATTTCTTTTACGGTTCTTTCTCTCTCTCTCTCTCTAGGCACTAGACTATTGGGCTAGCACCTACTAAGCCCTACTTAGTACTTAACTTGTGGAACATTTCCTTTTCTTTGGAGAGTCTCTCACTTTTTTCAATGATGACATTCCCTTTATGCAATCATGCCTTTGAAAGAACTACTTTCAACCTCTTGATAGCTGCTTCGCCACAATGTATAACTCGTCGACTTCCTATTACTCACCGACCTGTATAACTCGCCACAATGTATAACTCGCCGACCTGTATTACTACTCACCCATCTATCTATAACTTGCCACCAATAGTATTACTCTCCATCTACTATAACTCACCCTCAGACCTCATCCACATTAGTACCGATTATGTCCATGGCACCGAAACGTCGTCTTTCGGGCGCTATCACTCCACCAGGCCAAAAAGCCCGCAGCACCTGAAGCATCGCCACACCTTCTAGTCCCAGCCATTCCTCTAGCCCCGCTACATCCTCACGGATCACTATCTCGCCATCCGCATTCCAGCAGACCGGTTCCACCTCATCCTCCTCCCCAACCTCATCCACGTCCCCTAGCCAAGAGGAAGGAGAGACATCTCCCCAATCTACCTGCCAAAACTACTGTTCGTGTCACCGAGTTGAATGTCTATATCAAACATGTCGAAGGTGAAATTATCATTCTAGTTGTTTATGTTGACGACACTCTTATCTTATCAAGAAAAAATAAATTGATTTCAGATGTCAAAAGAGACATTTATGAAATATTCGAAATCATTGACCTAGGAGAAGCAAAAACCCATCTAGGCTTATAGATTGAAAGAGACTTTGAAGGTGGCAAGTTGTATTTGCACCAACAAAAGTATACTCGGAAAATCATCTAAGATTTCAACATGCTCGAATGCAAAGGTATGCATACTCCCATGATACCTGAACGATACTGAGCAAGGAAGATTGCCCGCAAGGCTTTAATCTGGTCTTCTGTCCACCTTGGATTAGTAACAATTTGATATACTAACCGCGCTTAATCGGTGTAGTGTATTATAAAAATTCAATAATAACTTGTGTGGCCCAAAAAGATGTAAATTTCTTTCACTATGCCGGGTAGGGGCATTTCAAGAATGCTGGGTAGGGGCATTTCAAGAATGACTCTGATCTTTTTGAGATTAGTGGCGATACTATTTCAAGAAATAATATGGCCCAGTACCACACCATGGGTAACCCAGATCTCGGGATTCAATGAAATTCCAAAGCTTCAACTGCGAATGAACACTTGTTCAAGGGCATCGAGATGCTTATCTTGAGAGGAATGCACACCAAGATCATCGAGATAAATCTCTAGATTTTTGTGCAAGAGATCCTTGAAAGCTCGTTGCATCACCCTTTGAAATGTGGATGGGGCATTGCATAGATCGAATGGCATAATTTTATACGCAAACGTACCAAACTTTGTAACAAAAGCTGTTTTGAAACGATCTTTAGGAGCAATTTGGACTAAGAAATATCCATTAAAACCATCGAGGAAGCTAAAAGCTTCTGCTCAGGCCATATCTTCGAGGATTTGTGTAGTCAGAGGTAGGGAAAAATGGTCCTTCTCTGCTTGATCATTAAGTTTCTTTAAATCCATGCAGATACGCACCACAATTTGGTATGCTCAATTTCATAAATGAAACCAACATTGAGAAGCTTCTAAATATCTTCTTGTATCTTCTCGCGATATGTGGGATTGGTGCGATAAGGTTTGGCTCGGATAGGTCTGGCACCATTCTGCAATGGGATAGTATGGACGACGACATCAGGAGGAACCCCTTTCATCTCTTTATAATTCCACACAAACACATCTTTGTATTTGCGCAATAATTGTTCCAAGTCCTATAATTGGGTTGGATTCAGGTGGGCTCCTACATGTACGATACGGTCGATGTCTTCATCATCATCCTTTAGGTTAAGAGATATGGTCTATGCAGGTCCTTCAAAAGAAGTTGATGGTGGTTGGTTTAACCATACTGATGATGACATCATCAGTGGTGTAATCCTTAAAATGTTGGGGAACATCATAAAGTGGATCATCAACTACCTCGTGTGGGATCTTAGGAATATTCTCTACAGATATATTTGTAGATGATGAAGCCGGACTAGGATTTTTCTGATTATGAATCAAAGGTTTAATTGGCTGTTCCAGCTTTTCACACGTTTGGAATTGCTTATCAATCAATCATAAGTCAACCCTTGGACTCCTCATCCTCGTGCTCCTCCTCCTATGAGGACTCTGACCTTGAGGATGCCTCAGACTCAGACTCAGACTCGTCCTCATCATCAGGGCTATGAGCACGGGAGTTGCTACCCTCTCTTGCCCTCCTCCTATGCTCTGCTCGAGTGACAAGTCTTGCACAGTGCACACAAAGAGGGACAAACGTGTTATTGCCTGTAAATTAGTAAATTACAATAATTAGTTCAAACTTCGAAAATTTAATTCAAGACCTTAAACAATCCTAATTTCTCACCTGCACTCTACATGGCCTCCTCATGGAGGAATGCATACACGTCCTCCTTTGACTGGTCTCTCGGTGGCAACTCTGGAACCTTTGCCACATCGATCAGATTGGGATTAGCCTATGCACATGTCACAATGCACATTAAAATCAAGACAAAATTTGGAGGGCCGAGTTCCGACAAAAGTTAAAATTTAGCTACAATCTACTATGATCTATTTAGTATCTACTAAGTTCTAACTGGGTCTTGGGATGATGGATCACATGTTAGAATTTAGAAATTATAATTTATGGCTTACAAGTTACCTGGATAGGCTCTGCGGTGGTCTAGAGTCTACCCACAAGTCTCAGGTTGGCGTGTACGTACACCAACCTCTCCAACTGTGCAGATGAGAGTCGATTCATCTTCTTCACGTGAATCAAGGAATCGACACTCCAGCTTCTCTCACAAGCGACTGTAGTGAAGTCCTGTGAGAGAATCCTGATGGCAAGGCGACACAATTTGGGGACATCAACCCCAAACTTCGACCACCATGACACAGGATGTAGCTTGCATGAATCACAGTTCAAGGGACTGTTATTACTTACTACTAGCAAGGTGCAACCAAGTTCCAACAAGTTACAATATGATTGACTAATTGTGCAGTAAAATGTGAAGTAACAAGTTTAAACTGTAATGGACCATGGTCAGTTTATTACCATCTCTCAAAATCGTCGGGCCAGTGGCGAACTCCAAGGTCTCCTGCCTGAAAATCTGGAGCACATCCAACAGGTTATCCTGCTTGCATACATCAGGATAAAGGCATTCCAGCCATCCCTGAGGTCCCTATTTGTGAACTGCTCCTCATTCCTCCAGAGTGGATAAAGTATGTGGGCCGTGGCATGCAGGGGCTTATGAAACCACTCCCACCTGCTCAACCAAAAGAGTCAGACCTCCGCAAGCCTGCAAGAATCAAGATTGAAGACACATTAATAATTATACTATATAGTACATACTACATACTACTGTCTACATACTACATTTGAAATTTGAATCCTACTACCACCACACCATTTCCTACACCCACCACTATCGCTACTGCCACCACTTCCACAATACTTTTCACTTTTCCTCTCTGGGCTAATGGTCGGCCAACTGCTCGCCCAGTCTGTCCATAAACTCGTACAAGAGGCCCAATGTGTAGCTCTCTCGGTGAATACATAACGGTCCACTCGAATCTCTTACTCTTGGGCTCATGTGATATCCCCTGCTGCGTCCAGTGAATGACAACAACCCATCTGCCTCAAGTCCTGATGAACTTTCCACAGTTGTTCCAGGACCAGGAACATAAATGCAATCTGCACAGGGCACAAGTGACAAGTTCTGCTGCTCAGTGCTTAGCGAACCATTGTTAATCAATCGCCATTGAACAATGAACATTCAACATTAACATTTACAAATTACCATTTAACATTATAGTAAACTGTAATAAGTATAATATATATACCTGTATAAGGTGTTGTGGTCTGACCTTCTCAATGGCAGCCCAAATGTGTGAGAACATGTAGTCGCCTTGACTACCTCCCCAGAGGTGTCGATGGATCTGAGAAACATCATCCCCATGCACGAAGACACCAGGATATTCAATATGTGGCGCCTTCTTGTATCACTCCAACCATCAGATATGATGGTGCAACCATACCTAGTTGAAAGCTCACAGGTGACAAGTCACGACTCACATTGCAGTGTTTCACAACTTACAAGTTTGAAACAGAAACCCGCTCATCAAGAAGTCCCTTCATCCTTAGGTGCTCACAAGATGCCCCCAGCCATCCCAACCCAATCACACTCACTGCACTCGTCACCCTCCTCCATGCCGAGATCCTAGCCAGTTGAAATGGCAGATCGCAGGTGTAGAACAACTATTGAACGACAACCTTTGCCTCTGCCATGGCTTGGGGAGCATTAGAGGAGTTCTAAATCCAAAAAAGACCCTTTTTTAGTATTCTTTTTATATTTTTTCTTAAATTTTTCTTACACATGGACCAATCAAAACACTCAAATTTGAAATCTACGTAACATAACTTTTTGAGTCCACATTTTGATTCACAATAACAATGGCATAACTTTTTTTAGTAGTAAGTCCAAATTTAGCAGAGTTTGGTGCATTGGAAAGCGCTCAACAAGGGCATTCCAATGATATGTTAGATGACATACTTTTGAGCTATGATTAAAAAGTTATGGCAAGTCAAAAATATTAGTGTTATAATATTTTAATAATATAAAGAACATCTTGCACGAATTCTTAAAGGGTCTTTTTGGAGCTCAAAATTTCCCTAATGCGAAGCTGGACACATAGTACTCCCTACCTCCCATCTGTGTAGTGTGGCCCCGCCTATCTCTCCCTCTCTCAGGTGGACGATGTGGTGCCAGTATGGTCATGGCTGGAGGTGGTGTCGAGGATCCTACACCAGAAGGCGGGTCAGATGGGGTACTAGGCCCTACCTCATCTGCAGCTCTGTCCTCTCAGCCATGGGAAGCAATGGGTGAGCGGATGGCAACTGGGGGTGTGATGCGGTGGCCTTTGGCTATGTTGTCACCACTGCAGCTGATGTAGTCTTCCAAGCGATTAGCTTGTTGCAGGGCCAACTTCTTTTCGGCTTCAGCCTTGTCTTCATGCTGTTTGGCAATTTTTAACTCTCAAACCAGCTAGACAATTTTTTGGCTGATCAGAGTGTTTTCAAACTCCATCTCGGAGATTCTCTGAGCCTTCAACACCAACAGTAGATTCATGGATATGTCCGAATCCTCTTCCAGGGGATTGGAGTTCAAAGGGCGCAGGGCTCTGGGTCAAAAATTTCGATGGCCCCAAGGGGGTCGGAATCATCGAACATATCCATAAAGAACTATGTGTTTGGTGAGGTGGCTTCGGTGTGTGGGGGTTAGGCGGCCTGGGCAGCTATGATGGGAATGGTAGGCCCAATGGTCACAGTCTGTCCTTGAATGGAAGCAGAGGCGAGGGAAGCATCAGAGGCTGGGGGAATGGGAAGTTCAGTGCGAAAAGCAGCAGGGGGTGAAAGCGCAGGTGACGAGGTATGCCTAGTGCGACGTCGTGACGAGGAAGGCGAGTCAGGAATAACAATCTCGCTACGTGGACGATGACGACTATGAAAACTCAAGGCCTGGTGAAATGACTCTTACGGTGCTTCTTCGTAGACCGAAAGCACGGAATCCAGGTGGAAGCCATGGATTTTGTTTTCTAAGTGAGAAGCGGTGAAAAGGGACAATAAAGAGCCAACAACAAACTGATGCTTAGTATTGGCCTTAATAGCTCACTTGAGCTCACCAGAAACAGTCTTGAACCAATTATATGGTTCAAGAGGGGCTTTGGCCAACTTGGTGTGGGACATCACTATCCTATGGAGGATCTATGATGTGATGCGGTCTTCCTGAGGTTGCCAACCATCAAGAAGTTGTTCAGTAGTTGGGCAGTAGTGTGGATTGAAGGCTCAATGATGGCTGCTAGAAGGTAGCCATCATTGGTCCAGTGCAGATCGTTGGTGAGGTCAATATATGGCTTGATGACCTATTTGGCGTGCTTGTGATTGGGTGAGGCCTGTGTGCCGGATGCTATACCTATAGCTGCAAGGGCAGCCTCGGTGACGCGCACCTTGTGTGTGGCTCCCTGGAAAGTGATATAAAATTTAGATTTCTCTTCCTTCCATGCACTGAAGGAAAGAGTGATAAATTCCATATTGATGCGACCAGAAAAGACTCTCTCATGAATATCCATTGCAGTGAGCAGAGGCTCCGCAAAATCATCCACTAAGTGACCATGCTTGTGCTAGGAAGGATCATGATGTCCGTTGCAGATGGGACATCACGATGGATAGTATAGCGCGGAGACTGGGAAGTATCGGTAGAAGACATAATGATCAGAAAGGAAATATGAAATGTGTAAAAGTGTCTCAAAAAGCAGTGCAGGAATTCTGGAAGGCTTTGGTCGCCGTAAAAATTCGCAAGAGCTTCGCTAGCACAAGTGAGGAATGAATCGAATTCAGTCAACTTATAGGAGAATTTGGTGGGTCCATTACACTGAATACTAGTTTGGCTAATAGTTCTGAACAAAAATTTGCAGGCATGTACAGTAGTGTGATAATAGGGTATAAAAATCTCGGCGAAAATTTTTGGGGATCTGAACCTATCAGGCGAACATTTTTCAGGCCTGACGAAGGATGAACCTTCGCCCAGGAGGGTCCTTTGCCCAGGTACTGTCATAAATGTATTTTTCCAAGACTTGAACCTATGGACAACCTAATTTTGACATTTTAAGATCATCTAACAGGTCGGCGAAGGTTAATAATGAGGTTAAGATGCTCAGCAAAGGTTTCCAAAATGGCATATCACTGATCCTTTGCCGGACTCAAAAACTGGGGTTTTTCTGGACAAGAACCTTCGCCCACCTCAAATTAGATAAATCTAGAGTGGATGTACAGTCTGAGAGCTCAGCGAAGGTTTCTGGTATTGAATAGGCTAAATTTGACCAAAACAGTGATTTTCTAAGTCGTTTTCCATCAAAAAATTATTGTGCTTCCTTTCCAATGTTGATGACTTTCTGACTTTTGCTCATCAGTCTTTTCTCAATTTAATAATTTTTTTTTTTTACTGTCTTTTTCTAAAAAACTCAGCAAATTAAGTACTGAAAAACAAATAAAATTAAAAAAACCATTGAGATCAAACTTCCTGAACTAGTGGAGCAGGCTGCCAAAACTTGTGTAAGCGGCTGCCATTCACCGGAGTATCAAATTGTTTTCCATCCAAGTGCTCAAGAATTATTGTGCCATAGTTCAAGATTTCCTCCACTTTATACGGGCCTTTTCCGGTAAACTTCAACTTGCCCTTGATCAGCTTGGTTTTGTACATTAATGCAAGATCTCCTGCTTTCAAATCTTTTTTTTGCAATTGACAATCGTGCCATGCCTTGCGGCGGGCTTTCTCTGCTGCTAAGGCATGAACTGCCATCAATCAGATTTCACATAATTTGTGCAACGCTTCATAACGGAGTTGTAAAGACATATCATCATTTAATTGTTCGGTGGCCGCTATGCGTAAAGATGGGATTAAAAATTCAATCGACATGACAGCATCTTGACCATAAACTAGTAGAAAAGGTGTTTGATTTGTACTATTTTTGTAAGCGATTCTGAATGCCCATAATGTTGCATACAGTTTATGTTCCCAATCAGACCGACTCGCTTCAGTTGTCTTTGTCATAATGGTGCAGAGAATCTTATTGTAAGATTCAACTTGGCCATTCCCTCTGGGATAATAGAGAGTACTAAATCTGTGTATAACAAAAAAATCTTCCAGTAAACACTTTATTGTTTGATTAACAAAGTGTGTACCCCGGTCACTGACAATCTCGATCGGACATCCAAATCTGATTATAATATTTTTATATAGAAACTTGGCCGTAGATTTTGCATTAGCAACTTTGACAGCTTTGGATTCAACCCACTTGGTCATGTAATCAGTTGCTACGATAATGTATCGGGCCTAAGATCCTTCTGCGACAAGGTGAATAGGTCCAACATAATCCAGTCCCCATTTTTCAAACGGTGCTTGCGATAAAACCGGATGCAAGGGTTCATAGTTCTGTCGAGTAGGCCGTCGTGCTCGCTGGCAAACATTACATATCTGAATAAAATTTTTTGTGTCCTTGTGAAGTGTAGGCCACCAACAACCTGATTGTAAAAGCTTGCAAACAATAATATCTGTAGAGAAGTGTCCCCAACTCATGCCATCATGTGAAAACATGATTAAATCTGGTACTTCATGCAGTAAAACACACCTTCGTAAAATATTATCTGGTCCACGATGATACAATTGTCTTGCAATTAATTGATAAGGTTGAGCCTTATGAATCAATTGTCTCTTCTGTACTTTTGTCAGGGAGTCATTTGGTTGTCCTAGCATCAGGTACTCAACAATATATGCTGCCCACTCAGGTACTGCTTCAACATAGAATAACGCAACATCTGACAATTCATCATCCACTTCAGTGTTAACTGGTGCGAATTCGATTCGCGAAACGTGATCGGCTAGATAATGTTGTTTCCCCTTTCGAGCTACAATTCAAAAGTCAAATTTAGTCAATAACAAAAACCATCTTGCAATACGTCCAGTATTGCACATCTTGTTTACCAAGTAAAGTAACGGTTGATGATCCGTATAAAATGTAAAGTGCGCTTCCATGAGGTAGTGACGAAATTTTCGAACAGAAAAAATCATGGCCAATGCCTCACATTCTGTTGTTGAATAATTCTTTTCTGGATCTGTAAGTTGTCTGCTTGCAAATCGTATAGGATAATCCTTCTTATAGTCACCTGGCTACGTCAAAACTGATCCAATGGCATATTTTGAAGCATCCGTATGAATATGAAATTCTATCGTCCAATCTGGAGAACGCAGTATTGGTGCTGAAGTTAATGCTTTTTTTAATTTCTCAAAGGCTTCTAACGCTTCTACTGTCCAAATAGGAACAATAGTCAATTTGTATATAGGTCGTGCTAAATCCGCAAAGAAGATAATAAAGATTCGATAGTAGTTCGCATGAACCATAAACATGTAAACTCCACGAATTGTTGCTGGCTGTGGCAATTCCACAATAACTTTGATCTTAGAATAATCTGTGGCAATACCATGTCTTGATATCATATGTCCAAGCACAACTCCGTGGGAAACCCATATCTGACATTTTTCTGGATTAAGAGAAATCTGATATTTGTGACATCATTCAAATACTTTTTCCTATCGATCCAGGTGGTCTGTATCTATACTATGAACTCCCAAGTCGTCCAAGTAAATTTCAAGGAATTTTTGTAGATAATCTTTAAAAGCAAATTGTATTACTCTTTGGAACGAACTTGGTGCATTACAGAGTCCAAACGGCATTACTTTGTAAGCATAGGTGCCCCATTCTGTTGCAAAAGCGATTTTGTGATGATCGGCAGGTGCAATCTTAACCTGGTTGTAACCACTAATCCATCCAGAAAACTACAAGCTTCCGCTCCAACAAGGCGATCCAAAATGCTTTCAGTAAAAGGTAACGGAAAGTGATCCTTCCGCGTCACTTTGTTCAATGCTTTGAGGTTCACACAGATCCTCAATTTCTCATTTTTCTTAGGAACAATGACAATCGGTGAAATCCATTCAGTATGTTCGATCTCATAAATAAAATTGACGTCAAGCAATCTTTGAAATTCTTTCTTTATCAGATCCGCTACATTAGGATTACAGCGATAGAACTTTGTAACCTTTGGAACTGCATCAGGTACTAAAGGTATGGTATGTTCAATCACTGATGTCGGAATACCCTTCAAATCTTGATAAGTCCATGCAAAGCAATCTTGATACTTAATAAGTAACAAGCGGAGTGCTTGATACTGTTCAGGAGTAAGTTGTGATCCAACTTGTACAATCTTTTCCGGTTCTCCTGGCTCAGCAAGATTCATTGGCTACGTCTTAGCTGGGCCATCATAAACTTCTTTAGATTCCGGCATGTGTTCTTCAGGTTCACAATGTGCTTTAGGTAACATGATAACCACATCATCCAGTGTATAACGTTTAAAATACTCGGGCATATCATGTTGGACTACGTTTGCTTGTTCTTTTTTGAAAGGACTTGTCTTGGATTTTCATTTAGCCTTCTTAGCAGGAATTGATCGTGGAGGTGATGACTTTCGAGATGATAAATCTTTCTTCAAAGGTGAAGACTTCCTAGATGATGATGCCTTACTAGAAATCTGACTTGAAGAATCATCCTCGACTTTTCCTTTGCCTTTATCCAATAAAGTGGCACTTCTTTTGAATCAATCTTCCGAGGGAGATTTTTCCATTTCAGGACCGTATTATAATGTTGCTTAGCTTGTTTCTTCGTCATCGATCCTGTGATCCTGTCTTCCTTCAATATAACTGCTTTGGGCGGTTTGATTGTTGGTTCATCAGGAACATTACGCACTCCAAATCTGTTGGGATCCATATGATTAGAATCTGCTCATCCGTAAGTTCTGCATTGTCATCATAAGTCAAGGCATGACTCACATGAATGAACTCATCCTCAATCGGATCTAGTATAGGTTCCGTTGATATCCAGACTACATTCAGCACATTTAGTGAAAACATAATTGGTGTATCCAAAGTTTGATCTAACAAGGAAATCTCGCTCAAATCTGATTGATTATGTTGTTGACACATATATCCTACTGTACAGTCAATCGTTGCAAGAGCTTCATTCCAATTGACCGTATCCGTTTGAGAATCGTAATGAACTCTCAAATTTTTTTGTGGTCGGTCGCAAGTGTGATCCGTTGTTGATGAATTGTCATCCTCTTTTTGAACCACTGGTCTGATAGTCCAAGTTGTAGAATCAATTTTAACTGCACGTTCATGATTTTCAAAAGTGATTTTTTCGGTACCCCAGTTATGAATTACTTGCGCAACTCGTAACCATGGACGTCCCAATAGAACTTGGTAAACATTAGGCGCTTTTGGTAAGTCCATCACTACAAAAGTAATGACGAACTGTACTCTTGCAATCCTGACAGGTATATCTTCCACCATTCCTCATGGACAAACTGTCGTTTGATCAGCTAGCTTAATAGCAAAAGTAGCAGGTTTAATCTTTGTAAGGCCCCATTTTGCACATAGCTTTGTAGAGATTAGGTTAACTCCTAAACCGCCATCTATCATGGCTGTTCTTTAGGAAATTGTCTATGCTGTATCGGTAGAGTGATATTCTTTTGTTCACTTTCCCTTAGCGGCTCCAACATGGAGTACTTCGTTAGATTCTTAAAATCCAGTACAAAAAAGTGGCTCCTAATGGACTTCTGGTTCTTCTTGAGCTAACTTTTGTGCTAAGACTTCTTTTGCTTTTGGCACCAACTTCAGGAACTCTCCCAATGAAATATTGATCTTACTAGACAAAATGTTCATGAGTAGTTCTGTTTGCAGTGCTTCTGGTTCAGTCATCTTGAAGGGTTCTTCAAGATGATGTAACTGATCATTCATATCCGTACATAAATTTTTTGAAGGCTGCAATGGTGAAGACCAACCTTAAGCTGTTGATTTAGCAGCGTCAAGCTCCTCTTCTTCTTGTAGATGTTTAATCCATTGCCTCATATTCTGATATCTTCGTTTTTCTTCATTAAGATTTGGATAGACTCCCGATGTTGTTGGTGTATCGTTCAATGGTATAGAATCAGCAGGTACTGGATCCACTACTGGTTCTTATTGCTTCTTGCTCTGGTGACCGCCATCAAGGGTGCTCTTGGTATATTCTAAGCTGTTGGTCTTTGCTTTATTGTTATCAAATTTACAGGTGTTGTAGCTGGTGGTGGCTTCGGTCTTGCTGGACAGTTTTATAGCAATGCCCATAACCACAACCACGACATAATGGTACAAATTTTCTTTTATTTGGACATTCTGCAACTCTGTGATTTTCTCCACATGCAAAGCATCCAAGTGGTGCTCTGGTCCAATTTCTAGAAGCTTGTTGTTGAGTGGCAGCATAAATGGCATAATGTTCTGAAGATCCACCTTCTTGATCATTATCATAGTTCCATTGCTCAGCACTTCTGTATGGTTCTGGTTCCATCAAATTGGCAGGAGGAGCGGAGTGCTTTGGTGGGGCAGGTAAAGCTAAACGTTCTGAGTATCCAAGAGCAGGTTGTCACGGTCTTACTGCTGAATTACCTCCATAATGTGGTTCTTGATATCCTATCTGGGCATACCGTTGTTGAATTATTCGAGGGTTGAAGTTGCAAAAAGCAGTCTCATGATTAGGTGAATTACACAGATGGCATACACTGATTTCCATTCGGTTTTTCAATTGAGGACACTCGTTCATTGTGTGATTTCCTGTACAAATAGAACACCAAACATTTTCCCTGGTAGGAAAAGTCTTCACAAACTTCTCAGGTTCCTTGTTCGCTTTTTCGTGGAAATCTTCCAATGCTTTGATCTTCTCATCAAATTGCGACAGCAACTTTTCCATCTGTTTCTACTGGTTCTTCCCAAGTTTCTCGAACTCGTTGAGCATCATTTCTACAGTAGCGTTGACATTCGTGGATACAATAGTGGTGGATGTCGTAAGAGTCTGCCTTGTTGTATAAGACAACATATTGATATTCGGCTCCTCATCTGAATCTTCATCCTCCTCCCAAATTGCATTGTCCATAGCATTTTGCAAGAGTGCATACTCATTATGGCGTTTCAACTCACGTCTGATCCATTTAGGTAGACCTGACAAAAACTACATAATCATGGCATTTTCGTTAATCAGATCAAGTTCGCATTCAGATCTAAGACGTTTCACCCGTTCAATGTAATCTCGAACCATTTCTCGCTTTTCCATTTTAATTCTACTTAAAAGTAGAAAAGGGTCTTCCATAAACTTTTGCGGTTTGAACCATGTGATAAGGGCTCGCTTAACAACCTCCCAATCTATACGCTCAGTTTCGTCTTGGTTATAGTACCAATCTTGTGTTGCTCCTGTTAAGGCCATAGGAAACAGCTTAAGTTTATTTTGAGGATAAATCTCACCATAGACTTCACAGGATTCAACGTAGATATGAAGAAATATAACTGGATCTGTTAATCCATTATATTTGGGTAGATCCAAACAGGGTGCTCTTCTAACAATAATTGGATTGAATTCATGTGGAGCACCTCTAGGAGTAGCTCCAGGGGCAGCCATCTTTACAAATTTAGATTAAGCAGACAATGAGATTGGATCTAGATTTTTAATCACAACTATCTCAAATCAAATTTGCTAGATCTATTCCATTTTTCAAGAATTTGATTCTATATCATGAAAAAGTTTGTGAGATTCGATGAATGGATACTTCTCAAAAATGATAAATCTCTCAGAATCCAATTCAAAATACATTAGATTTGATCCAAATTTTGACAAAGACTTGATCTGAAAAAATCAGAAACTTAAAATAGGTCTGGCGAAGGTTCACTAGGCAAAGATTGGCTTGGCGAAGGTTCAATAGTGCTATTTTGGACAAAAAACTCTCTGAAAATATTTTTTTTATGATTTCTTGGAAAATAACCTTTGCCGACCTGTCAAAGATCTAACACATATACAATTATGGAAAAACGGGCGAAGGTTTATGACATAAGAAAATATAGTTTTTGATGGTTGGCGAGGGTAAGATTCAAGATTTTCTATGATCTGCTCAAAAGAATCTTCGTCGAACTCAAAAATAGTATTTTACTATAAGTAGAATGTTCTGGAAACTCGACGAAGGTTTTGGCGAAAGATCAAGAGTAATACTGGTAATTTAGCAAAAAAGTGACTTTTTTTTGGCAAAAATATGACAATATGATAACTGATCCTCTGAAACCCTTTCTATTTTTGATATTATTCTTCGCCGACCTAGAAATAGATAGATCTGAATCACAGGCACAATGAATCGGGCAAAGGTTCTTTTTTTGTATTTTTAGGGTTTTGATGATTTTTTGGTGTTTTTTGACGGATTTTCTGATGTTTTTGGAAATCTGTTGGGGATTAATCTTCGCCCTTCAAACTGGAGGTTCTGTGAACAAAACCAAAGGTGTTTGCAACTCGACAAAAGTTTCTTGAAAGAGGGTAAAAAGTTCTAAGCTCTGATGACGCTTTTTGTCTCTTTTTGACCAAATCTGACAGATTTGACCAATTTTTATTATTTTCTCTACTATCTCAAATCCAAATGGATCTTAAGATTAGTGAACTGAATAGCTTTCCCTATTTTTACAATCAAGTTAGATTTCAAACAAGCAAATCCACTCAAATCAAGCAAAATCAATCCCAAACTAACCCTAAAATGCAGATCTAACTTTATTCATGCTACGACAAGATGCCTAATGCAAGCTAACCATCCAACAATCATGTTGCAAACTGAAAAATTGGCGTAGCTCCCCGGCAATGGCGCCAAAATTGTAGTGGGTCTCTTTCCTTGCTAACATGAATCCAAGATCTAGTCAATCTAGCATGACACATAGTTAATTGTCACATGTAGGTTCGTTCCCATGAGAGCGGTAGTCTAGTTCAGATTTCAGCATGAATGGAAGATCTAAATCTAACTCTACATCCATTAACCCTACTCATTAATACTAAGATCCATTAACACTATGATCCACAACAAAGATAGCTTACTCTTTCTCTTTCTCTCTCTTTCTCTCTCATAAAAAGTATAATAACACTCAATCCCAATAACATTCAGATCTAATAATTAGCAAAACCCAAAGAAAGCATGAGAGATAGAGAAGGAAAGAAGAAGAGCAAGGACATTCATCAATCCATTTATAAAGAGAACCGATCTGCTTTATTGAAATGAGGAAATGAACATGAGGAGCAACTCGAGTTGGTCCCTTCTTATAGTAGAGAGGAGGACCCTGGCCTCTGAATCCTATTGGTCCAGTCTTGCCTCTCTTTTTATTCAAATTTAAAAGAGTGTGGGAACCAGCAAAATTGGAGGGAAACCCAACTTTATTCACTAACTTGACATTTAGGCCCTGCGACATTAAAAGTCCTGCAAAAAGGCCTAAAGTCCTTTTATTGACTTTTAACTAGTCAATCAAATAAGTATGTGATCATCGAGTTGGACTTACACACGCAGGGTGCCAAATCTCTCTCACTTATTAACTAGGGTTAGGGTTGCCTTGGGATCCGCAAACCCTCCAACACTAGGTTAATGATTTGACTTAGAATAAGGTATCCTATGCTTTTGGCATGTGTGACATCCCACAATATGGCCTCAAAGTCATTTACAAGTGGTAATTGTGCAAACTAGCTTGTGTGAATTTAACATCGACTACATAGAGACCTTCAGTCTAGTAGTTAAACATTCTTCTATTCGACTTCTATTGTCATTTGTTGTTGTAGTAGATTTGGAGATACATCAAATGGATGTACAAACAACATATCTTAATGGAGTTATCAAAGAGGACATTTACATGGTGCAACCTGAAGGTTACAAAATCAAAGATAAACACAATCGTGTGTGTAAACTCCATAAAGCACTTTATGGCTTAAAGCAATTTGCTCGAGCATGGTTTCAAAGGATCAATACTTTCCTTATTGATCACGACTACCCACCAACTCTTCAGATTTAAATGTCTATTTGAAAAGAAAATCAGATGCATTTGCATGCTTCAGGGAATTCAAGGCTTTGGTGGAGAACCAAATGGATGTGCGAATCAAAGTGCTTAGGTCAGAGTGAGGGTCAGGCAAATTTGAGACCTTTTGTAAGTAGCATAGGATAAAGAGGCAATCTACTCAAGCCCACACGTAGCATAACAATGGGGTAGTTGAAAGAAAAAATTGCACCATTGTGAAAAGCGACATGATGAATGATGAAGCAAATAGGTTTAGTTAACTTCTATTGTCAAAGGCATGTAACGCGTCAATCTCATCCTCGTTATATGCTAGATTTTCACCTAACTCGAGGTGGGTATGAGCTTTGTGTCGTAAAACGTGGGTGACCGGCAACGAAAGTTTGAGCATTGGCATGTAGGAACGGAAACGCAACAATTAGCAGTAGAAATATTCAAGATGAATGAATCAGACAAATTGCGCAAATGAACGATACAATAGTGAGACAAAAATGCACTCTGATTAATATCAAATAGTGAGTACAATGCTTGAAGTGATAACTTTAGCTTGATTGTTGAGTGTGATTACTTAAAATCCTTACTTAGCTTGATCTAGCTAGTAGTACATATTTATACGTGTCCTCAAAAATATCTTACAAGCATTAAATGCTATTTACGCCAGTTTTTGTATATGTACAAAGTAGGTAACCATCCTTGGGATATTTAGTTGTCCAATTGTTTTAAGGTTGATGATAGTTTGGCGAAGTCGGTCTACCATTGTTGCAAAAAATCCGAAAAACTCAAAAAACCCAAAGGTGCTTTTGAACAAAGAAAGAGTGTAAATCCCGAAGGTGCGAAAATCCTGAAGGTATGTCTGAAATAGATTTCAAGGCATTTTGGTTATTGTGTTGCATTTTTCAAAGGTGCAAAAAATGTGAAGAGGGCGAAAAAGATGAAGGTGCCTTAAAAAAAATGTTTTAAGAAAAAAATGAAGATTGTGAAAAATGTGAAAGTCTGAAATATGTAGCCGGCGGCCTTCGGCTATTTTTAGGATGCTCATTAATTGAACGATTGTTAAGGCTGAGCATTAAAATCTAACACTTCTCCTTAATGTAAATCCTGAAAAGCTTTGATCTTCAAATTTAACATATCGTTAAATCTGAGATGATGCTCCTTTGATAGAGCCTTTGTGAAATAATCTGTTGCCATGTATTTGTCCTACAAAAGACTAATGCTTCTTTCTTGCTAGCTCACTCAGTCACTCTCTCTCTCTCTCTCTCTCTCTCTCTCTCTCTCTCTCTCTCTCTCTCTCTCTCTCTCTCTCTCTCCCCTCCCATTGGGGTGAAGCCGGGTTGCTCCCTCTCAATCACACTCTTTGAATTGTATATAGATGAGCTGGAGAGAGTCATTGAGTAGTGCGGTGGTACAGGTTGTAGGCTTGGTGACATTTTGATTGCCATCCTATTTATGCGGATGATGTGGCTCTAGTTCCTATTACTAGAGAGGGCTTACAAAGATAGCTAGACAGTCTTCATGCTTTTTGTACTAGATGAGGTTTGAGGGTTAATGATACCTGATTTCAATATGTTTGCTTCAAGAGTGAAATCTCGAATTGAGAGATAGCGCTATTGTACTTTAATTGTCACAATAGATTGTTGTAGGAAGTGCAAGCTTGAAGCCTGCATCCCTCTGGCTACGACATATATATTTTCTCTTTGATGGTTCCATTGAGGAAAGTTATCTGGACATCCATTTGGTGGACTTCAAGATTTGCTGCAGCTGCAAAGGAGAGGAGTAGGCAAATCAAAGCATGTTTGAAAACTGGGTTGAAGGTTTTAGAATAATCCAGATCTACAATCTAGGAGTAGCCTTTGGCGACTAGCCTAGCCTTGTAGCGATTTAGCTTTCCTTCAGCATCATACTTTGCCTTGAATATCCATTTGCATGGAATCGAATTTTGGTCCTTTGGTAGCTCAGTGACTATCCATGTTTGATTATCTATTAGAGAATCAAATTCAGTGTCCATCGTTGCTTTCCATTGGTCAGCATCAGAAGTAGACATATCCTTAGAAACAGTTGTTGGTTCATGTATGAAGTAGCAGGCCGGATCATCCATAAATCTGGATGGAGACTGTCTGAACCTGTTCGACCTTCTGGGTTGAACTTTGGTCCTTTGATGTGGGTTGACTCAATAAGGTTCTGACTCAATGTCGGAGTCAGTGTCGCTTTTGTACAGTTGAATCCCTAGACCAAAATTTGGTTGTTTGATCCTTGGGTCAGATTTTTTTGTAGCTTTGCCCTTGTGGTCGATGAATTGGTCTTTCACAAGAATGGCATCTCTACTCGTGAATGCCTTCTGGGTATGCAAATTGTAGAGCTTGTATGCCTTGTGGTCTAGGGAATAGCCGATGAAAATCGTTTTTTTGCTTTTGTTCATGTCCATACCTCATAAGGTGTTTGGCCATTCAGGGCTTTTGTAATGGATTGATTTTGAAGATAGGTTGCTGTAGCAACAGCTTCTGTCCAAAATTTCTTTGTTAGAGAGGCATGGGCCAGCATGCTCTTGGCACTTTCGATGAGTGTCTGATTCTTTCGTTTAGCTACACCATTGGACTGAGGTGAGTAGCTGGTTGTAAATTGTTGATGTATACTATTGGCCTTGCAAAACTCCTTGAGTTCTGTGGAGATGTACTCTCCCCCTCCATCTGTGCATAGAGCCTTGATCTTCCTCTAAGTTTGGTTTTCTGTAGATGCCTTGTACTGCTTGAAGAACTTGAATGCTTCAGATTTGTTCTTCATAAAATAAGTGGCAGTACTTCAAGAGAAGTCGTCGATGAAGGTTAAAAAATAGAGAGCTCTCTCAAAGCAGTCTGCATTGGGCCACAATGTCGCTATGTACAAGGTCTAGCAAGCCCTTGAAAGTATGAACGGGTGACCCATATTTGGCATTTATCAAGGTTTAGAGCGATTCCAAATCGACGACAGTGAATGAAGATTTTCTCCAGTGCGTCAAGATGTGTAGCTGCTGAGGAATGTACACCTATATTGTCGAGATAAATCTCTACAATCCGATCTAACAGGTCTTGGAAGGCCAGTTGCATGAGCCTCTGGAATGTTGAAGGGGCGTTGCATAAGTCAAAAGGCATAACGTTATAAGCATACATCTTGTTCTATGTGGCAAAGGTCGTTTTATGTTTATCTTCATGGACTATTTGAACAAGGAAATAACCGCTGAATCCATCCAAGAAGCTGAAAGCTTCAGCTCCTGCCATTTCCTCTAAGATTTGGGTCGTTAAAGACAAGGGAAAATGGTCTTTCTTTGTAACCGCATTAAGATTTTTAAGATCGACACAGATACGAAGTTTGTCGTTAATTCTTGGGTACAACCACAATGGGTGATACCCAATCAGTATGTTGAACTTCATAAATGAAACCAACATCTAGCAATTTCTTAATATCCTCATCGATCTTCTCACGATAGACAAGGTTACTTCGGTAAGGTTTATCCCGAATAGGCTTAGCGTTGTCTTCCAAAGGAATCGTATGGACCAATACTTCCGGCGGAATTCCTTTCATTTTTGTATAGTTCCATGCAAATACATCCCTGTATTTACGAAGTAAAGTTTTCAGATCAGAAAGTTGTTCGGATGAACGGTGTGCACCAACATGAACTAGACGATCCATCTCCTCGTTAGGATCTTTAAGGTTTAACGACAACATTTTAGCTGGTCCTTCAAAGGAGTTGGAACTTGGTGTAGGTTCCCGGTGTGGTTGTGGTAGCTGGATAACAACGTCATCCAGTGTAAAATCTTTAAATTTTTGTGGGAGATCAAAAGGTGGTTCCACAAATTTTTTTGGAATTTTGGGAATAATCTGAGTTGAGGCATTACTTGAGGTGGAAGCTTGGTCTGATTGTTTGGTTTTTGTCTCCTTAGACAAGGGCTTGATCGATTGTTTAAGCTTCGCATGCATTTGTTTTTGACACTCGGTTAATTTTGTATCAATAAGTTGATTTTTTTGTAACCGAGGTTTTTGAGGGTTTTGAGTGGGTGGTGTTGGTACCTCACTTATCATGTCTTCATCGATTGTATGCCAGACTTCGTCTGGATACATGTCCCATGTATATACTTTGGATTTGGGCTTGTATGCTTGTGTGTTGGGTACTTTGGATGTCAGTTGGATGTGAGCAAACGGTCCTGGTGTCTTGATCTCCTTAGGATTTGATTTTGGCAGATAAGGTTGGGCATATAGATATAGAAGTACATGTTCATCCGTCATTTCTACATCATCCATGGAAAGAATACCTTCTTAAAAAACATGGGCGGTAGAGACACTAGGTTCTCCTGGGCACCATGCTATAGGAATCGGGTCAATCATCATAAGTGGGATGATGGGTGTATCAATGTCTGTAGAAAATAGGAGAATATCCACAGCTTCTGCAGCGGTTTCGATACGACATCGATTGGAATCAGCATAGTCCAAGGTGGCTAGTGCTTGACCCCAATTGATTATGTCAGTGGATCTTGTATAGTGGTCGTTTGGTTGGATAGGGACACTATTTGATTCGTCATATGTTGTCGATGACCACTCATCATAAACTTTAATAGGCTTGACATGGCCAGTTGAGTCAACAGTGACTCGTTTATCATGATTGTCGAAGGTGATTTTGCTATGCTTCCAGTCTTGGACAACACCTGTCATCTGGAGCCAGGGTTTACCAAGAAGGATTTTATAAGTATTGGCATCTTCTGGTAAATCTAAGATGACACAATCGATCACAAATTTGACACCTACTATTCAAACTTTCATATTTAATAAATGACTAGCAGGGTCTGTAACTCTTTGATCAGCCATGCGAAGTTTATATCGTGGTTGATCGAGGGTATGGAAGTCCCATGACTTTGCCAATGACAAAGCCATTATATTGACGTGTAATCCGCTATCAAAGATAGCAGATACTACAGGATAGTCTTTATAGGACAAAGGTAGGGTGATGCTAGTCCCCTTAGCAATACCTATATTTAGCAGATTCATAGGAATTTGGGGAATTTCAGGAATCTCTTATGTTTTTTGTTGTTCATCAGGAATAGTAGGCAGCTGGAAACTACGATGGATATATCGTTGAAGCCCAGTGAAGGATTTTATTGCGCTATGGAATGGCATGGTGAGTTGAGCTTGCAGGAGGCCAGAAATACTTCAAGTCCCTATAGGGATTGCTCCTTTTAGGGGATTTGAGCTGATAACAGACTTTCCGTATGTGCTTTCTCTCGCAAAAATTCATCTCAAAATTCATTGTATTGCCTTTGTTCCACTTTTGGGTCTGGGTAATCTTTTGGTAATGTGGAAGTCGTCAAGTGGCTTTCATGTGGGTCAGCTGATTTAGCATTGGTTTGTTGATGTTTTTGTTGTTGGCATTGTGTGCTAGTGAGAACTCTAACAGGTTCGGATGATATATGACGTGATGAAAGAATCCTGTTAGGTTGTTTAGGGCAGTCCTTGAAACTATGTTTGCGAACACAATCTTTGGACATTCCGCATGGTATTGGTTTTTGACTTTACAGTCAACCATGAAGTGTCATGTTTCAAGATCAGTGTTACTGTCATACTTAGGTAAATCTAGCTTTGGAGTACGCTTTTCAGTACGCGAAACTTATTTGCAAAAGCTCCGTTTAAGTGAGCTCGTGCATGTGAAGATTCGGTAGCATGAAAATGTGGGCGATCATATGGATCTTCAAAACGCATGGGTTTCCATCTGTCGAATGGGTTGGTGGATGGCTCTTGGACTTTGGATTTCATCCTAGAATATCGATTAGATTGAGCCTGTTCAGTTGATGGTGAGACCATCTCTGGTGGATAGTCCTCTGTGGAATCGAGATCTCAAAGAAAATTGTCAATCAAGATTTCAGAGAAATCCGTCAGTCGAGATTTGATCGATGAGCATCGGTTGAAATTTAACTCAGGACTTTATAGGATATTGCGAATAGGTTCTGTCGAGAGTGAATGCGTAGTTTCAATAGGTGAATGAAACAAGGTTTCGTCCGGTCCAGACGTGAGTTGTGGAGCTCGGCTAGGAAAGGAGCGTGAAGCCTCGGCTGAGAATGGAACTGGCGGTCGAGATGAAAGTGATGAGCTCGGTAATGTGACGTGTGGGAGACCTCAGAGCGGTGATTTGCAGCACAGATCGAAAAGGTTTGGCTTAGTTTAGTGTCTGTGTAGCTGTGGAAATGGTGCCAAATGTTCACAGATTCCACTGAATCTGTGAACACGGTTTTTTCTTGTTCTTTCTTCCTTTTGTTACTTCTGCAGGTTACGGTTCTTTACGGTTTGGTCTTCTTATTAGAACAGTTTCCAAGCAAAAGCATTTTCTCATATTACAACGAGTATTCCCCAACCTGTCAGTGGGGAGAGACATATTCGTCACTCAACTACATGCATAAACAAGCCATGCAACCAGTCCTAGCTCGGTTTAGATCATCATTTTGAAACAGGGAGCATTCTACAATTTATCTGCCAAAATCAGGAAACAAACAAAGACAAGATTAAGCTACTCAATTAAGAAAACAAGAAACAAGAAAACTAGATTCCTAACAGCACTCTAGCAGCCAAGGATCAAGAAACATCCATTTCTTGATGCTTGGAATGCCCAAGAACAATCAAGAACTGGAATGTAAAAGAATATGCAAGATCTACACCACAAATCCAGCCTATTTAGTTTACTTGAATGCTTATTCTTACATTAATCCACAAACAAGAAATGAAATCTAATCCACAACTAAAAGCAAGAGAGTAAGCAAGAAATCTAGTTAATCCACAAACACAAAGAAAATCAAAGCATGCTCATAGGAATTTCACTCAAGAACATTTCCATGAATAGGAAGCTTAGCAACCATCAAGAACTCGTGGAAGATCTTCTTTATTCACTCAAGAGAACTTGACAATACATTCAAAGCTCCCTCACAAGAGAGGGAGGCCCTTAAATAAGCAAGAGGGCTGCCCATGTGGAGCCCAGGTGGCAATTCCACTAATTTGGAAAATACAAGTGGAATTTACCCTTCCACTAGAGGTCACCATCAAGAAGTGGCTCACTCTAAATTATTTAAGGGGGGTCTACATTTATTTACAAAGCCTAGAAAATATTACTAGCTCCTACATGGCCGTTCCTTCTCTGGGATACACCATGTAGGCTCACATAGATAATTCACTATCATCCTAGCTAGTAATTTCTCGGCTCTCAGCTTCTTCTGCTCTCCTCCTTCTGAGACCTCCTCGGTCATGGATGAGAGATAATCTATGTCTTCAGCTTGGCTCGGCATTTGGGGATTCTCTAGAATCTGGTAAAATGCCATGATAGGCAAATCCATGAGAGCTGTTTTAAAGAGTGTGAATGACCTGCATTATCTATCAGAACTTCTACACACAAAGTCTAAGGATGGTACAAATGCTACAAAGGTGAAGATAAGAGATGTTGCAACCTTGCCTAACTGCATTGAAGTCCTTCAGGATGCATCAATCTTATCCATAGCGGACTGAAAGTGCTATTAGATTCCATTGAATTGTTGTCTAATGCACGTCTTTTGGACATTCAAACCCGGATGAGCAACTATGCCTGTGAACTCTCGAAATTGTTCGATGGATCAAGCTATAGCCATGAGAGATAGATGTATTAGAGCAGGCATTTTAGGAATCTACATTTCTACTGCGGATTATCAGGCTTGTTTCTACCAAGACGTCTCTCTAGCACCTTTCATTGACGACTTCTCTCAAAGGACTGCTACTTACTTTATAAAGAACAAATCCAAAGCATTCAAGTTCTTCAAGCAATTCAAGGCGTCTGCAGAAAACCAGACCCAGAGGTAAATCAAGGCTCTACGCACAGATGGAGGGGGGGAGTATATCTCCACAGAGTTCAAGGAGTTCTGCAAGGCCAATGGGATACATATATACAACCAGCTACTCACCTCAGTCCAATGGTGTAGCTGAACAGAAAAATCGGACATTCATCGAACGTGCCAAGAGCATGCTGGCCCATGCCTCTCTTCCAAATAAATTTTGGGCAGAAGTTGTTACAACAGCCTTGAATGGCAAGACACCTTATGAGGTGTGGATAGGATCGAAACCATCATTCAAATATATTCGAGTGTTTAGATGCATCGCTTTCATTCAGATCCCTGAAGATCTAAGAAGAAAGCTGGATGACAAAAGCAAGAAAATGATTTTCATCGGCTATTTACCAGATCACAAGGCATACAAGCTCTACAATTTAAATACAGAGAAGGCATTCACTAGTAGAGATGTCATTTTTGTGGAAGACTAGTTCATCGACCACAAGGGAAAAGCTGTTGACAAATCCGACCCAGGGATCGGACACCCAAATTTCGATCCCGGTATTCAACTGTAGAAAAATGACAGTGACTCAGACAATGAGTCAGAACCTCAATGAGTCAATACACATCAGAGGGCCGAAGTTCAAACCAGAAGGTCAAACAGGTCCAGACAGCCTCCATCCAAATTTATGGATGATCCGGCCTGCTACTTTGTGCAGGAATCAACCACCGTTTCTGAGGCAATGTCTACTCCTAATGCTGACCAGTGGAAAGCAACAATGGACACCAAATTTAATTCTTTAATAGAGAATCAAACTTGGATAGTCATTGAGCTGCCAAAGGACCGAAATCCAATTCCATGCAAATGGATATTCAAGGCGAAGTACGACGCTGAAGGAAGGCTGGGGGAGTGTTAGATTTCTTATGCTCAGCCTTAACATATCGTTCAAGTAATGAGCATCCTCAAAACAACCAAAGGACAACAACTTCGGACCTTTGCATCTTTCCAAAACTTAGTTTTTTCTTAAAGCATTTTTTGTTTTTGAGGCACTGTCGCCCTTTTCGCCTTTTTGTACCTGAGGGACTTTTTGTGCCTTAATTATTTTTAAGGCACCTTTGCCTTTTTGGCACTGTCGGGAAAAAACAACTCCTTTGGAAAAAATACGGCACTGTTACCAAATTTCATTTTAAGGACACTGTCGAGTTTTTTCGCATTACTCTACCTTCTAAAAAAATGCGACACTGTGACCAAACTTCATTTTAAGGGCACTGTGGGATTTTTTGCATTTTACTGCCTTCGGAAAAAAATGCGACACTATGACCAAACTTTACTTTAAAGGCACTGTCGGGTTTTTCGCATTTTCTCTGCCTTCGCTTTTCAAAGACACCTTCACGTTTTTCGGATTTTTCCAACAATGGCAGACCGACGTCACCAACTTATCATAAACCCTAAAATAGTTGGACCGCTAAATATCTCAAGGATGCTTGCCAACTTTGTATATATACAAAGACTAGCTTAAATAGCATTCAATGCGTGTAAGATACTTTTTGAAGACACTTGTAAATATATACTACTAGCTGAATCAAGCAATGTAAGTGTTTTTTACATTATAATCAGAGTTCTTCTGTAGCCAGCGTTATCACACTCAACAAGCTGAAGTTATTACTTCAAGTCATTGTACTCACTGTTGATATTAATAAGAGTGCAATTTTTTTGTCTCACTACTGTATTCTTCATTTGTGCAATTTGTATGAATGATTCATCTTGAATATTTCTGCTGCTAACTGTTGTGTTTTCGTTCCTACACGCCTACGCTCAAAGCTTCAAGCTTCTGCTGCCAGTCATCCCCACGTTTTCAGACACTTTCTCCCATAATATGAGAATAATAAATTGAAATAAAATTTAATTTTGTGTGAAAAATTATTTTGTGCGATTGATTTATATTTTGATTTTGAAATATGTGCATAATCTTCATAAGTTTTTATATTATAATTAAAATTCTGATATTAGTTTGTTGGTAGTTTTGAATAAGCATTCAAAAGTTACAACAAATTGATATGATATGTTGATGATTATATTTTTGTTTTATTAGACAACATAATTCATTGATTGATTATAGATGTGATTGTAAATTTTTTGTTCAACATGGTTTTAGTTTATTTTGTTTGAGAGGATGTAAAAATTTCAAAAATTACATCATGACTTCATCGATTAATAATGTTTTATATCATACACAGAACGTGAGAAAGGAATTAGTCTATGTTTGGTTGATTATTACTTTGCAGGTGATTGTCAAAATGTGATTTCATTGAGCAATGAGTTTGTGAACGACTTTGTAACATGAGAAGTGTGCAAAAGGTACAAAAAGGACCAAGAGTGGATCCTAATCTGATCTTCAAGAGGGATTGGTTCTCAGATTACTTGGTCTATCAATCTACTTGAGATTAAGATCAATCTAAATCAATTCTAGACACAAAATCCTAACAAGAACAATCATTAATTGAAGGTAAGTGTACTTTCTGGTTTCACACGTGTGAAACACTATCTGAGTACGGAATCCAACCTAAAAATCAAGTACACATTGATAGAACCTCAAAACAATCAAAACAAATGTAGACAAATGGAGAGAATCACTCAAAATTGCTTCCAAAATCAAGATTGGTGTCTCACAATGATTATGGCCAAATGTGGCTCTATATATACAATAAGTGGGAGCTCATGGTACTGATCATCCCTCTGATCCCACATGTGTGAAGGTGCTTTGTCATATGATGATTCATCATGCAAAACTGACACTTGGACAAAACCTTCTATTTTGAGCACTTTTGGTCCATTTTCCTTCTATATGGAGATCTACTTGGAAATCTTCTAGAAGTCAAAATTTGCCTACTTCAGCTTATTCCACACATGTGACTTGTCCTCTACACGTGGGATATGACACCTAACCAAAGGATGTGGCTCATGCAATCAATAGATTGATGCCATGTGTCATATGTCTAGAAAACTAGTTTTTGGCCATTTTAGCCACTAGAACTTGAATTAAATCATATGTACAACATATATGATTATGGTACATGACAAGTACACTAGTTTCACACGTGGGAACAGGCTCCACACATGTGTGTTTATCTATATACAAGATTTTTGGCCTCTACCAAGCTTATTTTTGCAGTTTTCACACTCCTCCTCAAAAATCTAGCTTGGTAAATCTAGCTTGATGAAAAACATGATGATCTTGAACTTGACTCCATGGGCTGGATTGGTCTTTGCTGCTCCAAAAGGTGTGAAGATCAGTCAATGAGCTTGATGTTGATCTGAAATCACCATATCCATGATAGTGCTTCTTTGATGTTGACATCTTTGATGAACTTGAGAGCTTTGCACCATCCTAGCACCTCCAAAATTGATTCCTTCCAAATTTCATGTAGATGCTTGACTTTGAGGCTTGCTCCTTCTTCATGTGCATGCTCCTTCGTGAGAAAATAAAGATTTTTTCTTGATTTATTAGGATCACAAAGATCTGCCATCATGTTACCACGATCTAGAGAATTAGACTCATCCAAATTGGCAAGAATATGCATGCTATAATAACAAAGTGTTTGCATCATATCTTCGTGCTTGTTTACCATGCTATTCTCAGATCCAATGAGGCTGAATACTTCATTATGGAGATAAGTGTCTTTAGAAGATGATTCACTTACTCTCATAAAGAGTTTACAATTTGCCTCAATACAAATTTTCAAACTATGAGTGAACAAATCACTTTTGCTCTTACATGACTTAAGAGCATACATTTGATGAAATAACCATTTGCTTTCTAATTGATTTAAAATCAATTTCAACCTTTTAAGAACATCATCTATGTTCTCAAGAGAGACTTCATACTCAACTAGTATGGCTTTACTCCAATTTTGAGATGCAATGATCTCACTAAATCAAATTGATTTATCAAATGACATAAGAGAAGTAAGTATGAGATGTATACCACATGAGATATGCTCCTCTTTCCCTTGAAATGTGAGCCACATGGATTCAACCATATTTCTTGATTTTATTTTGGAATCACAATTTGAGAAGGTCTCCCCTCCTCGATCCTTGGCACACTTGAACCTTGAGAAGGATTCTCCTCCTCAATCCTTGGCACATTTGAACCTTGAGATGACTCCTTGAGATCCTCTTCATGGTGCTCCTTTTTTATGGAAATCCGAGACCTCCATGTCTCATAATGATCACAACAAGTATGACCATTCAATATGCACTTCCTATGATTATCAAGATTACTTATGCTAAAAACATAAGTCCAAAAATCACCACAACTTGGCATGATTTTTTCCAATATTGAAATCAAAAGGTATCTCCATCTCAATAAGGCTAAGTACTTGCTTATGGATATAAGTGTCCACTTTGGATGCTTCACTTATTCTCATAAGAAGTTTACAACTTGCCTTTAAGTTTGAAACCTTACAATTTTCATCTTTATGAATGAACACATCATTCATGATCTTATTGAAACCAAAAGATCCTACATTACGAAGATATTTCCATTTCCTTGACTTCATAACTAATGTAAGCTTACAAGGAAAACATATTTTGCTATCTTTTAAGGCATCACACTCAACTAGTATTGCCTTAATCCACCTTTGAGATACAAAAATCTCTTCAAAGCAAAATGGTTCTTCATAAGTTGACATGATAGCATAAATGAAACTATTTTCATTTTGTGATTGCTGCTCCTTATTCTTGATTGATTTCTCTTGGATCATAACAATAAGTTTGAACTTATCTAAAGTTCCAAGCAAAATACTTTCCAAGGACATAAAATAAATCCAAGTTACTTTCATGAAAGTGACATCTATCTTTGCATCTTGAACCAAACAATGCACTTCCAAATGAAAAATTCCAAAATATTTGACATGTGTTGTGATGGACTCTTGAAGACAATTCTTGCGAGTCCTTGTGAGACTCCAAGCCTCATTCACCTTTCCACAAAGGAAACACCTTTCCTTGGACTTGTCCTTCTTGTATTTGCATTTCGAACTTGAAGCTCCATCCTTCTCCTTGGACCCCTTGCTTTGGTTCTTCTTGGATGGAGTGGTCTTCTTTTTGTAGCATCTTGAGAAAAAATATCCTCCCTTTCCACAAAGGTTGCACTTAGGATCCTTTCTTTCCTTCAATAGGGTGCCACCTATTGATGCCATGTGAATAAAAACCTGTGATATGATTCTACAAATGTAATTTGTGACTTTCAAGAGACTCGATTTGAACATCTTCAATAATCTAGAATGATCTACAAAAGATCTAGTCACAAACCTAAGAATCAATCTTCACACAAATGACTAGTCACTTGGAAACGTTGCTTTGATCACTAAGACTTTTAGCACACAATCTTTGAATCAAATAACGAAAGAAATCAGATCCACTCTCCTATTGGACTCATCAAATACCAATGACTCTTTCTTTTGAAAGTTGAAATGGATATGAAAATATTTGACACCTAGATTTTTCTTCTCACTTGACTAGTTTTCTCAACACTTGAGATTCTTGAACAAAAGATGGATTTTTTTTTTTCAAACACATGAAAATCAAACTTAATCACTTCTTTTGAACTCACTCTTGACCAAAATAATCTCACTCTTGAGATTTAGAATGAATTTGATTTGATTTGAAAACAAACTATACCACCAATCTTTCACAAAGCTTAAAAATTAGACAACTAGAGATTCACAAAGATCTCAACCATGCATGAATACTCAAATATGGACTCCTCCTCATTCTAGACATCAAATGGGATCACAAATTGACCCTCACACTCTCACAAAGAAAGTTGACTAGAACTAATTTGAGTTTCATACATACTATGTCAATTTTTGCTCAACAATTGAATTCAATCACTCCTATTGGATTCCACCAATTACTCTACTTTTTAAGACTTGGAATGAAATTCAAAATCAAAAGTTGTGATTTTTCTCACTAAGATATTGTGCTTCAAAGAGCTAATGCCACTTAGAAAGATTTGATCACTTAGGAAGAGACAAACTCTCCACCAATAACAACACAGAATGAGCTTCTAGATCTTGCCCTCTACAAAGGAAGGAACTCTTAGAAAATTGGATCTCTCTCTACACATTTGTCATAGACACCTTAATGACTCTTTTCAAACCTTACAGTCACTCAAACAAATTGAGTAGGGTTGAACAGTGTGACTTGGATCTCAATCTCTTTTCTAGAACTCTCAATTGAAGCCAATCTATGTCAAATTCTACAAAAGATTTGCATAGATGCTCTATATGCACTAGAAACTCTCAAAGGTTTCACTTGGAGGACCGATCCAAAGATGTTTTCTAGCAAATTGATGCTTCTAAACTTGACCCTATCACTCTTGAACAATTCTAGAGTGATGGTACAATGGATTTCAACCTCTCACCTTGCATATCACTCCTTAATCTATGATTTTTAGCAAAATCTCTCTTAGCTTCAACATGCACTCAAAAAATCAGAGAAAATCATTTAATGCTCCTAATTCAAGCTTAAATTTTAATTTTCTGGATAATCTAATCCAAGAACTAATCAAAAGATTAGATTCTCTATAGAAAATGCTTGATTTTGCATTAAAAATCTTTCAAAATGGGTGTGTCAGTCAAATTGTACAAATTTTTGAATTTTCTCAGCCAAAACCGGAGCTGTACGGCCTCACACCTATGAAAAGGGTTCCTACAGCCCACAACAAGATCTAGACCAAAAATTTTGAGGATAGCTATCAAATCCAACTCGCTACACAAAATTTGACTAGTTTCCAAAAAACTGCTAATTTTGGCTTTGATTTGGATTAACCCTATCAATTTCAACAAAACCTCTTGTACTAGGCTCTGATACCATGTGCAAAAAGTACAAAAAGGACCAAGAGTGGATCCTAATTTGATCCTCAAGAGGGATTGGTTGTCAGATTACTTGATCTATCAATCTACTTGAGATTAAGATCAATCTAAATCAATTCTAGACACAAAATCCTAACAAGAACAATCATTAATTGAAGGTAAGTGTACTTTCTGGTTTCACACGCGTGAAACACTGTCTGAGTACGGAATCCAACCTAAAAATCAAGTACACATTGATAGAACCTCAAAACAATCAAAACAAATGTGGACAAATGGAGAGAATCACTCAAAATTGCTTCCAAAACCAAGATTGGTGTCTCACAATGATTATGGCCAAATGTGGCTCTATATATACAATAAGTGGGAGCTCATGGTACTGATCATCCCTCTGATCTCACATGTGTGAAGGTGCTTTGTCATATGATGATTCATCATGCAAAACTGACACTTGGACAAAACCTTCTATTTTGAGCACTTTTGGTCCATTTTCCTTCTATATGGAGATCTACTTGGAAATCTTCTAGAAGTCAAAATTCGCCTACTTCAGCTTATTCCACACATGTGACTTGTCCTCTACACATGGGATATGACACCTAACCAAAGGATGTGGCTCATGCAATCAATAGATTGATGCCATGTGTCATATGTCTAGAAAACTAGTTTTTGGCCATTTTAGCCACTAGAACTTGAATTAAATCATATGTACAACATATATGATTATGGTACATGACAAGTACACTAGTTTCACAAGTGGGAACAGGCTCCACACATGTGTGTTTATCTATATACAAGATTTTTGGCCTCTTCCAAGCTTATTTTTGCAGTTTTCACAAGAAGTTTGATATGACGTCGATTTGTTGGAAATGGAAGTTACTACACGAGGTAGTGAAACACAACAAGTTGGTTGCACAAAGCAAATCGCCTACAGATTAGATGCAAGGATGCAATGTAAAGAAATAAATTGGAGAGAGGTGTTAGGAAATGTCAAAGATAGTTTATAGATGAAAATTATTTAATGATTTTCTAACATTACAAATATTCATTATTATTTTTATATTTGAATATTTATTATGTCCCAATCTTAGAATCAAGTCACAATATTATGCATAATTTTTAAGATAGTAGATTTTTAATTATTGCAATCAGTTTTCAAAAGTAAATTTGATTATGTGATATTTACGCTTTCACATGCACATTCACAATTGCGTAAAAACAAACATCACAATTTGCTATGTATGGATTGATGGTAGTAGTAATAAATTTTACAATTCTCAATTTCACAATTAAATTCACAAAAGTGATCACAATTTGTGCAGTTAAATACTCACAATATCACAATCTGTATTAACAAATTTCATCATAAATATGTTTGAGTGATCACAAATACCATGATTTGGTACTCACTAATTTCATGATTTGAGATAATTAATGAAATTCACATTCGATATAAAAACAAATCACTATTTATTATTTACGATTGAATATTTACAATTTCAATATTTAGAAAAGTTGACATTTTTTATTCACAGTTGCACTATTAAAATTATATCAATCAAAGTATTCAGAGTTTCAGGATCAATATTCACAGTTTCACGATCAGTATTCACAGTTTCACGATCAATATTCATAGTTTCACGATCAGAATTCATAGTTTCACGATCAGTAACCACAATTTTATAATCAGTATTCACGATATCACAATCAGTATTCACGGTATCTGAGAGTACGTTTTGAATGTCCGAATGGTATACTACATGGAAATCCAAATACCATCTTAGATGTAAAACAATAATGAAATATCATACGTTAAGCCAACAAAGATTTTGTTTAGTTTAACATTCGTCTAACCAAAATGCTAAATTTTCAATTTGAAAGACATGTTCTTCCAAATTTTGCTTATTTGAAAAAGTAAAATCTTCCTTAATTTAGCATGCATCTATCCATTATATATTGCTACTCTTAGATGCCAAGTCTCTCCTTAGAAATGAGGAATTCACATCTCTAAGAGGAACGACATACTTGGGATAGAACCTTTCTTGTATATTGTACTAAGGTCTAACACACACACACACACACACACACACACACACACATGGTGCCAAAGTTTTTCTTAGGCATGATGCCAAGAAGAAAGAGGAGGTGAAGAGATATACCTCCAAGTGAGTGAGATATAGCAAGAACGATCTCCTACAACACCATCAATTGTAATTGTATCTTTAAGGTCCTTCACTTCCTCGGACAACCTTATGGCAACAGCACCCACATTTTTTTCAAGGTTCTTTATTTTTGTTGTATCAAAAATCGAAACAACATCTTGGCCTTGGTGATGGAGACATGCAAGGGCAAGTTGTCTTGGCATAGCATTTTTTCTTGCTGCTATGGCTCTCAAGCTCTCGTATAAAGCGATGCTGATTGTTGTCCATATGAAACTTATTACGACAGTATTGGGCAATTGAACTCCTTGAGTTTGAAGTCATGAACTATTTTTTACTTCATGCAAGCAAATGACAACTATATAATCATGTTTTAGAATATTACATTAAAGGCTCTCTTTTGCATGTGAATATCAAGTAAAAGATTTTCTCTTTTGCATGAGGCAACTTCGGTGCATTGAGGACACATGCATCAATGATAGGTTGACAATGTCTAATCACTCACTATTCGCATGTCTCGTCTTTGCATGTCTTGGTAGAATTTTCAATGGCAACAAATACATAATATTTTAGCCCTCAGCCAAAGTCTAAGTTTAGAATGTCACCATATATTAGCCTTTGAAGGTTGACACATAGTATTGCCTTTGCAAGGCAAGGCCAAAAATTCGGATTGGTGTGCCAGTTCGGGATGGAGCAAAGGAGGACAAGAGAGAGCAATCTGAGTGAGTGAGTGAGAGAGAGAGAGAGAGAGAGAGAGAGAGAGACTAAAGGAGGAGCGGAAGAGAGCAGTGATTCAAAGCATTACTCAATCGAGAGAGAGATAGAGGCCAAAATATGATGATAGCAACACAGACCTAGAAGTCATGTCCGTGTGTCCATCTAACCAGTAACATCCTCCTATTATACACCCTCGAACATACTCAAGTAAAATGTCATTTCAACCATGGAGTCATAAAACAAAGATCAAAACATATCATTTCATTTATTCTCAAAAGTGAGCTTCCAATAGAAGAATTAACAATGTCTTTGTCAGCACCGAGAGAAGTTTTTGGTTCAACTTCTCAAGTATATGTGCTATTTAGCTTTCGTTCTGTTCATCTTATTTTGATAAGTTAACTTTGAAATTTGAATCATAAAAGACGATATTTTGATGTTCAAAGTTGCTGAGTAGCAGCAGAATGATCCAACCTAAGTTATCAAACCCCGGCAACAGCTTTCAGGCACACTTGAGCCTCTGTACTCTGTAGGTAATGAAAAGAAATAACTGGTTAACAGGAGGGAAAGAAACCCAACCAGTTACCTTTGTAATGCTTGCTGTATAGTAATGGATGAGATAGTTTGTCCGTACAATGTGGAGATGTTTAGCCCAGTTTGCAAGGCACGGGCACCCTCTCATTATAAGGTTATGCATACACTTGCCGCATCCCCTCAGCAGGCCAATATAGACTCAATTCCTGTGAAAAAACCTACTTGTATTCTCGAACCGGCTAAAAGAAAGGATTTTTTGCCGGATATAAAAAAATGGAGCTTACTTTGTGAATTTCCTGAAATGTGAGTGCTCCAAAGAAGAGCATAATTCTTCCTGCTTTGAAAGCATAGCTTGCAAAGTTGTTTTCACATCTAGAAGTTCAGACGCAAGTACTTGGATGCACTCAATACTTGTTACCATCGGATCTACTTCAGTAGACAGTATACCAGTCTGACTCAGTAACCTTGTTCGAATGTATTTCGTCCTTTTTGACTCTTCTTTATGTCGGACTTTCATTCGGGAAGAAGTAAGGCTTGTAATAGGTTTCTGTTCTTGAAAAGCATCCCAGGATTCCGAATTCTCGGAAGCATCATTCGGACATGATGAATCCAGGAATGCACTTCGCAGGAAGTGAGGCCTCTCGATCCGCCATAGCATGAGATAATAAAAAGACCGAAAAATAGACTTTATAACGGTCCAAAGTCTGAATACAATATACAGCATTGACCAGGATTTGCATATTATCACATCCTCTACCCTCTCGACATCTGCACTGTTGACAACATTGAAAATAGCTTGTCCAGCCGGTTCAACAGGGTTCGCTCCATAGGCCCTCTTATCGTACTCCTCAACATTCTCTTTTCTCTGTTTGACATTTAGATGATGATCGTGAAGAGTTTCATCATTTGGGAGAGAACTCAACAGGAATTTATCAGACATATCCACGATTGGCTGAGAAGTTGATCCTTGCAGAATATCAAACCCTTTTCCGTTGAGAAGGGCTTCTGTACCGTAAGGAGTAGCATCTCTTTCAGGCCTTGAACTTGTGATAATGTTCCTAAGAGTCTGAGCCTTTCCTTCTGACACAGCTTTCATAATATCTGGATGCTTCCAAGGCCCTTTGTCAGAACGAAGGCAACCGAGTTCGCCGGAACAGGTGCACGTCCCACCCCAAAACGTTGGCAGCTGAGTTGAGTCTATGTACTCGAGCAACTTGCTCTGATAATTGCTCCCTATCATACTTATCTTCTTTGTTGTATGCGGATCGAGAAAACCTTTCACAGTGTTCCAGAGCAGCCTGAACCCGGGACCAGCATTGATGACAAACATCTTGTGTAGAGTTTCAGGATAATTGTTGCTGTCAATCTTTTCCAAACTAAATACAACATCTCGCGCAGCTTTGGTGAAGTTCTTGAGTCCCACACCTGCAACGTCCAAGATGGTTATTGTTGAATCTACATGCCTCTTTTCTGCTATAGAGCATGCGGGAAATCTCTTATTCAGAGTTATCTCAAATTCTCGAACACGATATCTTAGGTATCTCTCTAGCGTAGTAACCTGTAACAGCTTGTTTGGCTCCACTTTCCCTAATCTCTCAATGTAAATAGGTCGTCCCTCTTTATCAACTCCGTGATGACCCTGAGGGTAGCATTTTTTCACCTCATCGTATTCATTGAACTGAAAATCCTCTACTATAGTATCAGCACCATATTCTTTGCGCCACTGCAGCATATCCAACCACATGCTTTTGGTCTTATAAATATCAAACCTTCGAGCCCTAAGAAATCTGAGAAGAGTATGGTAGTCATCAAGTTTTTCCGGAAGTAAGTTGTCTGCAAAGAGAATTTCACGGAAAACCTGGACAGCCTTCTGCTCCTCAATATCACGAACATCTTCGATGGCAACAGGCTTGCTTCTAAAATAAGACTTGTTACTCTTATTCTTAGTCCAGGATAGCGTCCGAAATTTCGATGGTGAAAGCACAGCTTTCAATGCTCCCCGCATCCGAGTAGCAGTTCCGCTCTTATGCTGTTGCCTTTCCTCTCTCTGGTTTAAGAATTTATGCTTATTTTTCTTTTCCTCATCAGACTCTTCTGCAGGATAAACTTGACTTCTTTCCATCTTTAACATATGTTCTTTGATGCCGTATGAGCCTGATTTCACGTCCTCGTTTGCCTGTCTATTGCCTCTTTCTCTTCTTATTCCAAAACATCAAAGCAGTCATAGCCATCATAAAGAACATCACAGAAGTTCTCTGCCACCACAAGCGGAGTGAGACATCCACCAAAAAACTCAACAATCTGCCTTTCTTGCACTCCAATTACCCTATTAAAAGAATCACTGCAATAATCTCGACACTGCATTTGCTTTCTGAGCTCTGAGAAATGGTTTCTTCGCATTGATATCCTAAGCATCACAAGAACTGCCTCAGAGTTATATCATACCAGGTTCCGACTTCTTTGTTTTATCTTCATATCACACTCATACGGGAGATGACAAATTCAAACAAAGGTGCTAAATACACATCTCAATTGCGAAAGCACCCGACAGGTTTGTAGGCATATCCAAATTCTGACTTCTTTGCTTTATCTTCAATATATAACAATCATAAGACAAGAGATCAGAAATTTAAACAAAGGTGTTACAATACGCTTCTCAATTGAAGAAGGCAAAAGAAATCCCTACCCAGAAACCATCGCTGGCGTCCATTGATTCAAGATCCAAGCATATTCTTCATAAATTGCTGCAATACGCAAAGTTTGCATTCACAGTTTATTATTGATGGGAGGAAAAATGGATCAAAATCAGTGAAGAAGACGCAAGCCGTGCCGACGTAGCTCTACTCCGAACACGAGACACCTCTTCGTACATTTTCGCCCAACTCCAATCAAGGCTTAGGTGGTGTGGAAGTTGAAATTGGAACCCACCCCTAAATCTCTCTCCTCTCTTTTGGGTTTCTTCTTAGTTTTTGAGTGGTCCTAGTGACACTCAATGTCACGAGAGTGTATTCCACCACCACCAATGGTGTAGTGGTGGCCCATAGATCCTTGGGCAATGCCCATCTCCATTGAGGGTGGTGCAAAATACGTTGCTCCCTCAATGTCAATGAGATAGATGACGTCTCTTGGATTGGACCAGACGCTTAGGGTGTTTTAGCACACAATGGGGTGCAATAGCTATGATGAGTCACACATATCCTCTCATGTGTTTCCTTGTTTTTTCGTCTTCATCTCCATTTCACACCCAAATGTGCATAGTGGATCTCTTGGCTTGCATTTCGAAACCTTCATCTCCATTTTGCACACAAATGTGCATAGTGGATCTACATACCTCTCATGTGTTTCCTTTTCTTTCCGTCTTCATCTGCATTTCACACCCAAATGTGCATAGTGGATCTATTGGCTTGCATTTCAAAACCTTCATTTCCATTTCACACACAAATGTGCATAGTGAATCTATTGGCTTGCATTTCGAAATCATAGAGATGCAATTTCATTTTTAGCCTTTCCAGTCAAAAATTTATTATTTCAAAAAAACCATTGAAGCATATTTAGTCATGAAAGCTGCTTAGAATTTTCACCTTTTCACCTTAAAAGTAGATGTCCACCCTTCAAAACATAGGCTTGGTAGGAGGGCCCGACATCTTCACTTGCCCAAAGTCAGCATTTTTTATGCCAGGTCATCTGTCACATGGGGGTCGTCACTTTGATATGTGAAATGGGTAGTCCTTCCTATCTTTTCTCTCCAATGAGCATTGAGTTTATTGTTAAATGGACATGCCTTAGGCCTGTGTGTGAAAACACTCTTATTGTCATGGTCCTAGCGTCACTAACTAGTTGAGGTACATAATGTCTTTTAAGTTGACTAAAACCGTATCGTGTTCTACAAGTCTCATGATCCGTAACTCTCAAACTCACATGTTAATACCTTACAAGCACAGTCACGCTCACACTGCACATAAGGTGGATCGAAAAGAAAGTCAAGCGGATCAGGACTAACAAGGGAGGAGAATACATCTCCAACCGATTTACTGACTTCTGTAAAAGTTGAGGCATTCTCCAGTAAAAGTTGAGGCATTCTCCACAGGAAGACAACAGCCTACACACCACAACACAATGTAGCGGAGAGGAAGAACAGAACTCTCATAGAAGTTGCAAGATCTATGATGGCCTACTCGAAGGCATCAAGATCACTATGGGCTGAGGCAATAGCTATAGCTGCCTACCTACAGAACAGGACAGGCAAATCAAGCGTTGCTCATATTACTCCACACGAGGTATGGTGGATAAGCAAGCCCAATCTTGGTCATGTTCGGATCTTCGGATGTGTAGCATACACACACATACCAGACAAGAAGAGGAAGAAGTTGGACAAAAAGGTGGACCAAGGATTCTTGGTTGGCTATGATATACACTCTACATACTACAGAGTATACATATGTACGGTCAACGAATCAGGGAATGTTGACGCGGACGAGGAGCTACAAATCTCTCACTTCGCATTTTACATGAAGTGGCTTTCTCTCACTTCGCAAATTCTGGGAAGTGCCTGGAACGTTCCTCATTGAAAATAGATGACCTTCAAGATTTTTCTCTCTCTTCGAGATTTTGCAAAAACCCGACACTATCCTTAAAAAGCTAACATTGTCCTTTAAAAATGTGACAGTGCCCTTAAAAGTGTGAAGGTGTCTTTAACTTCTGAACTACACATAAGTTAACTCCTTCAAATAGTTGAAAGGAAGAAGCCGAAGGCAAGAGTCGCATTTTTTGAGAAAGTGCAAAAAAGCCGACATTGTTGAAAAATAGTTAAACTGTTCAACTATGTTGAAGTGTCGCATTTCAAAAAAATGTGAAAAAGCCAACACTGTTAAAAACATCGTTCATTTTTACATACTGTTGCGACACTTAGAGTATTTCTGTAGACTGTTGAAAAAGTAATGTATCTCTGCAGACTTGTTCTAAATGCTAGTTCCTGGAAGTCCTCGAAGATGGCCAAGTCCTCAATGATCTTAAAACAATTGAACTTAACATTTGAACATGAAAATATGATAGGATTGGTTACCCTTTGTTGGAGATCAGCCAAAAGCCAGTTGTAGACGTTCTTCAAATAGTTTGGTCGTCTAAGTTGCGATTCCTGCAGGTATTAGATGAGCAGACGTAGAACCAAAGTTGGTTTCACCTGACCCTAGATTAACGATCAATAAACGTGCAAGAAGAATCTTGAAATAGAAATAGTCATTCACCAAGGAGACAACTGTGGACTTAATTTCCAACAGATCCCTCATACAATATGGCAAAATCTCGAGTTCCAATGATGTACCTCAAAACTCGTTTTCCTAGCTTGCAATGCTCCTCACTAGGATCTTGCATGAATTGACTCGATCTTCCAACACAATAACTTAGATCTGGTCTAGTAATGGCTAGATAGATGAGTGAAACAACTAGCTTTCTATAGAGAGTAATGTCCTTGAAAGATCTTTCACTACCTCTTATAGTTAGCTTTACATGAGACTCCATAGGTGTATCACTAGCTTTTGCATCTACCATATGAATCTTTCTAGAATAGAATTAGTGTACTTCTCTTGAAAAATGAAAGTAGATTGAGAAAATATAATCACTTCTATTCCCAAAATGTAATGTAAGTTACCAAGATCATGCACCTCAAATTCCTTCTCAAGAGCACTCTTGATATCCTCCACATCTTGATTGTCTCCACCACTCAAGATGATATGGTAACATCATTTCCAACAAACCTATAATAAAGTGAATGATCATACTCACTCATAACAAAGCCTTGAGAGAGTAAAAAAGTGTTAAGCTTAACATACAAGCTCCTTGGTGTTTGCTTAAGGCCATACAAACTCTTTTGTAGTAGACACACATGATTTGGCTTTGTTGATGAAATATAGCTCTCGGGTTGCTCCATGTACACTTCCTCCTCAATATCACCATTATAGCATCTCAAAAGGTGTTATTCCATCCAAAATTGCACTCGGCCACCTATTTCACAAGAAATTCGCACACAACAAAGCTTGATCCCAAAACGGTTTATCAAGATTAGCACTTAACCTCATGGCTTTAGCACTTTCACATAAAGTCCTATTCTTCCTTTCAGCCACTCCATTTTGTTGTAAGGTCCTTGATTTTGTATACTCCCTCTTGATCCCATGCTCATCACAAAAGTCTTTGAACTTGGTAGTCACCACCATTGTCACTCCTTAAGCACTTGATCCTTGTGAAAAATTGGTTCTCCCTTGCATTCTTGAACTTAACAAAGACATTATACACTTCATCTTTGCACTTTAGTAGATAGATCCAACAAAATCTACTAAAATCATCTACAAAATCTACTAAAACATACATCTTAGCTCCACTATTGCTAATTGTAGTAAATACATGAATATCCGAATGTACAATTTGAAAAAGGCTTTGTAGATCTAGATGTAGACCTAGCATAAGGTGGGTAGGGCACCCAACTTGGTTGGACACACCAAAATTGAACCATATGTAGCTTGTTTGATCCAAAAACTCAAGAAAAGGCTTGCCAATCTTGTCTATTTGAGACCTAGAAATTTTTTTGAGGTCATAGTCACATAGTTTCAAGCAAACCACTTTGTATTTGAGTGTTTTGTTGATGATTTGAGTGCTTTCCACGTGCTTGAGTAAGGTTGACCCAAAATTTGTCCTTGCTTCATCCTTGAGTGATTGGTAGAGCTAGTGAGATAGATCTCACACCAAGTTGCAAGACCTCATATTGGAGTTGGTAAAAAACCTTTAATGGATCCATTATTGAGAGAGAAGCAACACCTTTTGATCCATTACAAGACATCTTCTCAAGATTTTATGGCTTCCATGGGTTCCTTTCTCTTGGAGTCTAGTGAGAGATTAACCACCTCCAATTACTCTATTTGGAAGGTGAGAATGGAGTCGATTTTAATCCTCTAGGATGTAAGGAGGAGCCTCAATTGCTTCAAGAAGTCCAACAGTACAAGAAAAGCGCTAGGATAAAGATGAATATCTCAAATAAAGTGTTGAGAGAAATTGGTGCTTTGCACCTCGGCCAAGGACGCTTGGGACACACTCAAAGCCATTTATGAGGCCAAGAATACCTCTAGAATCCTCACTCTAAGGAACCAAATCTTCCAAAGTTTCCAAAGAAGTGATGAGAGTGTTTCCAAGTATTTTTTGAGAGTCAAAGACATTAATAGAGAGCTTGCATGCATTGGAGATCACATCAATCAAAGTGAGCTTGTGCAAGTCATCCTCAAGGGCTTGATAATCTTGTCCAATCATATGCTATCAAAGAGGAGCTACCAAGTTTGGAGGCCCTACAAAGAGAGCTTATTGTTGAAGAGTGTAGACAAGAAAACAAGCTTATGAGGATGGGCAAACTCTCAATCAACAATGATGGTGATGGCAAAGATTTATTTGTCAAAGACAAGCACAAAGGGAGGAGAAACATCAACAATTCTCCAACAAAGACAAAGACAAAGACAAAGACAAAGACAAAGACAAAGATGGAGAGGAGGAGAATTCCTCTCAAGATTCTACATCAAAATGGAAGAAAAAGAAGATCAAATGTTTCTTTTGTGACAAGAAAGGCCATTATGCCACAAATTGCTTCAAGAAGAAAAACCAATTCAAGCAAGCCAACATCTCCAATGAGAAAGAGAGTGATGCAAATGAAAGTGATAGAGAACAATCTCTTATGGTATCAAGCTTCTCTTCTTCTCCTTTCAGAATAGATGGTATGTGGTATATTGATAGTGGATCTAGCTCTCACATGTGTAGCTCCAAAGAATATTTTTCCTATTCCCTTAAAATTTGCATCCTCTAAAGTATTGTCTCTCAATAATGTGCTCTTTGTTCCAAAGCTCACTAAGAATATTATTAGTGTTGGCCAATTGCTTGATAATGGCCTTGATGTCAAGTTTCATACTGACACTTGTGTAATCAAAAAAGAAGATGAGATTATTGCATGTGGATCTTGATTTGGAGGCATCTGCAAATTGGATCCAAGAGAGAGTGCTAGCTCTTGTGATATTGCATATGTGACCAAGCTTTCCAAAGAAGAATTATGGCATAGAAGATTGGGCCATCCCAACTTCAAATCTATGCACTCTATGGTCAAATAAGCCAAAGCTATTGGTTTGCCAAAGACTCTATCCAAGGATATCAAACCTTGTGTCAAGCCTTGTGAAGCATGTGCTATTGCAAAGTCATATTAGGATGCCAAATCCAAATATCAAGACTCGTCATCAATTGAGCTTGTGCACTCGGATGTCCATTTCTCATCATGCAAAAGCAAGGGAGGAGCCACTTGCTTTGTCACCTTTATTGATGACTACACAAGATATACATGGTTGTATCTTCTATCTTCCAAAGCTATGGTGTTTGATTGTTTCCTCAAATTCAAAGCTTTTGTTGAAAAGCAATTCACTTTCAAGATCAAAGCTTTGAGATGTGATGGTGGTGGAGAGTACATTTCTAACAAGTTTCATGATTTTTGTGAGCAAGAATGAATCAAATAGAATTTTCTTGTGCCTATTCCCCTTCTCAAAATGGGGTGGTCGAGAGAAAGAATAGAGCTCTACGTAAATGTGCCAAAGCTCTAAGAATTGAAGCATCCTTGCCTGAGCATTTTTGGAGAGAGGCCATCAATTGTGCCAATTATCTATGCAATAGACTCCCTCATCTTGCTCTTGGAGGAAAGACACCTTATGAGATGTTTCATAAAGAAAAGCCTAAGGTTGATCACCTTAGACTCTTTAAATGTATTTGATTTGCTCATGTCCCTTTGGAGACTAGGAAGAAGGATGATCCTAGCTCAAGCAAAGGAGTTATGGTTGGATATTCATCTACCAAGAAGGCTTACAGAGTCTACATACTCTCTACTTGCAAAGTTATTAAAAGTAGAGATGTTATTTTTCATGAAGACCAAAAGATCACCTTGGATGGGGCCGAGATCAAAGCATCTCATGATACATCTTCTATTAACTCTAGTGATGACAATCAAGATTTGATGGGGTCGAGGCTTGAGGAGGATCATCCTCATGCATTCACACCAAAAAGATCCATGAGAGAGAGAGATCCGAGCCCAAGAGGCTCTCATACATTGATAAAGGCAAGCAAGTGGATGCTGAATCCACCAATTATGCATTTTTTTATCTCTCATGAAGAGCCAAGTCGTGTCCAAGATGCACTCCATTCAAAGGAGTGGTATGAAGATATGAAGCAAGAGCATGATGCTTTGATTACCAACAACACTTGGGAGCTAGTGAATCCACCCACCAACAATCACATTATTGGATGCAAACGGGTGTTTAGAATCAACTACTACAATGATGGTTCTATCAACAAGCTCAAAGCAAGGCTATGTGCAAAAGGCTATGCTCAAATTCAAGGCCTTGAGTATGAAGACACCTTTTCACCTGTTGCAAAGATGGTGACTATAAGGGATCATCATCTATTGCTTGCTACTTCAAGTGGAAAATGTTTCAACTTGATGTCTCTAATGCTTATCTTAATGGGTATCTTGAGGAGGAGATACATATGGAGCAACCACAAGGCTTCATCAAGCAAGGTGAGGAATCCAAGGTTTGCCTACTTTAAAAAAGCTTATATGGGCTCAAGCAAACCCCAGGATCATGGTATGTAAGGCTCAACTCATTTCTCGTCTCACTTGGATTTGTTCTAAGTGACTATGATCCTTCCATGTACATAAAGTTTTTAATAGTCATCTTGTCATTCTTCTCATCCATGTAGATGACGTTATCTTATGTGGAAGTAACATCTCGGTCCAAGCCCTTGCCAACAATCCTATCTTTCATGCAAGGAGAATGCTTATTGAAGTTTCACATCATTTCGTAAGGAAACTCGAGAGTGCTTTCATCAAGCTTAGATCCAACCTTGGCTTGATTCCAATATCTATTTTATTTTAAAATATATATCTTTTTAGGAGGAGTGTGAAAAAATATAGAAAGCTATCTATGTTGAGTTAGGGGGTATGTTGACTTTTTGTGTCAATCCACATGTTAGTGGGTGATTAGGCCAATTTTGGCATTAGAGGCAATCGAGCAAGTGCACATGTAAAATGATTAGGCCAAAACTAGAGTTTGATGTGGCTCGAGCTAGCTTAGGCTTGCTACAATTGTCATGATGAGATGGATGTGTAACACTTCCCTGTGTTGGCATGAGATCTTGTGACCAATCAAAAGAGAGAAATCCACAAAATTGGTCCAATCAAGTTTGAGGGCTCATATGTCACCAAGCCAATCAAATTTAGAGGAGGTAAAAAAGAGGTCCAATCACAAATCACTCCTCCCTACCTCGAGTTCCTATTAGTATGTATGATAGATCATTTCTACACTTAGTTTTTTGAGATTATATGAGAACTTTTCTTGGTTTCTCTCTCTACCTGAGAGCTTGTAGTTGGTTTCTCTCTCTTTTTAGAGCAAGGCTTGGCTTGTTTATACTTAGTTTTTTCATCCACAAGTCTCCCACATGTGTGAATGTACTTTGGTGAATGATTTATGCATGTTGCATTGTACTCTTGCCTTAGATTTGTAAGATAGATCTTGAAATTCAATCTATAGTTTGATCTTTGTGTAATCACCCACATCTTAGGAGATCAATCACACTTTTGGGGTGTCCCACATGTGTGAAATTTAACAGAACATTAGTTTGTCTAATAAATCAATTATTAATCAGAATTTATACTAATTGTAAAATATCTTTATGAGTATGTTGATTTTCCATATGCACTTTTTATGATTTCTTGTGCAGGTAGAAGGTACTTTGTCTGCAAAAATGGATCAATAATCTAGTTCCAAAAAATTTAAGAGAAACCTTTACTTCAAAATAAAACGACACGTTGATGTAGAAAATCCTAGGTATGTTCAACAATATCAGTAAAAAAGAATTTTAAACCTTCAAAAAATCTCAAAAAAACAACGTGATTTGAAAGCTTTGTCATAAACATGTACATGCAAACTTAGACAAACATTTCAATTGTGGTTTTCTTTTAGAGATTGCAATTAAAAACAATTGAAGAAATAATGTATTTTCATGCTCCAACTCACAATAACTTCTAGAAACTCATCATAGTAGCTTACCGTTATTGCGTCAAAGCTAGAAAAAATAATACTTGCTGATGTAGAAGATTTTATGCTCTCTCAACAAAATAATCGAAGTACTATATGAACCTTAATTTTTCTAGTATATATGATTAATTGATCTCACCTAATTTATAATATTGTGAAAAGTTTCAAATTTGTTGTCTTCTGTGCATTCTAGTTGTGCTAAGGAAATATATGATATTGTGCTAAGGAAATATATGATATTGTTATAGGTGCATTCTAATTGTGTTTAGTGGAGTCAAGTGTTATAAAAAGTGTTGGATAATTAGAATTATAATATTCGTCATACAAGTTGAGTTGAAGCCTATTGCTAAATAACTACAATTGACATGTATAGACTCCATGCTAAACATTCTTCATAGTAACTTGTCCCCATAAAGGGGAGGCCATGTTTTTCTTGGTTGTATATGCTAGAAATCATATATTGATTATGGACAAAATTTACAAGAAATATGAGTAAAAATGCTATAGGGCCACTAGAGGCCTACAGAGAAGAAGAAAAAAAAACAAGAAACTCTAAAACACCACATCACGCAACCAGGCTATTAAATATCATGAGCATGTATAATGTTAACTCTTTGAGCAAAGTTAAGGAGACTGGATATGGGGATGTTTCTAGGCCTTCCCATGAAGTTAATTTTGTTCCTTAGTAGCCAAATGCTCCACACCATACACGTCTTGCAAGCCTTCTTTACTATGAAACTCTAGCCTTCTTTACCACAACCATAAAGTACTATTCATCAACATTTATCTAGACAAGACATTTGATTGTTTGAGTCAGAATTGGACTGTTTGTTTGCTTACAACTCAAAATCTTTTGAAACTAAATATGGTAGGCTTAATAAAGATGGGGGGGCTCCTAAAAAAATGGGTTACATTCAAGCTTTTGCATAACCTTATAGTCAAGCTTTTGTTAAAAGTTTTTCTATTAAGCCTAATAATTGAAAAGCATAGCAAAGCTTGGAGTATGTGCAAAGCTTCCTTTGTACTTTTTTGTACTCCAAGGCTTTTGTACCTATGTACTAAATTAAAATCAAGCTTTAAAAACTTTTGCAAAACATCTTCTTGTAGTCTGCACACTGTCTGTGCAGAGCCCGTTGCACGTGTACGACCACGTGCATGGGCCTAACAAAAAACAATCTACAGCTTTCAAAAAAAATTGAAAAACAGTCAAAGCTTTTGTACCTATGTACTTAATTAAAATCAAGCTTTAAAAACCTTTGCAAAACTTGTTTTAGCAAATTGTAGTTTGCACATTGCCTGTGCAGAGCCTACTTGCTCGTGTACGGCTACGTGCATGGGCCTAGCAAAAAAAAATTTGTAGCTTTCATTTTTTTTGAAAAACAGTCAAACTAGACTATTTTTGAAAACAACTAGTAACCAGCATTTTTTTTGACCATTTTTCTAAATTCAAAACTTGGATGATAGAAAATCGTAAAAAAAATTTAGCCCTAACTAGCATAAGAGGCTCATTTTCTATCCAAACGATGTCGAAATCGAATGGAACGAAAAACAATGTTTTTCACAACAATTCGACCATGCAGATGAGCTTTCCAAACCCACCTTATTTGAATTTTTAGCCAACCAAAATAGAGTTAGAATGATTTCACCTATAATACCAAATGTTATAATCCCCATCGTCGAAGCCGACCTACGTAAGGACACAATCATGTGACAATGCTCTAAAAATGCCCATCCATAGAGATACTACCATCTTACCCTCGTGCAATGGAGCTATAGACCACCATCAAGCATGCTAAGGTTTCTCCCATGCTACAACGTCTCATACCACTACAACCCTCGCATACCTCCATCTCTTAACAAGATAACGTCCTGGCCTAACCACATGGAAGGGCTCTTCATTCTCCAAGTGAGAATGAATGCTAGCTCATGGAGATCCACCTCTATATACATAATATAGGTGGGGCCCAACATGGTCACATCATCATCAACACACGTTAGTTGTTGTGCGCACCATCGTAGGTCAATAGCTTTGGGCTACTTTGTGCCAATAGAAGATTGACACATGGCATCCAAATGATCTATAGCTCCAGACCAACATCCTATCTTGTATAATGAGACAATCACCTCAGGTAGGCTATTATGTTCACTTATGAATACGTAACACTATGCCCTTGCTAGGAAGCATTGATGACCTATATATATAGAAGAATAGTAACTAGTTTATTAACTGATTTACAATATAAGAAACTGTTATTAAATAATAGTAGCTTAAACTAATTAAATGAGGTCCATAGAGTGTGGATTGTACTCCAGGCAGCTATGGCTTGAAGGTCCATATTATATAGACATTGGTATACTAATTTTTGGATTCAGAAGTGGCCTTTTCTCAAATGCAATGATTCAATTAGCCTGGGAAAAGCAAGAGCTGCATTTTGTATAATACCATGAGAATGCAAATTGATTTTTTTTAAGTTGGCATTTTCATTGACGAGTCATGTTGGGAATCAAAGGTGCGACGTGATAGTTCGTGGTGGGTGAGAGCGGAAAGGGTAGAATTGCATTGGAGAAAGCTAGTAAATGTGATTAATTTGCAATGAGGCATCGTGAAACTCTTGATTGGCAAGAATTGAGAGAGGGAAACCAATTGTAGGTGAGATCCGGGCATTATGCCAAGTTATGCCAGTGAATATGGAAGAATGGCATGGGGCTTCTAGTTCAACTTTTCGGAAGTTAGAACCTACCAAGGTCAAGGACACTTGGAGCGGAATCTCAAGTTGAGAATTGACAATGGCAAATCAATTTGATGAGCCAATCAAAAGTTATAACCTTTCTAAAATACAAATGTACAAATGTCCATGCATGTGCCAATATAAGTTTTAGTTTGCTTTGCGTGTTACATTTGGCAAACTAAACTTTATGCATGTGAAGCGACTCGAGTTTCTACTAGGCCAAATTTGGCTTTTTCACATTCTACAACTACATGCATGATGAAAAACTTCATCAAAGTCAAGATAGATGGCTTTTTGATTTTCAACACTCCTCCTAAAAAGTTATTTATTTGACTTGAACATTGATCTTGGAATAAATCCAAGGTTGGATCTATGCTTTTTAATGAAGGAATTTTTTCTCAAAGGTTTGGTGAGTAGATCGGCAATACATGATGATGTGTCAATATGTTCCAGTCCTCCAATGAGCTTCTCTCTCTCAAAATGGTGTGCAACTTCGATGTGCTTGCTGCCGAAATATTATCACACTTGATCATTGGTAGATCATCTTCCTTGATAGTCTTTAGCTCCAAAAGTAGTCTTTTGATCCATAACACTTCTTTTGTTGTAGTTGTAAGTGCTTTATATTCGGCTTCACATGATGAGAGATATGGTATCTTGCTTTTTAGAAAGCCATGATATTAGATTTCCACCAAGATATATAACATATGCACTTGTAGACTTTCGATCCACTTTGTCACTAGCAAAATCCGAGTCTGAGTAGCCAATGATGGATAAATCTTCACTCTTGTAGAACAAACCATAATCATAAGTTGAAGATATGTATCTTAGTACCCTTTTGGCCATTTTCCAATAAGGAACTGTAGGATCTTGCATTGATTGGCTCAATTTATAAACACTAAAACTCAAATTGGGCCTACTTATTGTAAGCCATATTAAGGAGCCAATAAGACTCTTAAAAAGGGTGATCTCCTTGAAGGATCTTTCATCTCCCTTATTAGGATCTTTTACAACTTGCGCCAGAGGAGTATCAATGTTCTTACAATCTATCATATTAATTTTTTTCAACATTGAAAGAGCATACTTAGATTGACATATAAAAGCTTGATCATTATGAAAGTCAATCTCTAGGCCTAATATGTAGTGGGTTTCTCCAAGATCTTGCATCTTGAACTCACTTCCAAGTGCAACTTACTTTCTTTAACTAAATCGATACAACTTCCACTTAGGGTAATATCATCAACATAAACTAGAAGAATGACAATATCACTAGCATAAAACTTTAGATACATGGAAGGATCATAGTCACTAAGGATAAATCCTAGTGAGACAAGGAAAGAATTGAGTCTAGCATACCAGGATCTTGGTGCTTGCTTAAGTCCATAAAGACTTTTGAATAGCAAGCAAACTTTGGACTCATCTTTGATGAATCCTTGAGGTTGTTCCATATAAATCTCTTCCTCAAGATCACCATTCAGAAAGGCATTGGAGACATCCAATTGGAACACCTTCCACTTGAAATAGGTAGCAAGAGATATGATCATCCTTATTGTCACCATCTTTGCCACGGGTGCAAAGGGTTCTTCATAATCAAGTCCTTGGATTCTAGTAAATCCCTTTGCACATAATCTTGACTTAAGTTTTTTGATAGTGCCATCTTGATTATACTTGGTTCGAAATACCCATTTGCATCCAATAATGTGCTTGTTGAATGGAGGATCCACAAGCTCCCATGTGTTATTGGTGATCAATGCATCATATTCTTGCTTCATTGCTTCAAACCACTCTTTTGAGTTCAATGCATCTTGGACATCCTTTGGCTCTTCATGTGATATGAAATATGCATAATTAGTGGAGTCAAGATCCACGTGCTTGCCTTTGTCAACATATGAGAGCCTCTTGGGCTTGGATCTTTCTCTCAAGGATCTTCTAGGTGAAAAAAATTGAGGCAACTCCTCCTCAAATCTCGACCCCATCTCTTCATGATTGTCTTCAAAAGAGATAATAGGAGATGCTCTTTGAGATGCCTTGATCTCGGCCTCAGCCAAGTTGAATTTTTGATCCTCAAAAAATGTGACATCTCTACTCTCAATTGTCCTTGAGGTAGGGGGAATAAAGATTCTATATGCCTTCTTGTTGGATGAATACCCAACCATGATCCCTTTGAGTGAACTTGGATCATCTTTCCTCCTTGTTTTCAAGGGAATATGATCAAAGAAAGTACTTCCAAAAACTCTAAGGTGATCAACCTTAGGTTTCTTATTGAATAAGATTTCATATGGTGATTTTTCTCAAGACCTTGAAAATGGCTTCTTATGTGATTTGGCTATTACACAAGCCTCACATGGCTTGATCTCTTTGGAAAGTGATCTTGATAAGCCAATGGCTTTTGCATCTTTGACCATAGAACTCATGGATTTGTTGATTGGAATGTCCCAATCTCCTATGCCATGATTCCTCCTTGGAAATATTAGTCATATAAGAAACATCACAAGATTTGCACTTCTTGTGGATTTAACTTGAAAATGCCACCATATCTAGATTTATGTGCTAGGATCTCATCACCTTTCTTAATAGTACAAGTACAAGTATTGATGTTAAATTTCATATCAAGGCCACTTATAAGGTTCTTTGTGAGTTTAGGAACAAAAAAAACATTGGAAAGAGATAAAACTTTAGAAGATGCAAGCTTCAAGGGAATACTCCCAATTCCTTCAATAGTACATTCATGATCGTTTACTGTGTATATTGATTTCTTAAGAATCAAAATATTTCTTGGAGCAACACATGTGATAAAGCACGACTATCAATATACCATGATCCATCCTTCTTGAAGGGTGTAGAGGAGAAACTTGACACCATAAGGGATCCTTCTCTTGCAATGGAATCTTCTTCTTTCTCATTGATGATGTTGTTTGAGTTGATTCTTCTTCTTGAAGCAATTAGTGGCATAATGGCCTTTCTTGCCACAAAAAAAACACTTGATCTTATTCTTCTTGAACTTGGAGGAAGGAGGATGTGGAATCATCTTCTTCTCCATCTTTGTCTTTGTCCTTTGCTTTGTCTTTGTTGAAGGCATGATAGTGTTGATTCTTGTTCCTCCCTTTGTGCTTGTATTTGACAAATAAAGCTTTGACATCTTCATTATGATTGAGAGATAGCTTGTCCATCCTCAAAGGCTTGTACTGTTGTCTTGCTTTATTCTTGAAGATTCTCCAAATTGGGTAACTCCTCCTTGATAGCATAGGATTGGACAAGGTTGTCATATTCTTCTTTCAAGCCATTAAGGATGACTTGAACTAGCTCACTTTGGTTGATTGAGACTCCAACACAAGTAAGCTCTCTATGAACATCTTTGATTTTCAATACATAACTATAAGCACTCTCATCACTTCTTTGGAAACTTTGAAAATTTGATTCCTAAGAGTGATTATTTTAGAGGTGTTCTTGGCCTCATAGATGACTTTGAGAGCATCCCAAGCTTCCTTAGCAGAGGTGCAAGAGCCAATTTCTCTTAAAATCTCATTAAAGACATTCATTTTGATAAAGTGAAGGGCCATCCTAGCTCTCTTATTATATTTTGGTACTTCTTGTTGTGCTTGAGGCTCCTCCTCAAGTCCAAGAACTATGTCCATTACATCTTGGAGTATTAGGATAGACTCCATTCTAACCTTCCAAATAGAGTAATTGGAGGTCTTTAGTCTTTCACTAGTTCTAAGAGGATCCCATAGAGGCCATTAAACTATGAAAAATCCTTATAATAAACGAAAAGATATGTTTCTTTGTGTACTACCAATTCCTATGCAAGATCTTGCAACAAAATTTGAGATAGATCTCAAAATTTCTACCAATGTTCTACAAACTAGATCAACCTCTCACTTTGCAATGGAGTTTAGACAAGTTTTGGTTCAAAATTTCTTTGGCATGTGTGGAGTGCTCAAAGAAACCACAATTGACTCAAATACAATGGCTTTGTATGAAACAATGTGATAAACAACTAAGAACAATGTCTAAATCTCAAGTTTGTGTGATTGGTATGCACAGATTTGGGATTTTGGATCAAACAGGCAATTTTTGGTCAAATCAAAAAGTGTCCAAACAGGTCTAGGCGCTCTACCTACTCCCCTAAGAATTTCATCGGACACATTCATCTTCATGCAATGAAGTGTCATTCTAGATCTCTTCTTGAATCTCACATTCTCTTGAAGGAGTTGAGGCTCCTCCTCAATCCCCATCACAATATCTATGAGATCTTGAAGGACTAGAATTGATTCCATCCTTAGTCGATCTCTCACTAGCTTTGAAAAAAAATGCTCCAATTGAAGCCATAACAAAGATTTTGTGGTACACAAAGTACACATGTGTGAACTATGATCAGAGGTGATTTTCTATGTGTGTGCAACCTTTAGTAATGTACACAAAGTTTTATCAGTATCCAATAAAATCTTCATCACTATTAGATTCACTCTCCTCACTAATGTCAATTTTTTTGAAAAATTGTCCTTATTCAATTCACCAAGATCGAAGCACTTAAGCTTGAGCTACAAATTACTTTTCTCATATCCAAACACTAATGTTAGACCAACTTAGGCCTAAATCAGTCTCCACTTGAGATTTGGTAAGGATCAAAAGAGATTTGAAGCTAAACTACCTCACAATTTTCCATTCTATTGACTACACTTGAGAAAATCAATGAAATTTTGGCGTTTACACAAAGTAGATTGTACTTGAATCGATATAAACTAAAGTGACATAGGTGGGTGCCCTACCATGGTCTAAACATTAGATAAATACAATAAAAATGATGATGTGCTTCCTTAGGAATGACATGCATGTGAAAGTCCTCTTCAAACTCTTGATTCTAGACACAATATACACATACTAAATTGGTACCAACACAAAGTTTTGGATCATTCTCAGTTTTTGAACATCACATAGTGAAAAGAACCTACTTGACCCTAAAACCACTTGAGAATTAATTATAATCAAAGTAATAAGCTTGAGATCCAATCGAGTGACTGTCTATGAAATGCTTCAAAAAAGCCACCAGAACATGAAACTTGCTAATTTGAGATAGAACTTGGTGAATGCTTGGATCTTGGCTCTGATACCAGGTTAGTATCAGAGGTTATGAACCTCATTTGGATCTCTAATCATGAGTCAAGCATCAAGTATTGCACTCGATTGAATTGCTAGAATTCTATACATCAAATCTAGCTATTTTGCATCCAGACTGGCAATTGCCTTTTAACACCACAAGTAAATTAGCATTTAATGATTGTCACGGTCTCTCACACATATGGAAAGTACAATATTATTATCACGTTCAATTCTACTCAATAGACCCAAAAATTTATCACATTAATCAAGCATGTATTTCACTTGCAAGAGCAAAATTGCCAAAATCACCATCAATCTTGATTCTCAAAAAGTGTGTACAATAGCATACTTATCCATTTGGTAGGTGGAGTTTGATGACTCATAGTGTT